>OX388311.1:16783552-17217260 GCA_947579605.1 Athripsodes cinereus
TACAGCTAATATTTATTATATTTGCCGCTATATTGCATAGAAATACTTTCCCTTTCTCGGGTGTTTCTTAATCGGATTGATTACCGATGACCGGCGTTTAGCAATTAGTCCCACAGTACCTACCCACAGTAAAATGCTTTTATTTGTATTATGGTAATCGACATCGGTAATGATGGTGATTCTCTTCGCATACCATAATGGATGAGCAATAGATACACTATATACCTGCACCACTCACCTGTCACTGAACAAACAACCTTGAATTGAATTGGTTGACAAATTGGCCGCAACATTCCATCTTATAATCCAAACCATTATAATTGTATGACGCACCTATGTACCTATATACATAATATACCTGTAAACTAAAGTTGTCTTAATTAAATACGTCAAGATACGCCCAGCCAATTTATAACATGATCAACTTTATCCAGAAGTCTAATTAGTAAAATCTTTAATAATTTTTAATCTACATACTATCCAGGTAAGTACTCAGTACATCATCAAAATACTCGCTTTTTATTTATACGTACATCCATTTTTTACAATAAAAGTCAATGGACCTTGCATCTCTTGTGTCGCCTTGACCATAGTAGATCTATTGTGACATTTTTCTGTATCATATCTCACTCTCAAGACCAATGTGCGTCATGTAACTCACGATTTGTCTTGGTGCGAGAAGCCTTATCATCTCAGAATCTAGCAGTGGACCTCCAAGGATGTGACTTATATTGCGAGCGAGTGCGTCACAATCACAGAGAAAATATATAGGCTAACAACATCTTACCTACATTCATACACTATTAATACATACTATACCATTAATAGTACTGGGCATTTTCAAATTTTTTTTCTTCGTTACGTAGTGGAACCTAAAAAAATATGTGTAACAAATTATGCCTGATTTTGTATTTAAAATATATATACAACAGTAACGGACGTAAGAAATCAATTACTTTTAAGTTTTGTGTTTTCTTTTTGTCAGGAAATGCGTTTTCGTGAAGCAATATCTCAAGAAATTTCCATTACATCACACAATTCAACGGGGTTTTAAATAAAAACATTTTAGTGAATAGTTGTCGAAAGTATTTAATATAGTTATAATCACAACATTCTTTAAGAAAATATATAATTTTATTAGGAAAATAACGTAAAATGTCACATTTTCTGTCCAATTGGTCCATTACGTTACGTTTTGTACTATACAGTAATGAGTTTTCTTATATTCTACACTAATTATGGCAAATTTGTTGGTGATTTGCACTTTCCAACAACAATTCAGTTCACATACTATATTTTATATATTACAATAAAACAGTTGTATCAGTTGTTGGAATAAAATCTAAAAAAAATAGTCGGAGATATAATAGGACAGTAACGTAATAGGAAGTCTCTCGTTACGTAATGGAAAAGTAAAGCTAACGTCGCATGGTAATAATATTCATTAATTATATCAGTCGAAAATCCGAGATAAGTTTTTTGTTTTTTTTTATATATTTTATTTATTTATTTATGCATATTCACGGCTTTCGCCTTTTACATGTTAATAAAGAGAAAAAAAATAATAACAACAATTAAATCCAAAATAATATAAACAATAAGTAAAAAATGATAATAGCAATTATATTCATATGTCAGTTTATAAAAAGTAATATTATGATCTCGTATGCAATGTTAAAAAATATACACACACACACATATAAAATCATTGTGTACAGAGAGCAAGTAATAAAAATAATATTTTGTATAAAAGTCAAAAGTATTAGTAGGTACATCAATTAAATACGTAACGGGTATTTGTACCGACTATTATTTTTAATTTATTTTCAATCTTTGTTGAAAAAGTCGTTGAAGATAAAAACGTGATCATTTTTTAAAATATTATATTACTCGCGGGCCGCAGGAAATATGCGGCGGGCCACATGCGGCCCGCGGGCTGCAGTTTGCCCATGCCTGGTTTATAGAATACCACTATGGACTAACTAAAATTGGAACGTTACTATTTTAGTTAGTGCAAACTAAAAATGAAATAGAATCGGGGGTAGCATTTGTCGTTTTTGTTACACTTGATTGGCCTGACGTACTGATTTATGATTTACCTACTAGCAATCACTTGAACTGTTTTCATAATAATAAATAAATATTGGACATCATAACGCCATCATAATAATTATAAACATCTTGTAATATAGTCGGAAGATTAAAATATTCAATGTAAGCTAGGCTTTACAATTCCATTACGTGACAGTTTTTTTCCACCAATACATAACGTTACGTAATGGACGTGACGTATAAGTATCGATCTCTGTTCATCGACATGTTTACACCTTGTTAGTGAATATAAGGATGCATTCGACTTGTAATTCAAAATGAACAATATTTAATATGTAATTAGAGTCCAAAAGAAACAAATAAAACTCTTAAGTTACCTTAGAAATCTGCGTTCGTAATGGAACACCAATTTTAGTGAGCAACAAGGGGGACCAGTTCCGTCACAAGAATCTGCTCAACCGACGTTTTTACACAATATAGCGGCATTCATAGACTAATATAACGTTGCCATTAATTATAATCGACACTCGATTTGACCAAAATAAGTAAAACAGAGGTTTAGAATGGCCGTGACGTAATAGGAATTCCACTTTTTGTGATTTGAAGGACAGGAAAAAAATACATATTTAACATATTTCTGGTTTGCTTTATGATATTTTATGGGACTTAATTGAATTTAGAGACAATTAAGTTTTAAATGAAGTCATAAAACCTGTGAATATAATGGGCAGACAAATATAATTTTGTTGTTAAAGTTCAGAGGTACGCTGAAGACATGTTGAAATACGTCATTCCGTGTTATTGATTTACACATTAACTTGCAAAATTTAAATAGTTACCTGTTATTTTTATGCTTAACTAAGAAAAAAATCATCATTTTATCAATAATTGTGATTTCGGGCAAAACTGAAATAATTGGTCATTTAAGAAACAATTTTGAATTCTGGAGACGCGTACGTTATACTCATAGCAAAAAAATCTGAAAATGCCCTACTATATCATCACACCATATCCCAAAAATAAGGTAGCCAGCAGAACACCTGTACATATGTAATAAACACGCAAGTGTAAGCTGTGCACTACGTGCTAATAAAAAATTAAGACATACAGGATTGGTGGCAAACTTCACCGCTGAAATTAAGATGCATAATGTCTTTATTTTTTTCGAACACCTGCATTTTACAAGACACTCGTAAACTTACGGAAAAGAGTGAGGAAAATCTTTTATATTTTTACAACGGCTGCCAGTTTTATGATGACAATAATAGTAAAATGTACATCACCTTATTAGAAACTTCTTAATTACCTTATATACAAGAGAATCATAAGTACACCTACCTATGCGAATAGATATTTAGTGGCTGAATCGAGAGAATTTACTAAATCATTTTGTACATGTGTACGTATATAGACCTAATTTATCCACTTACAATTTTCATTATTCAGTTCATTACTTGTAAATACTACCTATACCTACCTATAGTCTATGCGGCTATACCTATCTATGTACATATTATTAGAACTCTGCAGGTAGTTACGTATTTTTTTTTTTCTAATTAGACAATCTGGTTTGCATCAGCGAAGGCAAACATCTTTCAGAATTAGGTAGCTATAAATTTATATCGACAGATTTTTTCCTCGATAACATTATGGCCATTGATTGTAACGTAATTAATTGATTCAATATATTCCAATAACTTCTTGTTGATATATTATTTACTTATGTAATATTATGTCACAACAATATCTCTTATGTATTATTATAATGTTATGTTATGTAAATTCATGCAGCCTTCGAAACATTTTCGAAATTCAGGAAACAGTTACAACACTTGTTTCTATGAACATTAGATAATAATTAAATCATGTAAAAAAAGCATTTTAATTTAGTATATATACAAACTTTTTCATAATTGATTGTCGTGGTATTTACTATTTATATTATTATTTATCTATTATTACTTTAATTATTCACTGTACGTAAGTTACATAAATCGTTTTCGCGATCACGAAAGTTGTGAAATGTAATGTTACCAATTTTAGCAGATAGGTATACCTGCACCTATATTTATTTATTTATTTATTTACGGCATTATTGCCTTTGTACAAAAAAATATTGCAAGTGGACAATTTTACAAGATACAAAACAATGAAAACTTAATGACTACAAATTAACTACAATGACTAAAAAAACTTTGACTACAATGACTAAAAATTAAATTAAATTATAAAATAAACATTAAATTAAATTTGTATTTTCAGAATAAGATCATCTTCCTCCTCACAGAGACATCTCCATCAAAAATAAGTCTATTGTCTCAGCATACCTATTACCGAGCACATGCAGACGGTTCACGACTGAACGTCTCTGGTAGTTGGTACGTGCATTTGATTCACTGAGTAATATCCTTTGCCTAGTGGGACGGTCAGGGATATGAAATTTGATTAATTCAAGGAGCTCAGGGCAATCGAATTTTGAGTTTACTATTTTACATAACAAAATTATATCCAATAAAACGTGCCTATCGATCAGTTTAGACATTCTTAGTTCCAGTAGTAAATTTTCATAGCAGAAGTCGTATATATCGTAAATTAATTTATTTTTCACGTTAGATATACCTACTCGTAGTGTATAATCGAAAGTGTTTGTACCTACATACCTACCTATTTACTTTTTATACTTACCTATTATAGGAAAACTATAACTAATAATGTAGGAAAGATGTTTTATAAATGCATGAGCTTTTCTGTAATTGTTATTTTTTATGTATGAATAGGTACTTTATTTATATTTGTAAAAACCTGTTGAAAAGCCAAATACTTAAATAAAATTAAAAAATTTCAAAAAATATCATTATGTTGACATGAACATTTGAGTATAGTCCTATTATAACCTTCCCATCTTTCAGAAACATGGCAGGCGTACCCAGTATTTTCTCTAGGGGGGGGGCATCAACTTTTGTTGTTACAACTATCAAGTGTATGCGGACCTTTTTTAGTATCAGTTATCACGATTTAGTAATTTGATATACAAGAAAAATTTTGCTTCCCATAGCCCCCTTCCCCTATCCCTGAGTACGGCCATGTTTGGAAATATCAACAGAAATCATAATATAAACTACGTACTTATTTGTTTACATAAATATATAATACCTAAATGTAAATTTTCATATTGGAAATAATATTGTTGTCAAACCTGTTAGATCTGAGAACTACCTAACTGCGCAGAAGTGAAATGTTTGTTTATTTGTATAATAATACGTATTATAATAACACGATACATGAAAGAACTTTAAATGCACCCTAGGTACCTATGCATAATATTGTAAAAAAGTTCAGATTGATATTTGTGTTCTAACGTTATTACAGAAGGTGAGCAAGAAGCTGAATGGCTTATGGCAGCAGGACTTGGCCAACTGGCTCTCCCCTTCTTCTCTGGCCGAGAAGCGGCGGAAGCAGATGTTACAGCCGCTCTAAGGAAGCTGCCTAGAGCTCAGGCAGCGGCGGCGAGACGAAGAGTTCGAGACCTCAATAGGACTTTGAGAAAACAAAGATCGAGGAGGCCGGATATTAGGGATGTTTTTAGAGACCAAGAGGTATGTAGACTCTATTCAAACATAATCTATATATGCCTGTAATGAATTGATAAAGATGTATGAGTGTGTGTGAAGTAACTAAATGTCTATCTATACCATGGGTAGCCAACCTTTTCAGCAGCCGGGCCAAATTTAAGAAATGAGATTTCCTACCGGACCACAACAACATAATTTAATATAATATCCATATATGGAACATTTAATAATTTTACTTTACCTTAAAATTTCTACAGGAATATGAAATGTTTGCAAAGTCCTCGGTTTTCTTTAAGAATATTTTCTACAAATACCTTTTTTCAAAAAAATAACGGGTAGATACTTGTACCGACTATATATAAAAAGTGTGCATATGCTTCGCGGGCCACAAGCAGGCACCCCGCGGGCCGCGGTTTGGCCACCCTTGATCTATAGTATCTATACCAACCTTCCTAAACGTCATCTGATCATATACATACATACTACATATAGGTTATATTGCGTTCGTTGGCAGTGTCGTTATCAAATTTAAAAATATTATCATGATAAATGTGAAGACTAAAGAATGTGTTTTCATAGAGTGCCTACCTATACCTATACCTATATATGTTTGAGACTTATCACACTAAAAAATGTAACATATTACTGACTAATGTTGTGACCTACTATATAGCCTATACCTACTGGTGCTCTAACATTAATAGTAGGTACCTACCTATAATATGTATGATGACAATCACGACAGGGAGAAATTTACTCAACGTTATTGTAACTATAACAGTTGTAGAATCATAGAAAATTTTAATATCAACAGTAAAATTGCGATTCTTAGTAATTTGTATTGTACGAAATCATCAATAACATTCTAGGCACTAAAAATAGACAACCTTTTGACAAATACGGATAGATTTAATTATTTCAACTGAAACTATCGTAATTATAAGGCACAGAGAACTTCATCTTATTTCATAGTGTCCTGGACGGAACTTGAACCCGCAACCCATCCTTTTGGTGAGGTGTACCTACTTTGTCCAATTAAGCTACTAAAAGACGCACCAAATAAGGTGAAGTTGTCTTTTCTTTGCCATATAATGATAGTTTCAAATTATTATTATTATTTATTTATTTGACAATATTTAAACAAAACACGTTATAAAAATCCACCTAACTGGGCATGAGCCCGTACTAAGGCAGACAGAATCAGTTTTTAACTTTGTCTCAGCGCTTTCTTTACTTTATTTTGGCTACCTCCCCCACCCCATTCAACTACACAATCCTTTGACACAATACACAAGATCACGCACCCACACATACATCCATACACACAAACACACTCACTCACATCCACCAACACACACACATGCACCCATATACATAAATTATGTTAAATTTGCATTATATGTAACCTCATACAATGGTTAATTAAAAAAAAGTAACAAAATTCGCAAAAAAAAAATACAACCTCATACAATGGTTAATTAAAAAAAAGTAACAAAATTCGCAAAAAAAAAATTCAAAATAACGAATTGATTAAATTTACGTTTTTTAAAATATTTTTTCTGAATAATAATAAATCTGGTAGGGTGACAATATGATCATTTAAGAAAATAATGTAGGTAAGTAGGTATCTTAGAAATTTTCATTTTACTCAATACTGTTTATGTTTGTGGTCATGTTTACAAAACAGTAGTTAGGTAGTCTATTGTACTAGTTAATGCATTGTTATTGTTCGTTGTAGTAATGAACAGCATTATCGTGTTGAAGAATGACATGCAATTAAAAAATAATTTCTCGTGAAATATCACCTCTGTAAATAATGACTACAGCAATAGCATTTGAACATACATATTGTTATCCGTGGTCGGTACCTACTAACTATATTTGGTCAGTTACCCTTGGATCGTCGGGACATTGCAACATACCATAGGATTTAGACATAAATTATAATTTAACTTTCTACGAAATATTTACAATTTGTGAAAATGATGTCGTGAGTGTAGTAGTAGAATCGTGTGTCAGATACTGTGGACTGTGGTTCATCTAATCAACATGATTCTTACAGGGAGGAAATTCGAATCAAGAATTTTTAGACCTACTGTGATAAGTGAAAACGTAAGAAATGTAGGTACCTACCTACCAAGTATTATTTACAGAAACATAATATATTATAGTACTACTCTATAATATATTATCCTAATCTCGCGTCGTATCCTAAATGGGGTAGGCAGAGAGGACGGAACTCCATACTGCTCTATCCCTAAATACTTATTTCACATTCATACAATTAGTATCTTATACACGCAGGCCAATATCTCTTAGTACTCAACACGCGGCCGTCCTTGAGAATATTTATGTATGTATAGTTTAATATATTTATTTTTTCAGAATTCAAGTGGAAGTGAGCCGAGATCGCGGAGTGCCACTCCAGATTCTCTCGATTCCTTACCAAGTGGAGGATCCACCAGTCCTCCAACAGAATGGGCAGAACCTAATCCATTGATGTAAGTTAACCTAAACTAAATGAAATTAGTGTAATTTTAAATTTAGTAGATACCTATTTAAAATTATTTGAAACCACTATACAATCAGCTGGGCATAGTCGTATATAACCTATAATATATCGTCCATAGCATGAGTTCAGCATGAAATAATTGCAGATACTACTATACTATACCCTCACGTCGAATCCCAAGTGGAGTAGACAGAGGGAATCAAGAAACATATATATCCACAGTATTTATTCCACTTTTGTCCCTCCTCAACCGTATGCTAGTGACGCATGCATACTAAGTTTCGATATCAGAATATGTAAGCGTCGGAACACCTAATACTCTTTTTCCCTCCCCTGCAAGTGGTACATATCTTGCTATTGAATCATACCTATTGTAATATATAAATTTATAATATTTATCTAAGAGTACATATGTGTGTGTATTATTGAAACTATATATATATTTAGTTATGATCTTTCCTGGTACATGCTTCCATGTTTTCGTTTACCTACCTATGTATACTAAAAGCTATTAGATTAGAAATTTTTGATTGAAGTTTACTATATATTACAATCGTGATGTATGATTAGATAGTAAGTTAAGTAATCACAATTTTGATGTAAATAATTCCTAAAATTGTAGAGATAACAAAAAAATTTTTTTTTTTATTGTTCTCATTTTTAGAGACAACTATCCAATAGTAAAACAGAGTCTCTACAGAACTCCATCAGCCCCTCCAGCCACATTCCCCCACTCATCCCCTCCTCTACATTCCAGTCCCCCCAGGAGAGATGGATTGGGTCACTCTCCCCCAGGACACTTCATACACCTTGTACCTCATCATGAACTCTTCAAACCATCGGAACTTCACTGGGCTGATGTAGCTTCAAATACAGGTAAATTATTTTTGAATAAAAAAAGAACCACTATCTACGACCATGTCATACACCGAATATTTTAAAGTAAGTCCTGCTAATGGGTTTTCCTTCATCTTTCAGAGGGTATAGAACTATTAGGATATCAGAGATTTGGAACCATTCAGGGTCCACGTTTAGGAAGAGAAAGAATACCAACAGCTATTTTAATTCAAGACAGTCAGCCTGTACCGTAAGTTATCATAATATTTATTTATTTGTTCATTTATTTATATTCATTTATTTATCACTCAAAGTGCAATATAGTGTTATTGTCTTAGCCTTTTTGAATACTACAAATGTTTACAAACTGTTTCAGCAGAAGGAAGGCATCACATACTTCTGTCACAAGAGCACATAGTGTAGCATCAGAAAGATTAGCAGATAAATCAAATCTATCCAGAGCATCTTCGCATGAAGTTCTTAGTTTCGAACAGAAATTCAAGAAAGACATGGAAATATATGCAATAGATGAGGTGAATGTATAATATATTTATTAAGACATATTTTAAAACACAATTTAGTGATATAAGATGTTTGAAGTGGCGCTATATAAATTGTCATATTATTACAAAATCTTTGTTACTCTTTTTTTAATTAAACAACAAAAAAACTGATATAAATAATGTGTCTATTCCAGATATGGCCTGAAGATGGGATGGGTGTAAATATTGAAAAATTATCTGAAACACAATTGAAAAAACTCATGCCTCTCCTTTGGTTAGAACTGACAGCTTTATATGATAGACATAATTTACCATTCCAAAAGAGAAAACCTTACAAGAAAAAAAGGAAAGAAGGTATATAAATGAGAGTTTTACTAACTACTTATATACTTAATTAAATTTAAAATTTTGTGTTATTGAATGGGCCCTTGCGGTGGTTTTTACCACAAAACGGCGCATCTTAAAAAAATTGTGTAGCTATTATTATAATAATACAGTGATTGTTGAAATTGTAAAATTAAAATTACTCATATTTTTAAATAATTTGCCCCTGTAGAAAACAATGTATTTGGTGTCTCCCTGCTAACATTAGTGAGGAAGGATCATCTGGTTGCTGGAGAGGCTGGGGCTGTTGTGCCAAGAATCTTTAGATTGTTATTAGATGCCCTCACCAATAGAGTGTATGAAGAAGGCATATTGAGAGTAGCGGGAAATAAACACAAGGTAAACCTACCAGTGGCAGTTCTTTTATATTGTAGCAGAGCAAACGCTCCCTTATCTTAAAATATAGGAAACTGAACAATTGCATATAAAAATAGAAAATGTTTTATAAATTTTCCCATGCGCAATATATTTTACAGCAATATATTCATTTACAATATGCAACGCCACTGTCACTGTTTGATAGAATATTCAATGTGCATGCCTTGGGAACTAACGAGATCAAATAAAAATATTGCTTTGAAGTACTTTCGCATACAAAGTTTGAACTTCAAAAAATGTATAGAAATGTTAACAATATAAGGGGCATTCTTATGCACCGAACACCATTTTGGTCACAAGTAAAAAAGAATTAGAAAATAAATCTTGTTGCATTTTGACGTACGTTGACGGTAGGGGATTCGATCCCGGCCATTTTTTCTAATCCCGGGATTTCGGGATTATCTACAGTTGACCCCGGGATTGTATTGGTAATATGAAGTGGTAACAAAAAGTCAGTAAACCATGTCAAAATTAGCTTTTTTTTATTTATCTGGCAATGAATTTAAGTTTTGAATCTGCAAAATGTCGGTTAAAAAAAATTATACTTCAAACTTCTTCTAAAATAAACAAACAAGGCACTTATGATTTACAAAACTAAATTTTTTATTCTTTTTTTATATTTTCAAATTGTATTCTTGTATTTATTTCATAGTTTTAACCCAGGACAGTTTTAGTTTTGTGGGGCAATATATTCTATAATGTTGTTATTTACGTTTGTTTGTATGTTCTATTTTGTTTTTTTTTTTAAACCAACATAGACTTATTTAGCTTAACCCATAACAAAAAAATACATACTACAGTGGGCCTAGTCAAATCACATTTAAAGTTACGTTTTCGTTTCTTTTTCGTTCAATTGTAGACGACGTGGCGAGAAAGTGTTTATTTTCGTAGCTACTTGTGTATTTTAGCTACGAAAATTGACGCGTTCTCGCAACGTCGTCAACATTCGAACGAAAACGTAACGCTTAAATGTGTTTTGACTAGGCCCACCACAGAGATCAATGTTTAAATTCGTATTTTTAAATTAAATTGACCAGAGACTTTATGAATTATTTATTTGAATTAGGTCGGTGAGTGATTTTTTGATGTTATTTTTTAAAATATCAAATCGCTCAAACATTGTTAAGAGACTATTCCAACACGATTTGCAGTTATAGAATAAATTATGCTCTCTTCCATGTTCCTTTTCAATATAGTTTTGAAGCATACTAGTATCATTCTTCAAAGATGCTCTTTTGAAAATAAGAACCACCACGAACTTTCTTTACGACTTCATTAATATTCCAGTTTATGTATTAAATAAATAAATAAATAAAATGTCATCACTGATAGGTTCATTTGCAGGTATTTTTCTATGCAATAAATCACAAACGGCCAAGTGAATACCGTGTGCAAAACATACTAGGTGCTTTGCATTATCAAGTTTTCCAACTGAAATTTGGACCATCAGTAACTATTGCCACAATATTGTATCTAGTGAGATATCGAACTCAGAATAGCACTCTTTTAAGATACTAACACAAGCTTCGGCTATCAGTGATTCATTGATGTGAATGAGTCCCAAATTCTTGACTTATTGTATAATTGTATTAATCCCGAAAATCCCGGGATTTCTTAAATTAAATCTTAGGATTTTCGGGACTAAAATACGACCGGGATCCCGAGATTCAAGATCCCGGGATTCAGGATCCCGGGATTGAATCCCTTAGTTGACGGACACCTTTTGACTATTAAGTATTTTCTATTTGAAGGGATTCCTCCTATTAATTATATGGAAGAGAAGGGATGGAATTATGGACTGTTATAAGATAGTGTTCTGTGTTTAATTTGGTGTACAGGGTGAATTAGAACATGGTGTGAATTATCTGGTGCAAAAAATTAAAAAAATATAGCTAATTGTCACACATATTGACTTAGCAGTTTTAGAAAGCGTTATTCAACATTAAAAAGAATAAAGTCATTTTTAAGAAATAGTAGGGTAAGGTTGCTTAAGTCGTACCCCCTAAGGAAATAATACTATAATATTCAGTGCAATTAAAATAAAACAAAATCATCTGCATATATTAAATCTTTATTTAGTTGCCTTGTAATCAAGAATCATAGAAATTTAAAAATCTTTTAACAAAATAGGTATTTTAACGTTTTTCAAAAATATACCTTCGGTACGATTAAGGCGCCTAGTCGCCTAATTCGTACCACCTATAGCCTTAGTCGTACTTAGGAAATATACCTTTTGAATACTATGTATAATAAACTATTTAGAAAAATACTCAATAACCATCAGATATCAAATGAATAGCTAAAAACATGTAAACAATGCAGTCTGAGATCAACTTAAAACAATTTTTTTTGGTCAAACCTAATTACTAAGTAAATAACACATAGAAAATAGAATTATAATCTAATGAGAAAAAAAAAACAAATAAATCTTCTACAGGCTTCTTTACATCCAATTTCTCCATTCCGATGTTTCTGTAAAGCTTCGTCCAAGCTTCCAAGTATTGTACTTTCTCTTCGCCATATTTAGGTATTACCTACCTGATAAAACGTTAAGTAAATTATTAAACGAGTTAGTTGGAAGACATCGCATTTTAGCGATAAACTCGCCCTCTGTACATTGAATTGTATAACTGATATTTATATTACACTGTTTTATTTTGCAATATTGTAACCAATGTACTGTAGAGAATAGAATAATAAATAAAATAAAAAAAACAATTGTCTAAATACCTAAGTCGTACCGGTGAGTAAGGATTTTTGCAAAGGTACGACTTAAGCGTCTGGGTCTTCTATGTTTAAAACTAAAATCACTGACGTAACCTCAAATTGTTCTACCGTTTGAATATGCATAAACTATTGCCAGATAAGTCTTACAAATTGACGTTAACAAAGAAAATAGGTAAGTATTACATTCCTGCCATAAAAAACTTACAAATGAGACAAAAAATTTAATGAAAACTGTAAAAAAAAACTTAATACTTCAATATTTTTGCTTAACGAAGCCGGCCGGCCGCCCACTTGTTAACGTTCATTCACTCAACTATATAGTTCAGATTGACGATACTAGATGGTGCAATTTATAACTATCAGATAAGATATTGCCGGGGTACGACTTAGGCCGTGGTACGACTAAAGCAACCTTACCCTATGTACCAAAATCGATTAAATTCCCTACCTATTTGAGTATTGAAAAACAATTTATACAGGAAATACTAGATTTTAACCGTTTAGTAAAGTGTTCGCTAATGGTAAAGAGAAGAGGATAGAACTTCTTTATAAGGAATAAAACAGGTGTTTTTTTTACCAAACTCCCGCACATACACACTGCCGGTCTCCTCTGAAATCTACATAATATTACCGTATTTAATTATTATTCATTCAAACTGATGATGAAGTGTTTGGTTAGCTGGAAGATATTGCCTCCAGGCAATAAGCTCGCCAATTGCTCATGATTTTTTTCTGATCAATAAAGTGTTCTTATTATTATTATTAAACCATTTCACATAATGCAGGTTATATAGGAACCTGAATAATAAGTTCTGCTATGTTTTGATGAAGTAATTTTAATAATCCCAATATGTTTCAGGTGGAAGTATTGTGTAATGATATAGAGCGCAACTTTTACACAGACTCACATATTGTGGAAGAAGCCATCGCAGCAGCTGGCTCACATGATGTCTCGGCAGCTCTCAAGAAATTCCTCAGGGAACTTCCACAGCCCATTCTAACTACTGAACTAATGCACCTCTTTTATCAAACTCATGGTAACAATTTTACTAAAAAGTTTTGAGAATGCATAAATTCAACCAATTCTCAAACCTACAACCAATAATTTCAATTCAATTACAGTACTTACCACCACTTACTCTAAACATTTTCTTTTGTATCACATGGGGAACATTCTAGATCAGTATTTCCCAAACTATGGGTCCCGACCCACCAGTGGGTCCCAAGATTGGATTTTTTCCTAGATGGGTCCGAGCCCAGTCAACTTTGGGAACCACTGTTCTAGATGCATTCAATATATGTCCTAAATCTGCTTGTATCCTCATTTTTAGTACATTTCAATCATTTACCCATCAATGTTTTTAATGACAATAAGATATAGAAAGATGACAACTAGGTATTTATTATACCTAAATGTTTTTTTAATTTGTAGGATTGGATGGTGCAGCCCAAGGTAGAGCACTCAATCTTCTGGTTCTTCTCATGTCTTTTGAACACAGAGCTACTTTATTAGAACTACTTCAATTGATGAACCACATTTGCCGTTGTCAATCTTCAAACAAAATGTCTGAACATAATGTTGCCATGATTATCGCACCAACATTGTTCCCTCCAAGGTAAATATTTTCATATAAATTAATCTAAAAATTGATTTATTTTTCATTATTCCTTTGACATACCTCTTTCAAATTTGTTGATTTACAAATATTACTGCAATGTATAACCAAATTTGTTCCTTACTTCAGTTTCATAATCAGACCGACTGATGGTTTAGAGGCCCAACTAGAAATGGCAGCTAACAGTTGCCGAGTAACCGAAGCACTAATGAAACACTGTGATAGTTTATGGATAGTTCCTCCATCAATTGCATCGCAGCTAGACAGGAAACCTCATGGAAGAAGAAGCAACGGAAATATAGGAAATTTATAATCATCGCATTAGAATTTACATAAGTGATCACTTTCAAATTGAACAATTTAAATGGAATGCTTACAATCAAACAAATTAATGAACTATCACGCAATCAAATAGAATAAAGCATATTGAAGTGGTCATAGCTTAATTACTACAGAACTACAAGACATGAGTTTAGAAAATTACTTTCTGAAACCAACTAAATTCACCTTTACGACACAAGCTTACTTAGCTTACTGTTATGGTGTTTTATAATGTATTTAGGCTAATTGAATATTTACTTTAAAAAGATATTTAATGAAAATATGGAAACAAGTTAATATTATAATACTGTTTTGGTGATAATTAAATCACAAAAAAAGGAATTAGAATTTCCAATTCGATAATTATTATCACTTGCAATAACACCACTGCTACGTGGTCAGTAAATCTGTGCTTAATATTATTTTCAACATTATGATATATTTTGCAGAATTGCTTTATAAAATAGTTACCAGCAGTGTGATTCCCTATAGCTAGAGTGTATAATGAATGGATGTATATATTAGTCATATAGTATTTATATAATTAAAACTTAATAACTTATTAATAAGTATAATATTGTTAGATATTGCTAGTTTTATTTAGTTGATGTATATACATATATATATATATATATATATATATATAACAACCAAAGGAATATCAAAGAGAAGTTTAAGATATTGTAAATAATATTTTGTATTCTCCAAGGTATGTACTATGCATATGAAAGTACTACATATGAAAATGATTATTTATAAGTGTTGTGTATGTCTAATAACATTTAGGTGTATGTCTGGGATAAGATCATTCCCAACTCCTATATTATATTCAGTTGCATATACTCTGTAAATCATGAACTATTTATTGGTTCAATATATGTAAATGTGCTTAAAACTTAATGTATAGTGTGATATGGAATAGATTTCACATTAATTGCAAATACATTTAATATTCCACCACATTACTTCCTAAGAGGAGAACCAGATTTATCACAAAGTTTGCAAGTGTCTTTGTTAATGGTTACATTAAATGTTAGTAGATAATAGATATTTTTATACAATATGATTTAGTAGTGTGATTGTAAACATCAAATATGCTGTATGCAATACTACTTCTATACCATCATGGCATATCCAAAAAATGGGGTAGCCAGCAGACCAGCTGCATGTAAGAAACATACAAGCTGTCCTCTGCTTATAAGTGTATATTAATACATTTTCTTCCACTCTTAAACATTCTGCTAATAATAATATGGACGATTTGTATTTGGCGCCTTTTAATGATCCATGACCATCTCAAGGGCGCCATGATTAGCTACAGGTTGCCTCGTTTAGATTAATTGATCTTATTATCAAGTGATTTCATACAAGTGATAATAAGATTACCCATCGCTCTTGTCTTAATTGAAATAGAGAGTTTGAAGCTCTAAATATTTCAGACTATATAATTTACATAGTTATTTCTTATCTACCTTGTAGAAATTTTAATATGTATAGCAAAAATTGTCCCCTTTGCATGCATTATATAGCAAAACAAAGTTGTTTTTTCTTAACCGTAAAAAACCTTGCATAATTTGTTGATGTAAAGACATTTATTGGCAAGGAATATTTTCAAACCTATTTTATAGGACATAAAATAATTTGAAAATGTATGAATATGAATAAACAAAGAATCTATTATGAATGTCAGAGCTTACTCTTAATTATTATCTTATAGCTATACAACTATATTATGTTTAAGGAGTAATGAATTGAACAAGTCTTTTATTTATTTATTAAGTATTTTTAATGAAAAAGAGACTGACACTATTGTGAAAATATTATCTTTAAATTGTTATGAAATAAAATAAAGTTTAGTAGATACATGTACAATAATAATAGATTCACCATTTTGTATGAATTAGGTAATAAAAAAACTAAATTAAAACATATTGTATTTATTGAAATTCCCACACACATTTAAAAAATAAACTAAGTTTATACTCGGTATGATTCACAATATACATATTATATTGCATGAGATGTTAACATCTATTTCTATACTTAGGAGATTATTAATTCTCTCATCAAAACATTGAAAAAAATCAAGAAATTTTTCAAAACAAATTCTGAATTCTGTGTAAAATCTGGAGTAAGTATATATACTTAGATGACAAAAAGATTTGATAGGAAAAAAAGTAAAAAAAAATATTGCAATAAATCTGAATTACTAATCTATTACCTATATGTCTGTGTTAACACAACATTTACAGTCTTAATTTGTATTTGGATCTATAGAATCAAAATATAATCAGACAATGCAGTGAATAAAGAGAAGTCAAATATTCATCACAGCAACTCAGGTAAATGGTATGCAATGCAATGCACAAAACAAATGGAAATGTACGATTATATTTTATTGTAAGATCAATCAATTCTTCGCTTCTTCACTAGAGATCCAAGAAGGTCAGAAATATGTGGAAGATTGTTGGTTTGATCATTGGCACCAGTGTTGCTTGAACCAAGAGACAACCCTAGGGACTGTGTGTTGCCAGACTTGCCTTGTCCTTTCATATTACGATGTTGTGGAAAGCTAGGCATCAACTTAGGATCACAAGCTGAAATAATACGCAAATTCAAATTATTTATTGCAGTTATTACGAAAATATTATTAACAATTATTATATCTCCAATGTTTACTATTTCAACATACATGGAATTTAACATATATTTTGACATAGATCTTAGGGTGAATATACATACAAAGGAGATTGCCAGCACATAAAAGCTGGTAAAATTACCTGTCGTCATCTCTAGCACATCGGATGATGACTTACCTTTTTTTAAAAAGTTCATTTTTCAATTTATAATATATAATTACTTACAAATGCTAATACTATAAATCGTGATCAAAATCTATGTGGCGAATATCATATTATGTTTACAGAGCTACCGAGTGACAAAGATAAATTTTTCCGATATATCAGAATGACATTACAATTGTCATTAATATTTTATTATATACTAAATTAAACATTTTATTTCATCTACAATTTGATTTTCATCCCGTGTGGGAATTTTAACAAACACAGCGCAGCAATTTAGGCTCTCTGTCCACATTTGCTGGTGTCTGTTACTGACTGAACTTGACATGCTATCTTGGCATGTGCTCTCTAGGTTCCTTATTCTTGGTCTACTATTAATGTTATGAGACAATTTTCTTACGTAATGGTGGTTCCTTGAAATAAGAACTTTGGAGACATTCTTCGGCAGTGGCTCTCTTATTTGGATCATACATGAAAAGGAAGTTCAACAACCTCAAACCAGCAGCAGACAACCAGGGGAATCTTTGCTTCAAATTGTTATATGGTTGTTGCTTCAAAGTAAAATTTTGCAAAGCTGGAAGTGAACTGAATTCCGGCCATATAGCATCCGATGGAGTACCTGGAAATCGATCACCTTTATATAATCTGTATATGGGAGTGAAACTACACCATGTTGAATTGTAGGCAAAGTGATTTATGGATACATTTATGTTGTAGTCCTTGTTATACTCTTTTTGATGAGATATTCACCTACCTACATATATTTTAAAATGGTGTGTAGATTTTGTTTAACTATCCACAATCATTTTTGTCAATAATTTCATGTTAACAGACATGTGAGAAGAAAACTTAATTTTGATGAAAGAATAGCCATATTAAATAGTGCATTAAATTATTATTATTATTATTGGACAACATTGAGTATTGTTTACGTGCAAAAACACTTAAAGGACATTTTACAATTCATCAGTTCTAGGACATTACATTCACGTCAAAATATAAATAAATAGATTAAATGAGAATCTCAGATACATAAAGGTATTCACGTCAAAAGTTACTCACAGTCAAAAGTAAAAGTTAATACGTTAAATATTTAGTACCTATATAATATGTATCCACGTCAAGAATATATAATATTTGTCAATAATATTTCATAAAATAAAAGGTTTTTAGATCTCTTCTGAATGTTCTACGATCCAGAGGTAATCCATTCCAGAGGATGAATCCCGCCACATAAAAGGCTATATCCGCATAAACCGTTGTTTCCTCTGTAAAGCTACCAACTCCAAGAACACATTCTGAGCAAATCTCAAAGCACGCTGCCTCATTCCTACATTTTAAGCTTACACAACTCAACAAACCATCACTGACCCTTGCCTCATCCAAAACATTAAAACCAAGTCACCAGAGTTTCCTTACTACGACATCCTCACTACACTCATGCCAAGTTTCTGTCATTTTCTGAGACCGTGCCCAATACAACAATGAACTCAGATGTAATCCCTTATTCAACAACAGTGAAGAACCTTGGTGTGATTATGGACCAAAAACTAACTTGGCAGCAGCATATGAATACAATCCGTCGAAAATTTTTCTATTCACTGCATTCTCTTAAAAGATATCAAATGTTCCTTCCAACTAAAATCAAAACCTTACTTGTTCAATCTCTGCTGCTGCCTCTCATAGATTATGCTAATGCAGTATATCTCGATATCAACCAAGACCTGTCAAATAAACTTGAGAGACTTCAAAATTATGGTATCCGATTTATTTTCAATCTCAAGAGGTCTGATCATATCTCCCAGTATCGAGTAAATCTTAAGTGGCTAACTGTGCATCAAAGACGTGAACTTCATATTCTATCACTAGTTTACAAAATACTCTATTCCACGTCTTTTCCCTACTATTTAAAAGAAAATTTCGAGTATTTAGCGAGCCATGGCCTACCATTGCGATCCAATAACGAGCGTCTTCTGGCAATTCCTACACACAGTACCAATTATTTCTCGAAATCATTCTCAGTGTATGGTGCTCGTTGTTGGAACGATCTTCCTTCTTCGCATAGAGTTTCACAATCGCTCAATGTTTTTAAATCTTGTGTTAAGGAAAAAATGCTATCTTCTAACTCAGTATCCGTTCCCTAGCCCCCCCCCCCTCCCCTCCTCTAATCCATAATCCCTACCTCATGTTGGGTGTGTGTCAAATGTTATTTTAAATTTTCTTTTTTTTTTCTTTTGTTGTGTGTTAATGTGTTGTTGTGTCTTGTATGTTTTTTTTTTTAAGTAAATTAGTTTTTACTAGGTTTATCTCAGTCAATGTGTCGTGGTTAGATGGAAGAAATTACTTTATAGTGATAATCTCGCCACTGCACATCGTCCTAGTTTTTAAAAAATTGTATTATTTTGTTAACACTGTAATGTAATGATGATGTGCAAAAAGAATAAATAAATAAATAAATAAATAAATTTATAATACACTCATTTTCAACCATTCCGAACAAACCATAAAAATCATTCATCTTGTTTCTACCAGATTATTTGTTCGATGTGGCTAATTTCATAGGGAGTAGTCTTTCCTGCACGTCTTTGGATGTGTGGTCACACCAGATTTTCATTAAAATTAAAGAGTGAGATGAGAGAAATATTAGAGGGACAAGTGGAACTGGTGAACGTTGCCATGGTATAAAGCACTTAAGCCATCTTGAGCCGATTCGTAAGCATCGGAATACTTAATACTCTCTTCTCTGTCCTGCAAGTGATACACATCCTGCAGTTGTCTCACACTTATTTATACTACTACTACTACTATTACTACTATACCATCACAGCATATCCCACAAGTGGGGTAGCCAGCAGATCAGCTGCATGTAAGAAACATGCAAACTGTCCTCTTCGTGCCAATATAAAATCAAGACATTCAGGATGGGTGGCAAGCCTCATCGCTGAATTTAAGAAGTAAAATGTCTTAATTTTTTCGAACACCTGCCTTTTACAGGACACTCGAAAACTTACGCAGAAGAGTGGGAGACCAATTCTTTACCGGGTGCTCCACGGGATAAACTTATTTATAAGTGTTTCAAAATATTTAAAAAATCAGAAATGAAAGTCAACCTAGAAGTGCTATAGACACATATTGTAGTTTTGCTCCCACATATTGATATTCAAAATGCAGAGATGAAAAGGATTGAGCTCAAACAATTCCATAATATTCTACATTGTAACATTAAAGAATTATGTTCAGAAAATTGATCAATTATTTTACTACTTTAAGAGCTAAAATGCTATTAATAAATTGACCATTTATGTATGTCGATACAATTTAATTCAATATTATGAGTACCTCATTTTAAGCACCAGAGTTGAAAAAATTAATATGATGTAAAAAATTTATCATAATTTATGCAGTTGCATACTAACCTAACAAATCAACAATCAATTCAAGTTGAGCTATTTCAGTTCTTCCAGGAAGTAGAGGTTTGTGTGCGAGGAGTTCACCAAGAATACACCCAGCTGCCCACATGTCTAGAGCTGGAGTTTGTAGAGAAGCTTGTAGTAAAAGCTCAGGGGCACGGTACCACAACGTAACAACATTGGGAGTCATGCCACGACCTGGTAGACCCAACCACCGTGCTAACCCAAAATCAGCTACAATAAGTAAAACAAGAATACACATCATTATAATTAAATTATTGTTCATTTTATTAACATTAATTCACAGAATCACTAATCTAATATTATATTTACCAATTTTAACACATCCTTTATCTGTAAGTAATAGATTGGAAACTTTTAAATCCCTGTGCACGATGTAATTGGAATGCAAATATTTGAGTCCCTTCAGCACCTGAAGCATTAAACATTTCACTTGGGATTCACTGAATGGTGTGGACATGTTATCCAATAGAGAGGCAAGATCTTGTTCACAATATTCCATCGAAAGAAATATGCTGAAAATTGAATTGCAATTCATTAACATCTTTCATTAGGAATCACTAATATATTATTTTAGGTTTCTTTGTAACATACACATGTAGATAGTTATTATAGTTTATTAAAAATATTGCAAAGTAAAATTATAAAATATTTACTGCACACCTTTCCAGGCTCCTTCCTACTAAGACTTCTTTGAGCTGGACAATATTCTCATGTCTACAAGCAAGTAAAACTTGTATCTCCCGCAAACCACTCAGGGGCAATCCATCTTTTTCCACCTCCATACGAACTTTCTTCAATGCCACAATATTACCGTTCAATTTGTCTTTTGCCCTATCTGGAAGTTAAACATTACGCGTTTATTTATCTATTGGACTAGAATTTCAAATTATAAACATTAACTGAGTTAATATTGAATACTTACAAACTATTCCATATGTTCCTTCCCCAATTCTGTTTAATTTTTCAAATTCACCAACAAACCTGCATCGCCCCAACTAAAACCACAAATTTTACTTTATTATATGTTTATAAAATACCAATATTCATGCTCGTAAATGTTAAAAAATTAGCACACTACTTAGAGTCGCATAGTCCCAGTGTCCACAAAATCACAGCCCCTCCAGTAATGAAACACTTAACAATTACTTTTACATTTAAAAATACACAAATACTTACAATATCTTTTTCAGGTATTTCCATTGGTTTTCCTGTACGAAATGAAATCAAAATTCCTTTCCTGGCTGAACCTCCTTGCGAATCTCCATCATTATCTTTGTTTTGAACAGATTTTTCAGAGCCTGCAATTTTCGACATTTTATTTTAATTTTGTCTGTGCATAGATTTTACTTCTGAACTGTTGAATTATTGGAGGAAGCCTGAACTGATGAAACGTTAATTTATCGGATTATTTTTATGAAGATATATAGTACTTCAAAGTGAAATAGAAATCGATGGAATTTTGCAGATTTTGTTATAATTTGCACAAAATTACAAATCACTCGAATCGGGTGGATTGCGGAAACCAATTAATAATAATAAGTTAGCACAAAATTGAAATCGATTTTTCGTGACATATGACAACAACTTTGTAAACCTCGTCATTTTATATAAGCACTATTTTATAATTGTCACTGATTCTTACTACAACGAGAATTTTTTTAGAAAGCTGGGGGGGGGGGTTTGCTGTGAATCCAAACACCCCGTAAATCGTAATACATAACCTCACTTTACTCCTGTCATGGCCGCAGCTCGAAATATCGAGTGCATGAAAATTTAAAAAAAATCCAATGGACTCCCAGTAAACTTGTAAGATACATTTAACAATTGAAGATGAGACCTCATACTTTCAGTTATCTTGCAACTTTACTAATCTTGACAAAACTTGCTCATTAACTTAAGCTAACAGGGGCATAACAACATAAGCGCTTACTTCTTGAAACAGCATCCATCATGATGACTCAATTTCGAACAAAATATTTACATATATAGTAAATTCTGTCGATAATAATTCACAGTTGAACTAATTTATAATCCCGAATATTCTTAAAGAAAACTATGCAAAGCACAATCCATCAAATACCGCAAATACACAACTTTTGACAGATACCGGCTTGTTTCTATGGACAATAGTGTTGCCAGTTCGAATTTTGAAAAGGATGAAAAATATCAGTCTATTTTATGTTTATAATATTCGTAAAGGGTCGTTCACATTTGTTCACTTTCAGTGATCACTCCGGATGATCCTCCAAGATGAAAAGATGTGAACGGGCGTTTCATCAATAGTGATCACTAGCGATGACGGATGAAAGCGATTACTACCCGACATAATAGGGAACTTGCACAAATTTTTTTATTCTTTAGAATCATAAATAAAGTAATCAGTAACACATATCAGTAATTTTTTTTTCGATACGTTGCTTAACTTCTGTTTTATAGCATTTTGAAATTTCGATTTTTGAATTTCCGCGAAAACACCACATCCGAAAG
Organism: Athripsodes cinereus; assembly: GCA_947579605.1. Lineage (NCBI taxonomy): Eukaryota > Metazoa > Arthropoda > Insecta > Trichoptera > Leptoceridae > Athripsodes > Athripsodes cinereus. The sequence goes on from OX388311.1 coordinate 16,807,180, forward strand.
CACCATTTTGATGACGTCATACGTCCCTTCGATCTCTCTGTCTACAAAGGCTTAGTACATTTCGTAGTATATATCTATTAGTTTGACGAGGTTATTTACTGTTGTGGTTTGGGTTTGAAAGCTTTTTTTGCCAAAAACTTCAAGATGATTAAGTTTTTACGTATAAACATATATCAGTTCCTATTTTTTTAATTTAGTTATAATGACGGAAAACGATTTTCTCAAGGGGCGATCGGATATTTATCATGCATATAATAATAAGCCCGCCGGTAGGCGCTACCTATAGCTTTGTCTTATAATGTTATTACTAATTTGTAAATGATATACAACATTGTGTAATAATTACATAATTATATTCAATGGCAATTATTATCAATTTTCCATCATTCTTAGGTCTGATTAGTGATAACAGGTTCAAAATACGCCATTACTTTTCTGTACTGGGTGCATGGTCGGAGTGAAGATCCTGCTAAAAATCTGTCCAATGTTATTGGAAAAAATCAAAGTTGGCTGAAGTTAGCACAGAAGTTAAATTTATAACTTGTGCTGAATTGAGTCATCGATCATCTACAAATATATCCACACCGAGTGAGTTTCTGACAGCCATTGTGTCAAAACCAAAAGATTTTTATTGTAAATCAGATAGTATTTTAAGGATATAGTAACAAATGTCGACACCATAAGCATCCACTACTTAATAGATGTGTTCATTACCTAATAACAATATTTATACTGCGAATGATTTTGTTTGTTTTGTCATTGGACGATAGATATGGAAAGCTGCAAAGAAGTCGCTGAACTTACAGTACAGTATCCAGCTAACAATATCGGCATGCGTAGAAATAATTTATTCGGTGTCGTATAAGTTATATTTGTACACCCTGGACTACGCAATATTTGTATGATCTTTTTGGGAACATTTTGTATCAATCCAAGATATATTTACCTACTTCGAAAATGTTAAAAACCGCACTCAAATACCAAGCGATTGTTAATCCCATACATTACGATAAACAACAAAACATCTCTCAGGACATGTGACGTCACAAATGCAATAGCCAGCAATATGACGTTCAAACAGCGGGCGAAAAAGTGTGATTTTATTTATTAAAATAATAAACGAAAAATAATTATTTTTGAGTTTTAATCAAAATATAATCGATATATAACCTTTTTTCTACCTAATTAATGCATTTCACAAAATATTCCTCTCGAGTGCAAGTTCCCTATTTCGATGAAAGGACCTTTCACTGAAACGACCATAAACAAGTTTTATCTATGAATTTGTATTGAAAGTCAGAATCATGTACAAAATTATCATGCTGTGGAGAATTATATTAACTTGTTTTAATTTTTGATAAATGATATCTTTTATTTTTTTTTTTTATTTATTTAATTATTTTTTTACGTAGATACGTCAAACTACATTCAACATGACCGTGAGTGTTGACACGGCAGTGAAAGCATAGGTTGAACAAATGTGAACAGACGTGTTCACTTTCGATGAACAGGTTTGACCCTGACACTCTGGATGATCATCCATCCAAAGTGAAGCAATGTGAATGCTACTTAATGGAGGTGTAAAATCAACACCACTTAAAATGAGGATGTTGGTGTAAAATATGCAATTTTTTATATGATAGGTCTTCTTAACTTCTAATAACAGAATGTTAATAAAAAATATCTATCAAACTTTCTATTGTTTTCAAAGAGCCTTTATTCCCACCTCTAATTAAAAACTCTATGCTAATACCTTGAACAAAATGTCAAAATGTTTCACTTTGCTTTTAAATAGGTCGAGTTCTGTAATTTTATGCTCAATGAGAACGAGTCGATTTTCGGAAATTACTGTTATAGGTTATATTTACATTTTGAGTTGGATGATGAATTATTATTGTTACACAGTTAAGGATTGATTTTGCATTTTACGAAATAAATTATCCAACATGCGTTCTTTAAGATTAATTCGCCAAATTTGGGCTCGAAATTATCAGTAATTATTTTTAATATTGTATCATATTTGTGAAAAACTTTTAGTTATATTGCAGGTATAATGTAATTTATATTTTATTTTTTTAGCCATGTTGATCGTGGATTATATGATATAGTGCAGCCATGTGAAATTACTCCATTAAGAATTGTCCCAGATCATATTAAAAAGCCATGCTATTACAAATCAGGTTTAGTCACTACTCCAGTTCCAGATGAAATTGAAATAAAATCTGCCAATGATATAAGCAGACTTAAAGATAGTTGTCAACTAGCAAGCAGCATTTTAAAAAGTGTTAAGGACAAAATAAAGGTATTTACATAATCATTTCTTTCCTAAATATTTCTGGATTGAGTAGGGCAGTCTCTCGACTAAAAATAGGGCAAAATAGTAAAATTATTCTTACATAACTTGTAAAAGTATAGGAACATTATGTACAATATTTGTAATTGTGTAAATATTATGTTAATAAAATTAGAAAAAAATTGTAACAAAAAAAAACTTTTTAGCAAAAAATAGAGGAGGAAAGGTTTGTTTTGTTGCCTATCAATTTGCAGACAGTTAACGGGCTTAGGACATTAATACTGTACATTACCTAATTATTATTTTAAGAAAATTGATTTCGATATTCAAATCCTCAAATCATAGAAAAAGAGGAATTGAAATTAATTTCCATGATTATGGAATCTTACTAATCTCATTTATAGATTTAAGAAAATAAATAATAAGATCAAAGATATACTAGATAGGTAATTCAAAGAAAAAATTGGTCGTACAGCCGATCAAATTTTACAGCCAGTTTTAAACCAGCGTCCGTTGAGACGGTTTGTTAGACAGCGCATAATCATTATCATCTCAATGATATAGAGTTTAAGAAAATAAATAATAAGATCAAAGATATACTAGATAGGTAATTCAAAGAAAAAATTGGTCCTACAGCCGATCAAATTTTACAGCCAGTTTTAAACCAGCGTCCGTTGAGACGGTTTGTTAGACAGCGCATAACCATTATCATCTTAATGATATAGAGTGAGACAGCATAATATTATTATTGTTATTATTAATGCATTAAGTTGGAATTTTCACACTTTCTTCATTTTTAAAATCATGTAGATATATATATTATTATTTTTATAGTTCTGTAAATTGTTCATTAAAATCAATCAAACTCTGGACTTAGTGAATAGATCCAGTCTCCAACATCCGATTGTGTAAAAAATTTGGGAAATAAAAATTCTTATTTACTTACTTGAAAATCGTTGGAAATTAGAATATTTTATTTTGTTTATTTTGCATTGAGTAGGTACTTACCTTTTTTTATCTCTCGTAAATAACTTAAAAATATTTTATCATTTCATAAAGGTTGGCGTTACCACGGATGATATAGATGCATTTGTACATGAAGAATGTATTAAGAATAACGCTTATCCCTCTCCATTATACTACAAAGGTTTTCCCAAATCTGTCTGTACTTCTGTAAATAACATTGTGTGTCATGGAATACCGGATATGCGATCTCTCAAAGAAGGAGACATCATTACTGTCGATGTCACGGTAATACAAAAATTATCTCTTTGAAATATCAAAATATAGAATCAAAAGCCAAATTATTTACAAAACAGCTTTTGTTTTATTACAGGTTTATTATGAAGGATTCCATGGAGATTGTTCCAGAACTTTTTTAGTGGGTAATAAAGAATTAGATGTGCAAGGTCAAGACCTAATCAATGGTATTGAGGAGTGTATGGAAAGGGTGAGTTTTAATTAACATTTTGCCTTTGTGATCTATGATAACCCACCTCAATTGTTGTTCATTCTGATAAATTTTATTACATGATATGATTTTTTAGATTATTATGTAATTATTGTTATTTTTTGAGCTTTTTATTTGCTACCGCGGTTTCGGTGGAGCGTCCACCATTAACGAGCGTTAATCTAAAAGTTTTAATAATCTAAAAAATCATATCATGTCTAGAAATTGTTATATTGTTAATGCCGAAAACATAAACAAAATTTTATTACATTTATTCGCTGTACATGTTCTAACATCCTATTTTATTTTTTCATTCTTTTCACAATACTTGTTTTGCGTGGAGCATTTTTTAAATGAAAATAAGCTGTATTTATTTTCTTTTTCAGGCTTTAGTCGTTTGTGGTAATGGAATTCCATTTAACAGCATAGGTTTCATGATAGAAGAATTTGCTTTAAAGAATCGCTGTAAAGTAATTCAGTGTGTCACTGGTCACGGGATAGGCAGATATTTCCATGGACCTCCAGACATATACCACATGAGTAGGAAAATAATTATTTTCCATATCGTTTGATTTGATAATCTATAAAATGTATTGCCTTTTAACTGGTGATAATGCTGTTTTAGAGAACCGATATGAAGGTATCATGAAGAAAGGAATGGTATTCACTATAGAGCCAGCAATCACTATTGGGGAAGAAGATTGTGTGCTGCTGGAAGATGGTTGGACTGTGGCAACTAGTGATAATGCAAGATGTGCTCAAATGGAGCACACAGTTCTTATAACTGATGGTGAAACTTGTGAAGTACTTACAAAATGATCCTTTGCAGGTCTTCCAATGTTCTTACATTGTTTAACAATATTATCGAGTTTTAAATTTAATTCACGAGCTTTTATACTTATTTATAATCAATTTTTACAACTTGCCTTAGCTTCTCTAATAAATATCAGCAAAAATTATCACTCAACTGTTTGGTAAAAAGCGTACTAGAAGGACAATTTCATTGAATCAAAAATTACTTTGGCATCACATTAGTAGACTATCTTTTCACATTTAAAGCTAGGCATGATTAATTATCCTTCAGTGCAATCTAAAATACAACAGTTTCCCACGATGAGCTGCAGATGTGGGAAAATAGTCTTGATCTTATGTGGTTTTGCTCAAATATTTTTTATAATCATATTTATTATTTTTAAGGAAGTTATTTTATAATAATATATTATTTATGCTGATCTGTAAACTTAAGATATCTCGAGTACTATTATTTTTGTATTATCAACTATGTATAATAAAGAATATGGGACATATTAAGCCTGAATATTTTGTAAATACTTGACCTATCCCTTATCCAAATAGCAATGATAATGATGGCCGTTCTTAGATTGAATAGATGTTATCAGTGGCACTTACATTTATGAGATTTTAATAGTAGAACTTTAAGCATGAAAGTAAAATCAGCAAAACACTTTCAGAAGATCAATTTGGATTCCGCAAAGAGACAGGTACAAGAGAGGCAATCTTGTTCTAGAAAAGAGTATATGAACAAATAAAATGATATAGCATTCATTGATCTAGAAAAGGCATCTGGTAAGGTAGAATGGAAACAACGTTTAAACAATCAGGTAGGAATGAGGTATATATGGACAATTTTTGAAAAGGGCTGTTTACTCAAACATGAACTTAAGGACGCTGTATACCGTGTCCATCACACGAAACTCCCAGCAAAAAGGTGCGTCTTCAGCCTTCTTCTAAAGCCCTTTCCATTTGCATACCCAGAGGCAGCTTGTTCCAGCATCTGGTATAAAGATAGAAGAGGGAACTGGAGCTTATACAGTAACGAAATGGCTGTAATTAAAAGTGGAGAAAGCTGCGCAAGGTGTAAGACAAGGATACTAAATGTTGCCAGCACTCTTTAATTGTTATACACAGCAAGCTATTGAGACAGGAGTAAAAATTAATGAGAAAAAGGTTGACATGATTCTATATAGCACTGTTCGCAGACTCTGAGAATGCGCTGAATGAAACCTTAAGAAGAATGGAGAACATTATTACTCTCAAAATATTTGTGATAGCATATGTAAAACAATTCTATTAAATAAAAGTTGAAAAAGAGTCTACTTTCAGACAATTTTATTTCCATTGCTCTAAATTCTCCGAAAACATTCTCAGGTAGTTCTAAAGGCTGGTGATTGTTTTTATTTAGTAGAAATTGACCAAGGCCAAGGCTCTGAAAACGTGCTTGCAAACGATAAAAATGACTTAAAAAACTGACTAATATACTTTCACAAAAATATTGTAAATTGTACGAAATTACTGAAATAAACAAATAAGCAGTAATACTACAGCCCACAATATGAACTGACTCTTAGTGAGTTTTCAAAGTGTTGTGTAGACACCATAAATTTGTATGAGCAGAGAGAAAGTTATTCTTGAAATTCAATTTTAACATGTAGTTAAAAAGTGATGTAAAATAAATATCTTGAATAATTGTCATTAAAACACTCAACACCGAATTTCCAAAAATTTTAATGCAGGTCAAAGTAAGAAGACACTGTTTTTTCTTAGAATCAGCTAAATTCTCTAGCCCTGCCCACTAATTCTTAATGCAAAAGGGTGACATGACATGACATATCTGCGACCCGCCAGTGAATTATATAATATAAAAAAATTGTCAATACCAATGATAAAGTATAGGATACAGCGAGAAAATATTCTTTAAGAAAACCGAGGAGTTTTCGAAATATTTCAAATTCCTATAAAATTTTGAAAATACGGTGACGGGGGAGTATAAATATTAATGTGTGAGCATTTCTAGAAATTAAAACTTTCAGTGTTAATTTTCTTATATCGGCCCGTCCTTGACTCATAATCTTCCCGAGTGGCCCCTGTTCCCTATAAGTCTGTGCATCCCTAGTCTAAATGGTAGAAGATAATAAATACATAGATTATAATTATATAGATATTTAATTGTTTATTTGCAGTAATAAATTTCTTAAATAAAACAAATGTAACTTGATACATTAAAAGCACAAGCACATTATTTATCACTCATGTATATCAGTCAAATATTAAAAACTCCTGACAAGGCATAAAAGCAATCCATAGTTTAGAAAGGAAACAATGATACAAGTAATAGTAGGTACAAGTAGTAATAAACAAGTGTGTGAATACAATTAATAAAAGTGTAACAAGTTGTATATCATGCAATATCACTGACTTATAATCAACACTTAGATATCTCAAAGCAATATTTTACATTTAGATACTTTTACAATCACCTCTTTAAATGACACAACCTCAAAGTTGCATATTTAGTGATTGTGCTCAAAATACTCTTAACATAAATAACAAAAAATATGGAATTTGGATGGTAATTTTAAAAATGTCAACCAAAACTTAAACACACAAATAACAATAAAACAATATTTTTAACCCTGAAAATTTGTAATAAATAAGTAATAATTGATACTCTGGATACATCGTGATATCTAGATATCCAACCAGTAGGATAGCCAAAAAATAGTACAGAAAATTAGACAAATTATGGTGCGTTTTATATTTTTTAATATGCATTTTTAAGGCTTTTATCACCATTTGAAAAAGCAATTTTTGCACTTTGCCGAAAAAAGGTCCACCCGTGGCGGAACAGTGTGTGACGTTATCAGCCGCTATAGATATTACTAAGAGTAAAATGTGTGCCAATACAACATAACGCCTACCGACGTCATAGCAGGCCAATTCAGTGTTTTCCAACCTTCTTTATGCCATGCCCCACCGGCCTCTTTTTTAATTAAACAGTCGGTAAATTTTCAATAATATGTGGAAGCGCGGTGCCCCGCCTCTGAGGCGTGATGCCCCACCAGTGGGGCGTACACCCCATCTTGGGAAACACTGGGCGAATTCAATAACATGACGTTTAAAGTTTTGACAGAAAATATGGATTTTTAAATGAAAAGTTTTATTTTATCATTTCTCATTAGGCTATTCGTGATCAGCCTATATTTATTAATAGAAACTGATAACATTTATTCATATTCCTCACATATGCATGTTCCCCACTATACACGTCAGCCTCGTATCATATATATCACACAAATTTCTTTCTATACCCATTTGTGTGGAAGAGAAAAACATAGGATAATAAATCCTTTCTTTAGGAAATTTATAAAAATGTCAAATCTTATTTTTTATGTCCTTAGTAAAATAACCAACTAAATTTACACTTATATCTACATATAAACATAACAAACAAATGCAATATTTGACTAGGACCACTTATTCTTTTGGACCTAGTGAAAAAGAGGTAAAAGATTCAAATTATCCTAAATGCTGAATAAAAATTAAAGTAATTCATAATATTTCTATAAAACATAAAATGTTTCATTTAATGCAACATTGTTTTCTAAATATTTAAAAAAAAAAAAAATTTCATAGTAAAAACAGTTACGACTGTATTGAAACAACATGTACACATACGACTGAGCCTGATGTTTGATAATATAAAACAATTAACAATTAACACAATCTAAATAATAAATCCAGAATAAAAAATGCTTTGTAGTGTATAATTATTGTACTAGGTATATAGACACTGAATTTTCAGTGTAAAACTTATACTATTTACTCATTTTATATTGAAAACATTTAAATTTTCACATTACATAGTAGTGATGTAACGAATATTCGTATTCGCATTCGCGAATATTCGCATATTTCAAAGTATTCGCATTCACATTCGCAAAAAAATATGCGAATGTTTTGCGAATATTGTTTCGGTAATAAAGTATCGGATAGTCGGTAAAAGTATCGGATACATACCCGGTACATTGCAGAAAAAGGTACTGCAAGAAAATGTTCTTTAGGAAGGAGTTTTGAAATATTTTAAATTCCTATACCATTTTGAAAATTCGGCGACAGGGTGTAGAAATTTTAATGATTGAGCAATATTGTCGAAAAAATCGCAAGTCAATATTCGCTATTCGCATTCGCATTTGCGAATGTCGGCAACAAATATTTGCATTCGCGAATATCCAAAATCACACAATCGTTACATCACTATTACATAGTGAGAAATTTTATTTATATTACATTACATAATATGAACATTTGTCACACACAGTAAAAGATATTGTGCAAATAAACACAGCCTGAATAATGAAAAAAACATTATTGTGTCAATGCACATTATGTTATTGATAATTCTGTTTTATTATCACATAGTGAAGCTATATATATATAAATGACAATCTTACATCCATTGCTCAGTAATAAATAGAAGAATGTATGCTTTTCCATTTTATTGTACGCCATATTTTCCATTATAAGCATGAGCAACTTATACAATATGAGTTGATTCACATGCTTCAGAACAATATTATCAATGTGTATGAACCAATACTGATAATATAATAATATCTGTCAATATGAGAAATCCAATATTTAACATTCAACTTTTTTTCAATAAATATGCTAGGTGAAAGAATGAAGAACTGATAATTTTCGAAAAAACAGTATTTAGTTATTAAACTGTAATTTTTATTATTCACTTTTTCTCTAGGCGGGAGCAAGTCACAGTTTTTATGCAAGACATGTATACAATTGTACTAAACATTATAATAAAAATCAATGTGATTAATCTTTTAGGCGGCAAATTTAGAATAAATCAACAAGATCACTCATTTTAATTCAAAATAAAATATTGAAGTAATTCATATATAAATGTATGTGCAGACAAAACTAAGAAACACAATAATTTAAATTACTTTTATAATTTGTACCATACAAACATACTTAGGTCTAAAAGTTAGCATAAATTAGGCACATAGATAAGAATGGTGCAACCAACTCTCCAGAACAAGAAATCTACTGACTTTGAAGAGTATGTCTTTCAATGTGGATAGTATACATATTATGTATGTTATACAAGTATCATTATTAGGTTAACCAAAAGTTAAATTATTAAATATATAATTGTTAGCTATCTTTCATAAACACATATGTCTTAAGAGCAACTTACTCACTGTAATTAGACCTTCATCAATGTTCATAATATATAAGGAAGTAACACATCACTTGCAGAAGCTTCATCCATTCTTTATCATTATATTGACTATAAACAATACCAGGTATATAAAGAAAAGTTTTGGTTATTTTTGCATCGAGTTTTATGTGAGGCCACAGTCATCAGGAGGCATAAAATAAAATTACTAGTAAGACATTACTTTTCCAATCTTAGTGAGATACATTGACCGCACATTGTAATTTTAATTTCATAACTAACTAACTACTGGACTGCACTGACATTTAAGAAATTAATATATACGTACATACACACTGTCATAAGACAAATAATAAATAAATTTATTTTATCTTTCTTATTTTTTAACATCAAAACACCAATACATGCATGTATTACATTATTTGACCACACAAATATTAAATGTATCTATTGAATGAAAACACTAAATAATCAATTAACACCATATGTACCCAAAAATTGGTATATAAAAAAACCTTAAATCTAATTAGGTACATAGTGTTAAACAATCATATCTAATTTACAAAAAAAACACAGTATATGTATAAGTATTAAAATTTGGAAAGAATGTGATAAATACCTATGTTAAGACACTCATTTCATAAATTCGTCATCCACCTCACATTGTTGATGTGACACATAGTCTAAAGAATACAACAAAATGCGGTACACATGATTCTCCTTTTGAATTTCCCAATACAAATAATGACATTCAGATATAAAAATGTTGATTACAATCAATATCACTATTAATTATACTGGTGTGTTGATTGGTGAGTGAGATATTGTATATGGAATAGGATCAATAGAAAGAGAAAAGTTGTAATATTATTATATATATGACGATATTCTGTGCCAACGTCTATGTCACAACAATTATATTTCTTCTTAAAATGTAAATAACATAATTTTATATATTATGTAAACACTTGTGCAAGAGTTTTATGGACTAGAATAATATGTATCATATGAATTTCTTATCTATATCAAATTAGACCCTTTACACATGGTTAGATCTGTGTTGGATCTTTAACTAGTCGAGTAGAGGCTATAGAGGTGTACTGTATAATAAATTATATTTCACAAAGAGATGTGAGTGTATTAAGCGACATGTCATCCAATGCAAATCTCATTACATGTAGAGGGTCCTAAAAGTTGTGTAACTTTGTGTAACCAATTTGTTTACAAAATCTACACATATGCATTTATCATATAATTAAAACATATTAGATATTTGGTTAAAATCATTTATAAAATTTCAAATATAAATAACAACATGGCAAACATGTAATATATAGGTAGTATAAAGTCATTGTAAGTAGACATATAATTATTTAGTAAGAATATAGAATAACAAGTAATAATGGGTATTCATATATATAGAGAGAAGAGCATAAAGGAATATAATAATAATAATTCACATACAATAATAATAATATAATGTAGGTATATTAGGAAGTTGTAAAGAATTAGATATAAGTATATTACTAATCTTCAATAGAAGACAAAATGTGTAAAATAGTATAAAAATCCCAGAATACTGGAGCAACAATAAAATGGAGTAAGTGTTTAGAATAACAATATGAATAAAATGTAGACATACATACATAGTATTAAAGTACATAATAGGTATAGCCTGTAAAATCTTTGTGTATTAGATAAAGGAATATAGTACAAAAAGTAACAATGTGTATTATAATATCATATATATGTATATATAGTGCTCCCTGTGTCAGCTTGATTCCCAAGCCGTGGAAGAAGCCTTCCACATCATATGCTTATACTCCCAGGCATGTTCTTCACGCGCAATAGCAACGATCTCCCAAGACTATTGTGTGAAATTGTAAGCAAATCCTATCTACACGCTCCTTATACTACTTGTTCATTTTAAAGAATTGCTGGACAAATGGTGTGAGACTGAATACTTGACCAGGCCCCACAGATGGATCCATGTTCGTATACTCATCCAGGTTGTGTGTGCTTTCTGGAAATTCATTCAAATCAGAAGTAAAACCATTCGCAAACATAATAACCAATACAAATAAATATGGTTGTGATGACTAAATAGAAGTCGCAAAATAATCTGTCCGCAGATTCCAGAGCAATATTATATCTCTTACTACACTTTGTGTCTGGGTGTCGTTTAGGACACAAACTTCAGAAAATGTCATTGTCCAGATTGTATCTGTCGGGCTTAGAACATAAAGTGTAAATGTAATGTCGACACACTGTATTCATATTGCGACTCCATAACGTTTAAAACACAAATTTTAAATATAACGTTGACATGGTGTATCCAGATTACGACTGATTGAATTTTGGTACACTTAAGTGCACAAGTAGTGAACTGTTGCAGGAAAAAAAATCAAGGTCGTTGTCAAAACTAGTGTTGCTTGAAGCAGTCATATTAGAATAATAGTACTTAATATCAAAATAGTGTCTGAATATGATTTATATAATTATTATAAAAATCAAGGTCATTGTCAAAACTAAAGTGTTGCTTGAAGCAGTCATATTAGAATAATAGTACTTAATATCAAAATAGTGTCTGAATATGATTTATATATTATATTATAAAAATCAAGGTCATTGTCAAAACTAAAGTGTTGCTTGAAGCAGTCATATTAGAATAATAGTACTTAATATCAAAATAATGTCTGAATATGATTTATCCTTATCCTTATCCTTATATCTTATAAAAATGATTTTTGAATTTCCATACTAACGAAGACCGGGCTATACTCTCCCATTTCAAGGAATTTGCGTTCCATTGACCTGACCATTACAAGATGAGGTATATATGTGAAATAAAAACCCACTAAATGCCGTACTTTCTTTTTGAGGAGCGAGAAAAACAGCAAAAAAGAGTGTAAAAAAAAAGTGTGAATGAGATAAAAAATACGTTTTTTACGTCAGTTTGAAAGAGTAAGAAAATATTCTTTACCGCCAAAATTGTGTACCATATTATATTGCCATACTAAAATTAATTAAGAAAATATCGATAATTTATTTCGAGTAAATGTATCATTATAAATGTATGTTACATAAAATAGTTTAATTTGTGTTTTTTTAATACTTTTGAAACATGTTTTACGCGAATTAACCAATATTTAAATAATTTGAACGTGTTACATGAAGATTCAAGAAACGAAAAAACATTATTTTTTGTTAACGGCAACATCGGCTGTTTAAATTCAGCCTATCACTTTTAGAGTCGGCCAATCACGTCGCTCGATAATTTGACATATTGGAAACGACGCCATATCGTCGGCGTCACGGAAAAACTCACCAAATACAATTTTTGTTGAAATTGAGTTATTTATACTAGCAAATTTGTTTTTTCATGCTTTATTTAGGAAAAATTCCCCAAAATTATAGGAGTACATATTACCATAGAAATGAAAAACACATTAACTCACCAACTATCAAATACGAATATTTGCGATAAGGAAAAAGTCACCAAAGTATGTGAATTGTATTTTTTTTTTGGTATTTCCATTTTATTTATTCAAAATTTGTGCACATTCAGGCAAGTAAAAAACACAAAAATAATAAACGGTACAAAAATCACATGCTATCAATAAATTAGTCCATTTGATGGAATTTCTTTTTGTTTCCTGGATTGTTAGTATTTACATTGTATTAGTATCAACATTGTATTATTATTATTTCATTTGGTATATAAACATAAAATGTTCTTAACTTTATAATAAAAATAATGAGTTTCTATGGTTCCTATTCAGTTTTATAATGATTATTAATCAATTTAAAAAATCACCAACTGTATTACCCTATGTCAGGAGTGAGTATTAAAAAACCAACCAAATACAAAAAACTGATTTTCTTGATTTTTTTCTATTAATTAATCCAGATTTTAAGTTGTTTGATATAGGAAAATATATGTTAAGAACATTAAAAAATACTGTTTTACTCTATCGGTTATAGTTTTCAAGTTATCGAAATTTCAATTATTGAAAATTAATAAAATGCCTGTATCTCATAATTTTAGTTTTGTTAGTTGGTGACTTTTTCCTTGACGCCGACGATATATTTTGACAATTAAAGAAAGACGCGACATGTCTATTTCGTAAAGTCTGCGTTCCGTACAGAATTATTTGTTTAACTACTAGGTACATTTTATAAAATAATAAACTTCATAGTATGATAATAAAATATGGTACATTATATTATGTACAAATGTGAGTGGTGCCTTTCACACAATATTATGCACATAGTGAATAAAGCAAAGTGAATACTATAACAAATATTTTTGGACTAAATGAAAGGTAATAATAATGTTTATGTACACATTCATATAAAATCAATAGATAAAATGAACTAAGTAATATGATACGTTAGTTTCTACGAAGAAATGTTTGAGGTTATGCCTTAAAAACACAAGTAAATATAACATTTGTTACAGGAGTTAGTTTTGTTTATAAACAACTCAAATTATAAACTGACATTACACAGTTACATTCTGAAGTATTTTACTATTTATGTTGGAGCTAGCTATTCGAAAAAACCGTGGTATTATTTAATTGATATTGATAATATTAAGTTTGTTGATGCGACATTATAAAAACGACATTATGATTTGAGGTTATGTTTTCAAAACACAATAAAGTATAACATTTTTGTTACATATTGTGTCAGTTTTATTTTAAAACATTACTTGAAATATGAAGTAATCACAAACTGAAATTATACAATTAATTATTCTGAAGTGATGTGTTTTTTTTATGTTGAAGCTAGACAACGAAATACCATGATATATATTGATATTAAAAATATTAAGTTTGTAGATGCGACATTAGTGAGTAATTTATAAAAAGATACTTAGATATTTAGTATCGAACTAAATACTAAAACTATGTTTGTTTTAACCTTTTTACAGAAATAATACAAAGTTCACAACAATAAACTATTGATAAGAACGTTTTTGATGTTAAAGAAATCATAAATAGTACGACAACTACCTATTTTCATTTCCATGATAAGGACATTTGAGGGCTAGGAAAAGGAATCTGGTTTCTGCCTTGTGCTTCTATGAGAATATTGAGAGAATTGTATCATTTTAAAAAGGTTATAGTTTATTTATTTGTTAATTGAAATACAACAGCACATAATACATACCTATATAAGTAACTTAAATCATAGAAGAAAAAAAAATAAGGCCAAATACCATTACAGTGTTTTATACAAACTTAATTTATAAGGCACTTAATACATACATTTCATCCATATTTATATCTATATATAACAAGAAAATAAAACCAGTTAATAGGAATAAATAATTATGAATCCTTTTGGATTATATTTTAATAATCTAATAAAATGTACCAAGATTGTTATAAGTGAGCTATCACTAAACGAACAATAATTTTCATAAAATCTGTATTAGAGAGTTATCTAAAATGTATTTTATAATATATAATATTCTTTTACAGATGTGACTGATTATTTATTTCAATGACAAAATTAATGAATTACAATATTATCTGTGTAATCTAAAGCAAAATTACAGGACGGCCATGTGTTGAGTACATTGAAAAGGAGAACATGCATGAGGAATTTTATAACACTAACAAAAGTGAAAGATATATGCAAGAATAGAAGGAAGTGGCGTTCAATTCTTTCTGCCTACCCCGCAAAGAAGTGGCATGATGGTGTGTATGTGTAAGTGTGTATAAATCATATGTGTTAATTAAATGTTTTTTTTTAAGAGATATAAATATATCCAATTATTGGAAGAACTAGCAACGTGTCAAACGTGACAAAATTGCTTGTGCACAATACCATTCTGATTGCAAACATTGAAAATATTATTATCATATTGTTGTAAAGAAGGTTTATGTGTAGAACAAATGTATGCAGCAACAGCTTTTTTAAATGGAATAGTAACGTCAGAGGTTTATGTTAAACAACCAAAAGGATATGGAGATGGTACAGATAGAGTGTGTAGACTGTACAAAGCATTGTATGGATTGAGAGAAATTCCAAGAGCATGGTATGATTGTTTTAATGAATTTATAAATACTTTAGAGTTTAAAAGAAGTGAATATGATTATTGTCTATATGTTAAGATAGATGGTGATGACAAGATTTATCTTATTTTGTTTGTTGATGATTTGTTAATATGTTGTAAGAATAAAGATAAAATAGATTATGTTAAGAGTTTGTTAGCTAATAGATTTAAGATGAAGGACTTAGGTCAGGTTAAAAATTATGTTGGAATTGTAATTGATTATGATAATGTAAACAAAGAAATGCTACTAAGTCAAACTAATTATATAGAATCTCTTGCAAAGAAATATAATATAGAGAATGCAAAATGGATTACTACCCCTATGGAAATAAATTTAAAATTAGAAGTAAGTGACAATAGTAGTGTTAATGATATTAAGTATAGAAATTTAATTGGTTCATTATTGTATATAAGTTGTGGAACTAGACCAGATATTAGTTTTAGTGTTAATTACTTAAGCAGATTTCAAAATTGTTATAATGAAACTCATTTCAAATATGCCTTAAGAATTTTGAAATATTTGTATTGTACTAAAAATTTAAAGTTAATCTATAAGAGTAAAGAAAATGTTGAAATATTAGATTGTTTTGTAGATGCAGATTGGGCAGGTGATAATATTGATAGAAAGTCTACTACGGGTTATATTATAAGATTGTATGGTAATGTTATATACTGGAAATCTAAGAAACAAAGTAGTGTTACAAAATCTTCTACATTTGCTGAATATGTAGCGTTGTCCGAGGCAGTTAGTGAAATAAAATTTATAAAGAGTTTGTTGCAAATATTTGATATTAATATAGAAAAACCAATTATTATATATGAAGATAATTTAGGAGCTTTAGCTATAGCAAAATATGGAAATTTTACTAAGAACTCAAAACATATTGAGGTACATTATCACTTTGTAAATGAATGTTATGTTGATGGAATTATTGATGTGATTAAAGTAAATACTGATGAAAATATTGCAGAAATATTTACAAAAGCTTTAGGTAAAAGTAAGTTTATGAAGTTTAGAGAAATGATGAACATTGTTTGAATTATTGTTATGTATTTTGGTATTTAAATTAAATAGTTGTTATAAGCTAAGATATGGTATTGTAGAATAAAGAATATAAATTTAAGGAGGCGTGTTGGTAATATTATGTAAATTTATATTATTGTCTTTGGATTATGTATTGTTGCAATTGTGTAAAAGGAACAACTTTCTTCATCATGTAAAATATTGTTGTGTTAATAAACTGTTGTTGCACCAGGATGTGTGTCTCTATCTTTCTTCCCAAAAATATAACAGATTATAATTATTTATTGATTGAGTTTATTGTGTAAAACTCCCTATTGATTAAGGTAAATAAACAAACTAATTGGAGGTTTACTGTATTTAATAATATATGTAGTAACCTGGTTTCGACTAACTTAGTCAAGAGTTTGACAATGACTTATAATTATTTCTACATTGATTCACTAGATTTGCTATTTTACACATTGTTTTTTTTATAATATTTTGTATTGACATCATAATATGAACAGAATATGATAACATTATTCTTAAGAAAAAGTTGTTTCAAGCTGATATGTGAATCATTTATAATGTATGAACAATTACTCATGTGTTATATATTTTCGTTGGCATATTTTTTTGTTTTGTTGTAAATGTTTTTTACTATATTTGTTGTGTAAAAAAATGAGGTATATTTTGATATTTTTATTTTATTTCACTTAACAGACATGAAATTTAAAGGTTTTAAAAATAAATAAATAATAAATTATTCTCTCAGTCTCTAGAGGAAAAGCTATTTGAATATGTTAGAACAGTTCTGTTTATTAATCATTATTTGTTAATAAGTACTATTACTACTACTGCTATACCATCACGGCATATCCAACACGTAGGGTAGCTAGCAAATCAGCTGCATGTAATAAACATGCAACCGTCTTCTCCGTGCCAACAAAAAAGAAAGACATTCAGGATGGATGGCAAACCTCATCGTTTAGCTTAAGATGTAAAAGTCTTAATTTTTTTGAACTCCTGCCTTTTACAGAACACTCGAAAGAGTGGAACTTACTGAAAAGAGTGGAAGACCAATTCTTTCGATAAAGTAACACGTAAAACTTTAAATTATTTTTTTATTTGTTACTAATAGATCTAAATATGATTTTTGTTTTGAAAGAACAAACGTAAAATGGTAATAAAAAGGTATGGATATTTTAAATGAAGAACATTCATCATCGCATGATTATGTGTAGGTATATTCAATAAATTTCTTGGCATTTTCTGTTAGTTTAACATTTGCATAATTTTTATTAATTAATTAATCATAAGTTCATATTGCTATGGTATAAGTTGTACTTAAAATATGATATGTGGTAAGTTTATAATTGCAAATAAATAGGAATATTAGAAAACCAGTAGTAAAATAATGTTCATATTTTTTAAATATAATAAATAAATTAGTTTTTAACATTTTGTGTTATTATTATATCCCTTATTGAGAAATTTAGTTTATTTGTTTTGCAGTAATTTCCTAATTATTGTACAAACATATTTTTTTTATAAATATGTTTTTTTTTTAAATATGTATTATACATTGACAAGGAAGTGTTAGAGCAAGTTGACGAATGTGTGTACATACTTCAGTAGTTTGTTCACGAGAGATGGGAAGTGTGAAAGCGATATTGAAAGGAGAAAAATTGCTGGCAATGAGGTAAATGGTGCAATCCGACCAATTGCAAATAGAAACATATCTACTACAGCTAAAAGGATGGTGCACTCTGCTATCTTAGTGCCAACACTCGTGTATGCAAGTGAGACGTGAACCCATGTCAACAATCTCATTTCTACTACATTTATGCCATTCTCATCCTTCTTTAACCATTTATGAAGGATGAAAGTGGCATAAATGCAGTAGAAATAAAATTGTTGAGAAGGATGTGTGGTAAAATTATGAGAAATTGGTTGCTGAGATGACATACAAAAGGAATGTGGAATGAAAGTTGGTATAGTTACAAGGATGAATTTAAATAAGTAACGATGGTTTGGGCATGTAGAAAGAATGTATGAGGACGGAACGACCAAGAAGATATATTTGGCTGAGAGGAATGGTGCTCGGAGACGTGGACGGCTGAAGATCAAATGGCAAGATCATTTAAATCAAATCCTACAGGACGGTCACGTGTTGAGCACGTTGAACAGGAGAGCATGCATTAGAAATTGTATGACAGTGACGGAAGCGAAAGATGTATGCAAGGACAGAAGGAAGTGGCACTCGATCCTTTCTGCCTACCCCGCGAAGGAAGCGGCGTGATGTTTGTATGTAATTTAGGTACATTGTCATAATTATATATATACTGTTTAGTCATTCTTACATATTCTATTATCTGTTTCCTACTTTAATGTTACTCTGTCTATAAAGTTGATACATTAAAATATTGCTGCCTAAATAAAATAATTTTTAATTACACATACTTACTGTTTTTTCAATTTTATACATGATTCCCATGCAACGCAGGGTATTTTTAAGCTAGTATATTATAAAAATCAAGGTCATTGTCAAAACTAAAGTGTTGCTTGAAGCAGTCATATTAGAATAATAGTACTTATATCAAAATAGTGTCTGAATATGATTTATATAATTATTATAAAAATCAAGGTCATTGTCAAAACTAAAGTGTTGCTTGAAGCAGTCATATTAGAATAATAGTACTTAATATCAAAATAGTGTCTGAATATGATTTATATAATTATTATAAAAATCAAGGTCATTGTCAAAACTAAAGTGTTGCTTGAAGCAGTCATATTAGAATAATAGTACTTAATATCAAAATAGTGTCTGAATATGATTTATATAATTATTATAAAAATCAAGGTCATTGTCAAAACTAAAGTGTTGCTTGAAGCAGTCATATTAGAATAATAGTACTTAATATCAAAATAGTGTCTGAATATGATTTATATAATTATTATAAAAAATCTATATAGAATTGTCAATATCAAATCCTAATTTTAATAGTTCGACCCTACAGTAAGCTAGTGATATCCATTTAAAAAATATATATAGAAATATTATAATTTTACAATAATATTGTTTCCTTTTAGAACTTTGAGGACACTCTTGTTTTCTGTGAGTATTTTGTAAAATTGATCGATCGACAGCTATTGACTCCATGTTTCAAGTATCAGTCTGCAATAATCACTCACTTTTTATTTGCACTTCTGACATTTCGCAATATTTAACTATCATCATTATGTTTCGTTAAGGTATGACATCAAGTGAAATTTTAAACTACTGGCGACATGCAACGGCTAACAACAGAATTAAAGTTTAAGTGTTCTATTGCTTCCAATTAGAATCTAAATTGTATCTGTGACTAAAGTTCCTTATTTTGAATTGCGGTTTGTTAAAATGTGTTCACACGGCGACAAATTTGTTTACAGTGTAGTACGAAAATCAGTGTAGTTAAAGTTTAAAATGATAACCAAATGATTGTATGGAAACATTAATCATTTACCTTTTTCCTCTTTCAGTTCACCAACAAAAAATGCAGTACAGATATGAATTATTAGCCATAAATATAGTAATAATAGAATGCTGTAATTTCATATTGCTTGTATATTTTGTGACAGTCACAGCTCTTTAATAAGGTTTGCTGTGTGTTATTATCTGTGCATATAATAGTGATTAAATTTCAGGAAAAATAGGAGTACCTATACACCTCCTAAGATATCCGGGTGTGATGTAGGTCTCTCTTCAATGATCATAAAATTGTCTTTTTAAATTAGGTTTGCTGTATGCTATTCAATTTATTAATGATGAAATTGACAAGACTGCTAAATAATTATAACAAACTATGCATCATATTTATTATTTTGTAGTTTGAGGTGACACATATATGAGATGATGCTTTTACTACATTTCACTGCACACAGTCAGCACACGTGCCAATAATTATAACAAACTATGCATCATATTTATTATTTTGTAGTTTGAGGTGACACATATATGAGATGATGCTTTTACTATATTTCACTGCACACAGTCAGCACACGTGCCAATAATTATAACAAACTATGCATCATATTTATTATTTTGTAGTTTGAGGTGACACATATATGAGATGATGCTTTTACTACATTTCACTGCACACAGTCAGCACACGTGCCAATAATTATAACAAACTATGCATCATATTTATTATTTTGTAGTTTGAGGTGACACATATATGAGATGATGCTTTTACTACATTTCACTGCACACAGTCAGCACACGTGCCAATAATTATAACAAACTATGCATCATATTTATTATTTTGTAGTTTGAGGTGACACATATATGAGATGATGCTTTTACTACATTTCACTGCACACAGTCAGCACACGTGCCAATAATTATAACAAACTATGCATCATATTTATTATTTTGTAGTTTGAGGTGACACATATATGAGATGATGCTTTTACTACATTTCACTGCACACAGTCAGCACACGTGCCAATAATTATAACAAACTATGCATCATATTTATTATTTTGTAGTTTGAGGTGACACATATATGAGATGATGCTTTTACTATATTTCACTGCACACAGTCGACACACCTGCCAATGTCGAAACAACATCTTTTCGACAAGTTCAAACTGCATATTCAGAGCACTGTTTTTTATTTATTATGTGTTGTTTGTACAAAAATTTTCATGCAAAGGCATGAACCAAGTCTCTAACCGACAGTATGCAATGAAATGAAGTAAAGGTTACACCTCATATTATCTCCTGCATAAAATCATAATCTTTCATCCATAGAACGCATGTTGCACATGAAAATTTGATGATAAGTCATTCATATTATATATCTACTTATCATATAGAATATTTAAACTACTACACAAAGTGCACTTACTTGGTGTACTGATAGCTGGATATGGAGGAGGAGGTTTAATCCAAGACCCATCTGGTCTTTTCATGTGACGACGATCAGAAGCGAAATTTTGAAAAAAATCTTTTGCTGGTACCACTCTAAAATACCTGTAAAAAATATTTACTTACTAGAATAAATTGAAAACATGTAATTTTCATTACAATTACTAAGTTATTTATTTACTATGTAAAATGACAATAAAGAACAGGACACTGAAAAACTTTTGAGGCATTTTCTGTTACAAATAAGATAAAACTGTAGTAAAGCAGTGAGTCACTAAGTTATTAAATTACACATTGCCTTGTGTTTTGTGTAAATATTTCGAAAAAAATATTAAATGGTAATTGCGCAAGACTAACAATAAGGCTAAATATTTTAACATGCAAAGGGTGTAAGTTGTGAATATGTAAAAAGAAAAAAACATAAAAATTGTTTGTATTTAGTAAAAAAAGACTCGTCATTGCAAATGTTTTATGGATACATATAATTTCTGTGATGGAGGTCTCACTGTAAGTAAACACCTTATAAAACATGATGCTTTATTAAATACAATAAAAAATATTATGTACCTATAATAATCCGAGTTTACAACATGATCTGTCCGGAATGTCTCTGTGACATATTTGTGGAAAAATGTTGGAAATGGTAGTTCCGAATCCAAGTCATATACAAGACATGTTTTAGTATCCCAGCAATACATAAATATAACATGGTAATCCTGAAAGAAAAAACTCATTGATATTATGAAATATAAAAATCACAGAGAAATAATACTTTAACCATGGAAGTGAAAGAAATATGCGAAATCATTTATTTTTATTTATGAAATGGGTATAATAAAATAATGTATCATTTCAAATCACAAAAAAAATGCAAAATAGCCCATTAGGATTTTTTTTACTAGTACCGGCTACTTTTCTTCTTTCTATATCCTTGTCACATTTTCTACTCTCCTGCTGATAACAAACAATACACACTTACCTGCACCTCAGTATATGATTGTGTTAGCATCCATCTCAAAATTATTCATTAATTATATACTATATTATGATTTTTCCATTTATATTTAAACTATCAATCAAAACAAACCGTATTTTATCAGCAGCATCTTATAACTGGCACAAACTGATGGGAGAATTTAAAAAATTTCTTTTGCACTATAAAATTTACCGGTCCTTTGTAACTTTTGAGTCTTTACTTGATGTACAGGTCAGTATAAAATAAAAAAAATCTTAAGATTCAAAAGAAAGTAATACACAGCATCAAAAATATCACACATTGAGCATGACATCAGACCCTGCTAAATTAGAATATGTTTAAATTCAAATGATCTATAAATATATAGATTGTGTTCCTTTACTTACCCAGAAAACAAGTCGATCTTCTTCCCTGCCAGCTCTTTGTCTCCACAGGGGAACTGTCTTGGATGGGTTGGAAATAAAAACTACAAAACAACGTTCTAATTCTTCAGGAACGCGTTCATTTACATCCTGGCACAACTTCCACACATTCTCCTCACTAAAAGTAAAATAACCATTCATATACTTACTGCAACAATGAGGCATCAAATCCAACACAAGATTCCACTCTACAAAATTTTCCAAATCTTACCAGTAGCACGATACATATGAACAATCTGTTTGTTTAGGAAATAACGTTTTCAACACCCTGTCCGGCTTTTGTAAATTTTCATTAGAAGGTCTAGCTTGCTTATTCAAAGACATGTTGACATTTTCCCTTTGTTTCGAATTTGGAAAATCGATTTTTCAGCGTACAACAGCAGGCACGATACTACCCAGTACTTAAATGTCAAGCCTTCAAAAATATGGAAACAGTGTAACCAGGGACAATAAAATTATTTTCACAAATTCTTCTCACCGAAGTAACTCTTATGTGAACTGGAAGAACTTTTTAGTAAAATACCTGATATTGCTTGCCAACTACTACGTTTCATCAAGTTAAAGTATATTTTTTTCTATGGTTGTCAATTTTTCAAATCAAAGGTTCTTTTCACAGAACTCCATTAAAGTAGCATTCACATTGCTTCACTTTGGATGATCACCCAGAGTGTTAGGGTTAAAGCTGTTAATCGAAAGTGAACACGTCTGTTCACACTTGTTCATCCTATGCTTTCACTGCCATGTCAACACTCTCAGTCATGCTGTATGTAGTTTGACGTATTTTCGTACAAAAATAATTAAACAAATTCAAAAATGAAAAATAAAACTTAAAATAAATTAATATAGCTCTCGACTGCAAAATAATTGTGTACATGATTCTGACATTCAATACAAGTTCATAGAGAATAAAAAAAAATATAAGATATTATATTTACACTAAATGTATACATTAAAACTCCATATTATAATAAAACACTAAAAATAAATCACATCAAGATAATAAATATCAAGAAAACATAATTATATAAACAGTTATAAAGTGGTACGGAAGTGTCAAAATATACATCATTACATCTATATATGTAAGTTAATTAATATAATTCTGAGTTTGTGCTTCCAATTATTATATAATATTATTCATAAAAGTTTCAATTTATCATTTGTAATCAATATATTATTTAATTATTACAATATTCTTATCAATATATACAAAATTTATTCATCAATATCATTCTATTTGACATTTAATATTTAAATTTTAATTATCCTTGTTATCAAGAACCAAGACAAGATTGAAGATTAAATTTAAAAAATAATATATCAAGATCATAAGTACTTAAATAAAATCTACACCACAAGTACTTAAATAATTTAATTATCAAAATTGTTCCAAGCTACAAATTCAAAAAATCTTGACACATTAACAAGTTTACTTCAT
The DNA here is from genome assembly GCA_947579605.1 of Athripsodes cinereus. Lineage (NCBI taxonomy): Eukaryota > Metazoa > Arthropoda > Insecta > Trichoptera > Leptoceridae > Athripsodes > Athripsodes cinereus. Next base: position 16,831,739 of record OX388311.1, read on the forward strand.
TGACATATAAAAGTTTTGATGAAAATTTAAAATAATATTATTTCAACCACCTAGAAAGCACTTTACCACACTTCAGTACCTGAAGAAAATATAACTCAAATATTATTATATAATATAATAATAATTAAATTTATAATATGGAGTCAAACTCAAGATATCAAGATATTCGTCTCTTGGAATCCCGAGATTCATGCGCGAACGTTAATATAGAATCAAGTGTTTCCCGAGAAAGACAAGGTTCTATCGCAATTACCATTAGTAGACAACAACATAGTCAAAATGTTTTGCAGATCAATGACGATTCTATGTTGTTACGGTCTGCAACCATTGAGACAAATTTGTATTCATCCCAGTCATTTACTTTCGAGATGAACAGGGATTTGTATCGTGAATACTATCGTTTTTCAAAATTTGAGTCTACTAGTTTGGTATTGTGCCTGGAATATATTGTAAATTATATGAAATCGGCCTATCCAAATTTTGCATTTAATGAAAATATAATAACTAATCAAATAAATAATATTAAAAATAATAATGTATTCACGTTTGATGAAATTAATGATATAAAAAAAACAATTAGAAATAGAAACTGGTCTAAATTATAGAAATTTAAATACAAACTTAAGACCAGAAAAAACAAAAGCAGTAACTTCTAGGCAGAGATTAAAATGGACAACCGAAGTCAATAAATTCATAATTCAACAATATTTTATCGTAACGGATTTGGAAACAAATATATTAGGTTATAGGCAACGCTTACATACGGTATTTAGGCAAAAATTTTCGGCAGTTGACGTAAGCGAACAAAGGCTTTCCGATCAAAGACGATCAATAATACGTAATAATTTACTACCTAAAACAATAATCGATCAAATAAAAAAAGATGTGGCCGATAGCATACACCGCGGTAACAATCCTGACATTCCATTAAATAATAATGATGATGACAATAATAATACAATACAATTAAATACTAGCCTAGAAGACGACATAAATGTAGAATCAATTACTTTAATAAATGATAATAATATATAATAATAAATAACGTTATCCATAATGTAGATGATAACGTCGCGAATGATAGTTATATTACAGAATTGATCAATTCTGTACGCGAAAACATCAATCTTTATGCTAATACAGATCCGATGTGTAGGCCCAAATATAGAAAATTAAATTCGTCTAAAAAACTTTCGTCTTTAATTTACGAGTTTAATAATAAAATATTTAACAAATTTCTGCACGATAATATATCATTTTTGAATTTACATTTACTTATATATGCTAGTGTGGTTACCATTCATATAAAAATTGGCTCTAATAAAAGCTTATAATAATAAAAAATAATCAAAATAATGCAGCTAAAATTTAGCCAGTGCCAGTGGGGTTTTGATTTAATCAAAACCCCACTGGCAAATTCGTTTGGAAAATAACATAAAAAATATTCGTACAGATATTGCTAGAGTCACAGAATTTAAAAACGGGAATCGGGGTAGGAATATAATAAAATATTTTGAAAGAATAGCACGAAATAATGGATTCAATATATCTGGTATACAAAACAATCAAATTAACGAAATACTAGATATATTAAAACAAAAACTTGCCGCGAAATCTAGCCGATTACGCCGGTATAATAAAGAATTTAAACGTAAAAAAATTAACGCTTCTTTTTTAAAAAATGAAAAACAATTCTATTAAATAGTAATATCGATTTTAGTAAAAATAATAATGGCTTACCATCGGAACCGGAATTAAAACAATTTTGGTCTAACATATGGAGTAAAAATATTGAGCATAAAAATGAAAATTGGATTAATGAGGAAATTGATCGATATTCAGATGTGGAATATCGATTTAAATTTAAATCTTAATAATAAATCTATAACTCTAAAAGATATTCCTATTAAAAGAGGTATCTATCAAGGAGATTCCTTAAGTCCACTTTGGTTTTGTTTGGCAATAAATCCTCTATCCAATTTATTAAATGAATCCAAATATGGAATCATAATTAACGGAAATACTCGTTTGTCAACAAAAATATCGCATTTAATGTATATGGACGATATAAAAATATACGCTAAATCGGATACCGAATTAGAAAAACTAATAAATATAACAAAAAAATTCTCAGACGACATAAGAATGTCTTTTGGGCTAGATAAATATAAAACTTAACACATTGAAAAAGGAAAAATTAAAGAATGTCAGGACATAGTTTGTAGTTATCAAATTAATAACATGAATAATAACGAAATATACAAATATTTAGGTTTTCCGCAATCTAAAAATTTAAATCACTCTTTAATCAAAACTCAATTAACAAATGATTTTAAAGATAGACTTAATAAAATATTTAAATGTGATTTATCGGCCAAAAACGTAGTAAAAGCAATAAACGCGTGGGCAATCCCATTATTAACATACTCATTTGGCATCATAAAATGGTTTAAAACGGATCTAGATAAACTAGAAAGACTTATTAGAACACAATTAACAAAAAATAGATATCACCATCCAAATTCCGCGAAAGAAAGGTTGGTTCTGCCTAGGAGTATAGGAGGAAGAGGAATTGTTAACATTTCCTCTTTACATAATAATCAAATAGAATCCCTTAAAACATTTTTTAAAAACAAACAAAATAATTCTATACTACATAAAATTATAATACAGGCCGATAAAAATCATACACCTTTAAATTTAAATGACGAAACAGTAGTTCCGCGATTAAACTATTTAAATATTTTGTTAGAATCTTGGGGTAGGAAGGAACTTCATGCTAGACACCTCAATGATCTCAACCAATCTTATGTTGACAAATATGCGTCAAACAGGTGGTTGACAATTGGGGAATTGTATGGGGAAACCGAGGGTTTTATGCTAGCAATTCAAGATCAGGTAATAAATACAAAAAATTATCAAAAATATATCATAAAAAATTAAAATATAATTGATGATTCGTGTAGGAAATGTCTGGCCAAATCGGAAACAATTCAACACATAGTTTCGGGTTGTTCCACTCTCGTTCAAACTGAGTATACAAATAGACATAATCATGTCGCAAAAATAATACATCAAAATTTAGCAATTAAACATAATCTTTTAAACTCACAAATAGTAATACCTTATTATAAATACAACCCGGAACCGGTTTTAGAAAATCAAAATTACAGGCTCTATTATGATAAAACCATAATAACAGATAGACAAATACATCATAATAGACCCGATATAGTATTACATGATAAACGTAATAAAATAACGTACCTAATAGATATCGCTGTCCCAAATACACATAATATACAAATAACCGTCGCAGAAAAAATACGTAAATATACAGAACTAGCAAGAGAAATAAAAAATATTTGGCATTCTAGATCCGTTTATATAATACCTTTAGTCATGTCAGCTACAGGGGTAACTCCGAAATCTTCAATAAATAATTTACAAAAATTAGATTTACCGGTTAATTTGTAAATTAAAATTAAAAAATCTATTATAATAAACACTTGTAATATTGTAAAAAAGTTTTTGAACACAGATATTTCAGGCACAATGCTGGTATTTTGATCCCGCGTATATATGGATAGGTGAATTTTTCCCGGCATTAGACTGTTAAGTTTTTGTGTGACCATGACTGATCATTTGGAGACTTATCTGGTTGTATAATGCTGAGAAGTGTGGATGGCAATTCTGCCGCCGCGTAAAAAAAAAACTTGTTTATATTCGTTTCAGTGAAAGGACCTTTCATCAAAATTATAACGAGTGGTAATCTCAGGGTCGTTCACATTTGTTCACTTTCAGTGATCACTCCGGATATCCTCCAAGATGAAAAGGTGTGAACAGGCGTTTCATCAATAGTGATCACTAGCGATTACGGAGGAAAGAGATTACTTCTCGTCATAATTTTGATGAAAGGTCCTTTCACTAAAACGACCATAAACAAGTTTTATCTTATTATTTGTTTTATTCTCTCTATGAATTTGTATTGAATGTCAGAATATTTTTGTACGAAAATATGTTAAAATACATACAACATGACTGAGAGTGTTGACATGGCAGTGAAAGCATAGGATGAACAAGTGTGAACAGACGTATTCACTTTCGATGAACAGGTTTGACCCTGACACTCTGGATGATCATCCAAAGTGAAGCAATGTGAATGCTACTTTTCCTCTGTCATCGCTAGTGATCACTATTGATGAAACGTCTGTTCACACCTTTTCATCTTGGAGGATCATCCAGAGTGATCACTGAAAGTGAACAAATATAAACGCCCCTTTACATAACGCGTGCTCATGTGAACGGTTGTAAGGTAAATAAGGATTATTTCTAGACGCGCGATTTGAAAACGTGCATGAGTTACGATCAGATCATTATACTGAGTCATGATTCACTTTTCTCAGATTTTGTACAATCTTCTACAAAAAGACTTTTTTTTTCTATGGTGGACATCGGTCTGTGACAGACGTGGATTTTCGCCGTACCAGATAAGCCCATCTAATTTAATAACTTCGTTGTTTATTACCCTTTTTTTTTCATATAGTTTCCTTTTTTACATTATCCTTATTATTATTTAATGCCTAAAGGCGGCCAGCACTGCCTAGAAGGCCATTAATCTGTTTTGCCAGTAGTATTAAATATTGACACCACACATGTGACAACACTAGTTAAGGTGTGATCACACGGCGGAAGTTAGGGTGCAACCACACGGTTTGATTTGTTTTGTTGGTTTTTTTTCGTAAAGGTTATTGAAACCAAATTTTTTTTTTCTTTTCTTTTTTCCCTTTTTATTTAACACTTATATTCTACTCAGTTTACAATGGAGACGGACGACCCACCTGACAGGGGGCCAGACTTAGAGTTCAAACGCCGCAAAAACGAGTCGAATGAACATATTAGTCAAAGTAAAGAAAATACACCAGAGATAGACTACACTTATCCACTATTAAGTCCAGGACCATATACTGTAATAGTTCAAAGTGAAAAACGCCTTCACCCGATTACATTTGGAGGACTTCTGTCGAGGTCGGATATTGGCGGAATTATCGCTGACGGTGTAAAAGCCGAAGGCGGAGGTAAAGTTCTAGTAACATTCTCAACGCCAACGTTCGCTAATAAGTTCTTAAAGTCTGACTTCCTGAAAACAAACCTATTCAGTGCATATATTCCCAAACATAAGATTTTAAAATTTGGTTTGGTTCGAGGAGTGTCGACGGACATAAGCTTAGAAGAACTTTTGAAAAATATAGTGGTGCCACCGCAAAGTGGTAAAGTACTCAAAGCAAGAAGGCTCAACAGAAAAGACCATTCCTCAAACCCTCCAACCTGGACACCATCACAGACGGTCGTGCTAACCTTTGAGGGTCAATCCTTACCAAAACACGTATATCTGTACTACAACGCCCTTCGAGTTGAACTATACACCTTCCCCACTGTCATGTGCTACAACTGTTGTAGATTTGGCCATACCCGTCAAAAATGCCGTTCTAAAACACGATGTTTTAAATGTAGCCTAGACCACCTCGGAGATGAGTGCTCTACACTACTACTGAAATGCATTAATTGCACAGGCCCTCACTCAGCAAATGACTTCTGTTGCCCTGAACTAGCGAGACAAAAGAAAATTAAGAAAACCATGTCCCAAGAAAATATTTCATACTACCAAGCAAACAAAATATGTGCACCTAATACTACTTCATACAGCGAAATAACAAAAACAACGACACCCAAACCCCAATCTATTTCACAAAGACAAACTGTGTATATACATAAGACTCCGAGAACAAAAGTATACGAGAACACGTTTGATAAAAAAGGGCATGAAGCATTGCTGTCCTACAGCAATGGTCAACCCTCTATGGCAACAGACGGTTGCTTAATAAACCAATTAACCAAATCCAATTCAGATCCCCAACCACTTTCAAATAATAAGATAGATAGAGAAACCACCATTCAATTACTTTCCAAAGTCTTGATGTCTATCTTATCATCACCAGAAGAACTACCGTCCAACGTTGCCTCTGTCGTTCCCTTACTAAATCTCATTATTAATAATGGCCTATCTACAGACAAATAACGATTCCAATCAACTTCCAAAAAACCCCTCTTCAAATTGTAATATCGAAAATAAGACTACTAGTATCTCAATTCTTCAATGGAACTGCAGAAGTGCTGTTCCCAGTAAATCAGACATAATCTTTTTACTAAACAGATACAATATAAAAATAGCAGCATTATCTGAAACCTGGCTTCATACAAATACCCATTTCAAAATTCCTGGATTTCATTGCCTTAGAAGTGACCGTTTTGAAGGAAAAGGAGGTGGAGTGGCCCTTCTTATCCATGCATCACTTTCATTCCAATTAATCACCTTACCATACAACCCTTTTTTAGAGGTAATTGCGCTCTGCATTAATGGCGTCGGATATGTTTCGACATACATTCCCCCAAACTCTGGATTCGATTCAAACTACTGGAACTCTATTACTGTCTTACTTCCGTCTTCATTCTTCCTTTTGGGCGATTTTAACGCCCACTCCCTAGTATGGGGTAGCCACTTAACAGACCGGGCAGGCAACTGCTTGTTGTCTTTCGTGGACTCAAATAACTTATGTATCTTGAACGATGGATCTCCAACTAGAATGTCCACTCCAAACCAACACTCCAGTGCCGTTGATATAACCATTTGTTCCAATGACTTGGCCTCTTTATGCAACTGGTCCATATTGGATGATCCGATGTCCAGTGATCATTACCCCATCGTCATAAACTTAATCAAATCAACCCCTACTCTTCCAAATAACAAGAAGAACCGTTACAATTTTTCTAAAGCTGATTGGGCCCTTTTTTCTGAAATTATCGAACACGAGATGCTCTGTGCAAATACGGCACAGTCCCAAAGTAATTCCATACAAGAGACTTATACTGCCTTAACCCAAACACTATATAAAGCTGCTGATAGCAGTATTCCAAGAAGACAAAGCGTTACCTTTAAAACAGTAAAAAATGTTCCTTGGTGGGACCCAGAGTGTTCCAAATTAATTGAAGAGAGAAGGGAAATTATGCACAAATATAGGAAAAACATGAGTATGGAAAACTTTTACCAAGCCAAAGCCATTCAGGCCAAAGTAAAGAAAAAACTAAGAAGCAAAAAACGCGAAGGATGGAAAAAGTTTTGCGAATCCCTATCTCCCGACTCTAAGCCATCTTATGTCTGGAGTAAGCTTAGACGATACAGAGGTTCATTATGTAATCTAAGTGTAAAACAACCTCCATCACTTTGGATAAATGATTTTATCGATAAAATTGCCCCGAATTATGTACCCCATATTTCGGAGCTGGAAACTAAATCCATAGAATCCGCTTCTTCCAATTCTCAGATTGAATGCCCTTTTACTCTAGACGAACTAAAAAATTGTTTACATAAGTCTAGAAATTCTGCTCCAGGAGTCGATGAAATACCATACCTATTACTCAAAAAGAGCCCTATAACTCTCCTCTCTAAATTCCTTAATCTTTTTAATGAAATACTCAATACTGGCATTGTTCCAACAGAGTGGAAGCAATATCTTATCATCCCAATTTTAAAGAAAGGTAAGGACCCAGCTCTGGGTTCTTCCTATCGTCCCATAGCCCTATCGTCATGTATAGGCAAAATATTAGAACGATTAATTAAAAATAGACTGGAATGGTATGTGGAGCGAATTGGCATCTTGCCTTCCTCCCAATTTGGATTTAGAAGGGGTCTGTGTTGCGTCGACAGTTTAAGTACTCTTATCACTGATATTCAAATAGCGATGACTCATAAGCAGACAACGGTGGCTCTATTCCTCGACATTAACTCAGCATACGATAATGTTTGTCTCCATAAGCTGTACCAAAAACTCACTAAATTCTCGGTTTCCTCTTTGATTTCCAGACTTATTTTTAATCTATTTTCTGAAAGATCAATTATAGTTTCGAATGAACCAGACGCCATCAAGAGAAACATATGGAAGGGATTACCTCAGGGCTCGGTCCTAAGTCCCCTTCTTTTTAATATTTACTGTGCAGACCTTGAGGCACGTCTCTCAGGACAATGTAAATTTCTGCAATACGCTGATGACATTGTTCTGTACACTTCACATAAGAATATAGATGCCGCCATTAAAACCATGAACTTAGCCATCCAAAGACTAAATGAATGGCTCTGTAACAACTCTTTGGAACTATCACCCTCAAAATCAAAAGTTTTAGCATTTTCCAGAAAACACCGGGACCCAACAATAAAAATTGACGTAGACAGTATCACAATCCCACAGGTAACAGAGATAAAATTTTTAGGGGTAATTCTTGACAGAAAACTATCGTGGAATCACCATATCAATTACATTACGACGAAATGCGAAAAAAACATTAACATTCTAAGAGCCGTATCAGGAATCTCATGGGGATCACACCCTTCCACTATGAAAAACATATATCACGCTCTAATTCGAAGTCATTTGGACTACGCAAGCTTTATATTTGACCCTCTCCCAAATCAATTGGAAAATAAGCTGGAAATGATCCAATCAAAAAGTCTTAGACTCATAACGGGTGCATTTCATTCTACACCGATCAATGCGTTACAAATCGAATGTGGCGAAATGCCACTAACACTAAGGAGACAGTATTTGGCGGAAAGGTTCCTCATAAAAAGAGTGACGTACATAGACCACCCCCTTCTTAAAAGTATTAGCAACTTGAAACACTTATGCCTATCAAGTCAATATTGGTTCAATAAAGACTTACCAAACCTATGCGCCGGCTTACCGGTTATTCTAGCATTATATAGAGGGCCACGATTCCCTTATCCCAGTCCGATATATGAATTACCATTTATGGCTTTGCAAATGTCATATAATATTGTGGAGAATGTGGGTGTAGATAGGGCAAAAAGACTCCCGGCTAAACAGGTTAATCAGAATTTCATTAACAATGTGCAAGAGAAATGGCCAACCCATATCAAAATATATACTGATGGTTCAAAATCTAAGGGGAAGTGTGGATCTGCCATATTTGTCCCCTCGCTAGGTAAAAGACTCGCATATATACTCCCACAAGAAACTTCAGTATTTACAACGGAATGCATTGCAATGCAAGAAGCCCTTTCTTGGTGCAAATCATACGCACTGAACTGTCTCGACAATCCATTTAACAAATTTGCTATATTCTCAGATTCCCTGTCACTAATCAAATGCCTTTCCGCCCCTTTCACAGGGGATTATAGCAGCCAACTAATTTTAAAAATTAAGAAACTTCTATTTGACCTTAAAAATTTAAATACTGACGTTGTTATTGTATGGATTCCGGCCCATTGTGGAATTTCAGGGAATGAGGAAGTAGACCGAATGGCAAAAGAAGCTGCAATAAGTGGTACTGTCCTTGTAAATTTTCAATCTCCAGTGAAAGATCTTCTCCAAATCATTTCCACACACAAAACACTTAAATGGACTTCACTTTGGAGATTAAACTCAAAAACCAAAGGTGCATGGTACAGTAGTATACAGAGTTCTTTCCCACCAAATCCTTGGTACCATGGCAGACGTCTGCCAAGACCACTGATCACAGCCATTTGCAGAATGCGGTTTGGTCACTGCAGACTCCAGAGTCATCTGTTTAGAATAAATATGGCCTCTTCACCATTGTGCGAGTGCGGACTAGACGACGAGACAATGGATCATGTATTTTTCGGCTGCCCAATCATGGATGCCTATGATCTCTATCTTGACCTACACACTTTACAAGACATCTCATATCCACTTAGTATACCACACCTTCTATCCTTAGGACGTGTAGAGATATATAGAAGATTGTTTGAGTTTGTTCGAAGAAATTGTATTGTATTATAGATCTCCAAAATCAAAGTCTCCACAATTTTAAACAGTTAGATATTGTCAGGAATTAGTCCAGTGGCACAAATCAGCCCATGTAGGTTGAGTTGCCTTATATAATTTAAAAAAAAAAAAAAAAAAAAAAAAAAAAAAAAAAAAAAAAAAAAAAAATCTACAAAAAGAGTCGAAATCTATTCCCAATTTCTTTAACCGCGTCTAGCTTGCAAAATGAAACTGAACAAAATAAAATGACATATTGACATTGTGTTGATTGTGTTGTGACAGTGCGCGGAATATATCATTTAGCGAAGACGGTTGTTTATTTTGTTATCGTAAATTGTAACATAATATATGTTACATAAAAATGCATGAAGGTTTTTTATACATAATGCAAATAATATTTTGAGAATATGTGGACACTCAAAGTTTTGCTGAAAAATATTCCTAGGCGATTTTACTTTCAGTCCAAACCAAAAACATCATTCTCGAAAACAGAAGTTGTAAGAAAATTACTTATAAGAACGCCTTTGTTCATCTCCACCCACAATGCGTTTAGAAAACATTACATTAGTATTACGAGGTTCGCTTCCTTTACATTAGCTGGTAGTTTATTTTTGGTTAATTCTTCCATCAATTTTGAAGGTAAGATATGCTAATAGTCTAAAATATTTGTTGTTTTTTTTTGTGTTATTAATGAGGGATTACTATTTTTTTCTTTGGAACTGTTTAAGGATACTTAACTGCCTCAAAGGCACTGGTGGAAAAGTCAGCTTTCAGATTAAAACTGAAAATTGTAATATTTTTCATTTGCTACAGAGAGATGAGTAGATGTACTAACCTTTCAGGAGCAAACTAAAGATCTACTCTTCACTAGTACCCTTGGGCAAGTCTAAAAACTAGTGACGCGCTAAATCAAAATGCTCTGCAATAATTATTAACGTTTTGATGATAAAGCAACGAACCTTAGCTTGTCTAAAAATAAATGTGATAAGCTGAATATATTTTAAGTTAGTTGGAAAGGATCGTGCCTTTGTGATAAACTTGCACTCCATATGTTGTCTTTAATTTGAATGTGTTTCTCAATAAAATTGTATTTACTGTGATCAATGTGCCGTAAACAATGTTTTTTTTTCTAAATGGAGTTCACAAGTATTATAAAATTATATGTATTATATATATATGTTATTTGGCAGAACATTAGACAAACTGATAGGTAACATAAAGGGGAACATCTTGTGAGTACTAGTCATATGAATGAATGAAATGTTTCAATCAAGTCCATAAAATGGCGAAACTTAGATAATATGGGATATCGATAATATTACATATTATATCCCGTGGAGCACCCGGTAAAGAATTGGTCTCCCACTCTTCTGCGTAAGTTTTCGAGTGTCCTGTAAAAGGCAGGTGTTCAAAAAAATTGAGACATTTTACATCTTAAATTCAGCGATGAGGTTTGCCACCCATCCTGAATGTCTTGATTTTATATTGGCACGGAGAGGACAGTTTTCATGTTTCTTACATGCAGCTGATTTGCTGGCTACCCCACTTGTGGGATGTGCCGTGATGGTATAATAATAATAATAAGTCCATAAAATCAATTTTTAATGTTTAATTTTAATTGGATTCAAGAAAAACCGTTCAATATGTGTCAAGTTAAATTAGTTAATAAGATAATTTTTATATTTATTTTTTCCAGAAACATAAAAAAAAATTAACCACCAAAAATTACATATTTACTTCCATAGAATCATTTAAATATATTTTTAGACATGCAAATTATTCTGCTTAACAATTATTCTAACATCAGTAAATTTACATGTTCTGTCTATATTTGAATAGGTATGTTTTTAAATTTATTTATTGTTTTAGAAAAGCAATTGTTTAAAGCTGCACAATTTGGTAATGCCAAGGATATTAAAAGGTTTGTCTTTTTATATTTATTTATGTAGAATACTTATATAGAATTACAACTACTCACTAGACTTCTGTATTACAGTAAAACCATTATAATGTGATTGTAGGCTATGTGTGTCAAGAGGAGATAAAGTCTCTTCTGATATTCGTCATTTCTTGGGGTGGACTCCACTAATGGTAGCAGCTGCTAATGGACATGTGGAAGCTGTAGAAGCTTTGATAGAATGTGGAGCGCAAGTAGATTTGCAAGATATGTACCATAATCCACAGAAAACAGCAAAAAAATTAGGACTTCATCCATTAGATGGTAAGATGTAGACTACAACGTAGAGTCCTAACCACTAGACGATCATGGCCAAAGATGTAGGTCAACAAATTGAACATTAGTTTTAGAACTAAAACTTCTAAACATTATTATTTTAATTCTTGAGATGACAAAATGAATTTTGAATGAAGCCAAGATAAATTATCCATCATCATTATCATTTGAAAAATCACCTAGATATTCATTTTATTTCAATTGTTTTAGTTGTTATCTCTCGGCTTTAATAATATCTGGTATTTTTTTTTTTCAGTTCTGATGAAAAGAGAAGAAGAGTTTTGTGAAACAATGAATGGCAGAGCTACGTTTTCTGGTTTTACAGCGCTTCATTATGCTGCTTTAGCTGATTATTCAAATGTTACAAAAGCACTAATGAATGCAGGTGCTGATCCTACTCTTCGGGATAACGCTGGACGAAGAGCAATAGATTATGCTAGAGATGGAAGTGAAACAAAAAGTCTCTTGGATCAGTACACTCGAAAAGTAGGCCTACATAACAATTCAACAAAATACTTGTTAACTAAAATTTTTTAGAGTTTCAATTTTGTTCTTGTCTTAAAAGATTTCAACTGCCTCCAAGATTTATGTTCCTCAAGTATTTTTGTAAAATAAATGAGGTAATATCATCAGAAAAATTAAGCAGGTTTTTATCTTGATACCGCCTTGACTTTTTCCATGTGTGTGATGAGTCAGCAGTTGTGCTGTGTGATGAATCAGCGGTTGTGCTGTGTGATGAATCAGCGGTTGTGTTTTGTGAAAGAAGATGGAAAATCTTCATTGTACCAAATTTATTTATTGTACAAAAGAAACAATGAAAAGCAGTACTGTAAAACAAAACTTTTCTCTATCATTGTACGTAAACAATTAACAATCAAGACAATATTAAAATATAACACAAAAATACAGACACAGAAATTCTATCGCGTCCCCCTCCCGCACGCAATATTTAGCGTGCAAGAGAGAGATAAATAAATCTTCAGATGATAATAATACCTACTAGTATCTGAAGATTTTATATTGCCTATTATTTTAGGTGGCTCTTTTACTTGAAGAGAAACAAATTGAAGAAAGACGTAGATTTCCATTAGAACAAAGGTTGAGGCAATTTATTGTTGGACAACAAGGGGCTATCAATGCTGTTGCAGCAGGTAATCATTCAAATCAAGATTAGTGAATTTTTTTGTAAGAAAATGATTCATATCAAGTATTTCTGTTTAAATATAAAATCTGAATATCTTTCTCTTTTAGCAATTAGACGAAAAGAAAATGGTTGGGCAGACGATGAACATCCTTTAGTATTCTTATTTTTAGGCAGTTCAGGTATTGGTAAGACTGAGCTTGCCAAACAAGTAGCAAATTATATTCATAAAAACAATCCTCAAGGATTTATTCGTTTAGATATGTCTGAATATCAAGAAAAACATGAAGTGAGTATATTAAAATAATGCAAAATAAAATTTTATGCTGTCCTAGTTATTCAAAGATCAGCTGTTTCATAGATTTCAAAGCTCTCAGGAGACACTTACACAGTAATAAAAATTCTTCTTGAAATGTGTTTTGCGTGTGATTTATAAATATATATTTAATTGTGACTAATTTTTTTTAAGTATCTCTCATCATCATTAACATCACGCTGCTTTTCTTTCGGGTAGGTAGCAAAAATTGAACAAAACTTATTCGTATCCTTGCATACACTTTTCACTTCCATCACACAATTCCTCATGCATGCTCTCCTATTCTTGCCATTTAATCCTCGAACAGCCATTTTTCCCAACACCATTCCTCTCAGCCATATATATTTTCTGAGCGAAAAAATGAACCGTGCTGCAAGTCTAGTATATCTATAGGTAAATCAATCAATTGGTATTTTTTAGTTTGAAAATGGATTATGTTTTGTGTGGTTTTAGGTAGCAAAATTAATAGGAGCTCCACCAGGTTATATTGGACATGATGATGGAGGACAGTTAACAAAGCATCTTGCAAAACAAAAAAATGCTGTTGTTCTTTTTGATGAAGTAGACAAAGCACATCCTGATGTTCTCACTGTTTTATTGCAATTGTTTGATGAAGTATAATTTTTATTTTTGTTAGAAATATTCTATTAAGGTAATGATGGGAGAATATAGCAAGTGCTACTACACTTACCTTTTTTTAGGGTCGACTCACTGATGGAAAAGGCAAATTGATAGAGTGTAAAGATGCAATATTTGTAATGACAAGTAATCTTGCTAGTGATGAAATTGCCAAATATGGATTACAACTAAGAAAAGAAGCTGAAATTATTAATAAAAATAAAATTGATGGTAAAATTACACAAGAAGAGAAAATTAATGAGAATTCGGAAGAAATTACAGTATCCAGACATTTCAAAGATAATATTGTTCGTCCAATATTAAAGAGACATTTTGGTAGAGATGAATTTTTAGGACGAATAAATGAAATAGTTTATTTTTTACCATTTTCAAGGCAGGAACTTCTTACGTTAGTCACAATGGAACTTAATTTTTGGGCTAAAAAAGTAAGTATTGTAGAAATTTGTAAATTTACACTGAGAGGAAAAGTTAGTCTGCTGGTTTCCTCACTCGTTGGATATGCCGTGATGAAGTGTTTTTTTTTTTATATTTACAGGCCAAAATAAGACATTCAGTTGATTTAAGCTGGGATAATGGAGTTTTAGGATGTTTAGCTGATGGTTATGATGTACATTATGGTGCAAGGTCAATCAAGTATGAAGTGGAACGTAGAGTTGTAAACAAAATAGGTAATTGCTATGCCCAATTTGTAAATATATTTTCAATTCCTTAATCTAATACAAGATTACTTACTCGTTAAGTACTTGCAGACATTTTTCTGCTTCAATAAAAATAAGCCTTTTCTAAAGTATGTATTTTTAAAATTTCCTTTAGCATTAGCAGCAGAAAGAGGAATGCTTAGTAAGGAATCAAAAGTAGTTGTCACATGCACAGATGTAGGTGGTATTAACATTCAAATTAAAAAGAAAGGAGAATCAAAGTTCACTGTGATCTAATTCTGTGAAAGTGTCATTATTATTTATCCTCTAATAAAATATGCCTATCTAATTGTTTTCTTTTATTTCAATAACAAAATGTGTTCTTGCTACATAATAAAAATAATGGCATTGTAATCTCAAGACTTCACAATCATATTTTATGTTTATCTCGAGAATGTATTTAATTAGCTACCTATTTGAATATTATTTTTTAGTATTGAGGGGGGGAGGGCAGCCGCCTCTGCAAAATTATTATGAGGGGAATCGCTGACCCTATCTCAGTAATAATTACAAACATACTGTGCATATAAAAATAATAAACTATTTATTTACCTACACAAAATATTCCAAATTTGAACATGTAGGCTGCAAAATCAGATCAAACAGTTCGGAGTTAATACTTGTAGTGATCTATCGTCCTGGATCGGAAGCACCAAACTCTAAATTCTTTCAAGAGTTCCGACTCTTATTAGAATCACTATCAACCTACTCATGCCCTGTTGTGTTAACCGGTGACATTAATATACGACTGGATAGGGTGAATGACCCTAATTGCGCAAAACTTGTTAGAATCCTAGAAGACTTTGATAAAATTCAATCAGTTGCGAATAGTACTCACGACGCTGGAGGAATCCTGGATATACTAATAAGTGGATCACAACACAAACCATCATTATGTATAGCGGAAGATGTAGGATTATCTGATCACAGACTGATTATTTCAAAATTCAACTTTGCGCCTCCAACTCCGATATACAAAAAGCGAACTGCTCGTTGTTGGACCAAATTCGACAAACTAGATTTCAAACGAGAACTCGTATGCTCGAAACTTTGTGATACAGCCACAATAAATAATTTAGATCTGGATGCCTTGGTTGGACTATACAATAAACTGCTTACGGAGCTGCTTGACAAGCATGCTCCATACAAAACCACTGTATCTAGAATTAGAAGAAAGGAAGCAACACACTGGTTTGATGAAGAGTGTCACGAACAAAAGAAAGCTATGCGAAAGAAGGAAAGACTCTATCGTCGTACAAAGTTACACGTAGACCGCACACAATGGTTAATATCCCAAAAGAGCTACAGAAATACAGTAAATAAGAAAAAAGGAGACTATTGGAGAGACAAGTTGGAATCCAATAGGAATGACCCCAAAAAACTTTGGAACGATCTAACAAATATCTGTGGAAACTCTAAAAATAGCAACATCTCTGACTCCAACTTAACAGCAACAGATATCTCAAACCACCTTAAAACTGAGATCGATAACATTAGGAAAGTACCTCCATCAGCTGCACCTACAAAATCAAACTGTAAATCATCCTACACATTGGAAAACCCTCACATATTGCGCAAGTTTACGGAAATAGAAGAGAAAGATGTTCAAAAACTCATTCTATCACAGCCGAACAAGCAGTGCGACCTGGATCCTGTTCCTACCTGGCTCCTAAAAACGTGTGTCAACGAGCTGACTCCAGTGATCGCAAAAATAGTAAACTTATCATTGTGTAACAGTGCAGTTCCAAGTGAATTCAAAAAATCGATTGTAACTCCTGCTTTAAAAAAGCCCAACCTAGACCCTGATTGCCCTGATAATTATCGTCCCATTTCTAACCTATCCTTCTGTTCCAAACTCCTAGAGAAAATAGTATCCTCTCAGATCACACATTTTCTGACCTCCACAGATGTTCTTGCAAAAAATCAGTCTGCCTACAGGAAGTTTCATTCCACGGAATCGACTTTATTGAGAACGACTTCTGATCTCATCTCAAGCATTGAATCTGGTAGCCTGGTACTAGTGTCATTCCTGGACATGAGTGCTGCTTTTGATACAGTTGACCATGGAATCCTACTACGAAAGCTGGAAAAGGAATTCGGCTTAAGAGATGAGGTCCAGGAGTGGATTGCATCTTACCTAGCAGAGCGTGAATGTGAACTCAAGTTCAATAACACGCTGCCTGAAAAAAGCTCATGCATATACGGCGTTCCTCAGGGTTCGGTACTTGGTCCTTTGCTCTTCAATTTATATACGAATGAGCTTGAATTTCTAATCCAACAACTTGGTTTCCAAACGTATTCGTATGCTGATGATCGGCTTTTCTTCAAATCGTGCTCCCCTGATTCACAAGATCTACTAAAACAAGATGTTATTTCATGTATCTCTGAAATTTCGCACTGGATGTCAGTGAATAAATTAAAAATAAATCCTACTAAGACCGAATTCCTTTGGGTTGCTTCACCGAGACGACAACACCTTATAAACTACGACCCTATATCCATTCAAAACATCAACATCATTCCATCCAAACATGTTAAGTTTCTTGGAGCCTACATTGACAGTTCATTATCTATGGATAAACACGTCTCATCAACCGTCAGTAAATGTTTCTTTTCACTGAGGCAATTAACTCCCATTAGAAGATGCCTGACATCCCACGATGCTAGAACATTGATAAATTCCTTTGTGGTATCTCGGGTAGATTACTGTAACGGTATTCTGGCCAATTTACCGCAATACCAGCTTCAGAGAATCCAATCTGTGCTCAACGCCGCTGCCCGCTTAATTTTCAAAATGGACCAACGCTCCCATATAACTAGTACCCTCAAAAATCTGCACTGGCTCAAGTGCGCTGAAAGGATTGCTTTCAAGGTTTGCCTCACAGTCTTCAAATCCATTCATAATATGGCTCCATCATACATCTCCGAACTCTGTAGACAGCAAGTTCCAAATCAAAGACAAAGCACTCTTAGGTCAGGTTCTGATACGGGTGTCAGGTTGACGGAAATCGGTGTAAGAGGGAGACCTAAGTATTCCTTTCGAGCCTTCAGCTCGGCTGGACCATCCATGTGGAATGATCTTCCTGAACAAGTGCGTAAAACACAGTCTCTTGATTTGTTCAAGAGTCGATTAAAGACACACTTGTTTGGTATATCATATAAATGATATAAATTGTACAACTTATTGTTATTTATATATGTTTAGTTTTTATAATAGCTTATTAATATTTGTATTATATGTATCAGGCTTCAATCATAGGTATAAACACGATATTTTAGGATGCGCCCTTGAAGTGAATATATTCCACAAAACGGCGCACTATAAATAGTCTAGTTATTATTATTATTATTATATTACACATGAAGCTGTCATCGGGTTTATAAGAGAGAATATTGGAGCCTTCGGCAAGTCGCCCGGTAGCTTAATTGGACAAAGCACTCCTCGCGACAAGGTTAAGGGATGCGGGTTCAAGTCCCGTCCGGGGCACTACCGAATAAGGTGACTTGCCGAAGGTAGTTTCATGTGTTAAATTTACATATATGACCTCATACAATGGTTCAATTGTAAAAATACATCGATAAACTATTTAGATGATTATATAATATATTAGAGTGAACAATAACCTGTCGGAATGGTTCACACTGACAAAAGGAGTAAAACAAGGGTGCGTTATGTCGCCATGGCTTTTTAACCTATACATTGATCATTGTATTCGTCCATTGAAAGAAATGAATGTAGGTGTTGATATGAATGGGATGAATGTAAGAGCGTTAATGTTTGCCGATGATTTGGTATTGATGGCTGAAAGTGAAAGTGATCTATAGCGAATGATGACGTGTGTTTATGAAAATTGTGCGATTAATGGATTGAGAATGAATGCAAAAAAGACAAAAATTATGGTGTTTGAAAGAGGAAGTGAGAGAACAGTATGCCAGGTGATGATTGACAACGAAGTGTTAGAGCAAGTTGACGAATGTGTGTACTTAGGTAGTTTGTTCACGAGAGATGGGAAGTGTGAAAGCGATATTGAAAGGAGAAAAGTTGCTTGCAATAAGGTAAATGGTGCAATCCGACCAATAATTGCAAATAGAAACATATCCACCACAGCTAAAAGGTTGGTGCACTCTGCTATCTTAGTGCCAACACTTATGTTTGCAAGTGAGACGTGGACATGGTTAAAGAAGGATGAAAGTGGCATAAATGCAGTGGAAATGAGATCGTTGAGAAGGATGTGTGGTAAAAGTCTGAGAGATCGTGTGCGTAACATTGATATACGAAAGGAATGTGGAATGAAAGTTGGTGTAATAACAAGGATGAATGTAAATAAGTTAAGATGGTTTGGGCACGTGGAAAGAATGAATGAGGACAGAATGACTAAGAAGATATATTTGTCTGAGAGGAATGGTGCTCGGAGACGTGGACGTCCGAGGATTAAATGGCAAGATCATTTAAATCAAATCCTACAGGACGGTCACGTGTTGAGCACATTGAACAGGAGAGCATGCATGAGGAATTGTATGACAGTGACGGAAGCGAAAGATGTATGCAAAGATAGAAGGAAGTGGCGCTCGATCCTTTCTGCCTACCCCGCGAGGGAAGCGGCATGATGGTATGTATGTATGTATAATATATAGGTAGCTAAACAAAATTATGTTATTCACATGCAAAAGGTAAGTTTATTCCGCCAAGGTGATATGGGTATGCCCATAGTTTATTTTGTGGAAGGGGTGATTACATTTTTTAATATAGTTATACTTAACAATTATTTTCTGCTCTTGTAGTCTCTAGACTAGGTTATTGCAACATACTTGTAGGGCTACCACAGATCCAACTGAACCACTCACTGATGGCATTCAATGGTGCTGCAAGGCTTATTCTCCATGAAGATGAGAGTTGTCACATCATACCCATGCTTAAAGAGCTGAATTGGCTAAGATTTGGTGAAAGGGTCGAATACAAACTGTGCCTTATGGTCTACAGGGCTCTGAATAACATGACACCTCAGTTATATTCAGAGCTAGCTATATTCTCAAAACACTTGCAAGTAGACCCTTGTGCTTAGCAAAAGCATCCACCAATATGCTGGAAGAGATCAATAGAGCTAAAAAGTCTTACTTCCACAATGGAGCTTTTGGTGTCATAGGGCCCATCATCTGAAATCTACTCCCCGAGGACCTTCATAAAATCCAATCAATAACAACATTCAGAAGCAAACTGAAGGAAGACATCACTCTTCCAACATAGTTTCTTGTGCTATTGAGTGATGTTCCTTTAAATGACACCGAATAAATCATCCGACATACATACATTATTAGATTATAGTTATTATAACTAGTTATATGAAACTCATATTTAAATTATTTGAAGATCCGACCCAAGCATATTGCTTACTGCGAGGGTGTCTAGGGGGTATTTCAAATCCAGATTCATCTTTTAAAAACTAAATGGTGTGCCTGACTGAAGTAAGTATGTATGTCGTAGATTTTTAATTTATTAAAGTGAACAAGAAAAACAATATGAAATGTTCGATATTTTCAAGTGTAACTTGTGGTAATCAATTTTGAATTATTATGAACTAAATATACTGTATATACCACTAGAACAATTTTATTTAAAAAATTAAAACGTTTTCAGTTGTCTAATGCAACCATCTTCAGTAAAGATAACACTTATACGAGTATCTTTACTGAAGATGGTTGCATTAGACAACTGAAAACGTTTTAATTTTTTAAATAAAATTGTTCTAGTATATACAGTGTTTTTAGTTAATAATAATATGAAATGTATTTAAAGACCACAATTAACTATTTATTTTCTTACTTATTCTTTGTGAAGGACCTGAAAATTGGTTTCCCGACCCTCAGTGTCCTGTTAAGACAGGAGTCCGAAAAATAAAGATATTTTACATCTTAAATTCAGCGAAGAGGTTTGCTACCCTTCCTAAATGTCTTAATTTTTGTTATCACGGAAAAGACGGCTTGCATGTTTGTTAAATGCGGCTGGTCTGCTAGTTACTCCACTTGTGGGATATGCCGTAATTTATTACCTTCATTCAAAATACAAATATCTCAGAGAGTGGTGTATTGCGATCAGTGGTGCCACCTTCTATTATTATACTATCACAGCAAATCCCATACGTGGAGTAGCCAGCAGACCAGAGGCCTGAGTCAACAACACACTTTCGTCTCACGTTCCCGCTCCGTTAGCGTTCGGGTGAAGACGATGTTGCAAGCAAGTGTCAATTTCGTTGCTAAGATACACAATAGTTACGAAAATTAACACTTTGGCGCACCATCGTCTGCACCCGAACGCTAACGGAGCGGGAACGTGACGCGATAGTGTGTTGTTGACTTAGGCCTCAGACCAGACATGTAATGAGCATGCAAGTTGTCATTTCTGTGAAAACAAGAAATTAAGGAGTCATACCTCATCGCTGAATTTAAAATGTCTATTCTATTCATATGGATTAAGCTGAATACATGTAACATCACAGCTAATATTTTGCAATGTTAGCTAATACTTTTAATCATTCTATGCACCCTTGAGGTGGATCTGTCCACAAAACGGCCCTAAAAAAATCATCCTGATATTATTATTATACTCTATAATAAAGGTGATTTTGGATATTCGCGAATCCCCCCCCCCCCCCGTCGTCGAATTTTCAAAATGGTATAGGAATTTAAAGTATTTCAAAACTCCTCGGTTTTCTTGCAGTACCTTTTTCTACAACGTACCGAGTAAGTTTCTGGTATTTTTATCGAATATCCGATACTTTATTAGCAGAATAATATTCGCATGTTTTTCCAATGCGAACACGAATATTCGTTACATCACTATAGTATAGAGCAGTGTTTCCCAACCAGTGGTTCGCGAACCCCTGGGGGTCCGCTATGTGTACAAAAGGGGTTCGCGAAAATAATAGCGTAATGGCGGGATTTTAAATGGCCAAAGAATCTCCTTATTTAACTTCTGGCTCAGTATAAAAAATGAATATTCTGTTCTGTCAAAAAAAGCCATAGACGTTCTATTACCATTCTGCACAATATATCTGTGCGAGAAAGTATTTTCAATGTATACTTATCTGAAGGATAAATATAGAAAAAGGTTAAATGCAGAACCTGATCTAGACTGAAAGACTCTAAGACTGAAATTGTCAGATATTGAGCCAAACTTTCAATTGCTTTGTTCCATGAAACAGCCAAAAATATCCCATTAAGAGCTTTTTCAAAGGGAATATGTGCTGAAATAAGAACCAGTTTGTTAAATTTATTTTGTACCTATTCAATTTTTACAGCTTATTTTAGTCTTATTAATATTAATCATTTTAGTCTTATTAATGTTTGTGCAATATGTAAATTAAATGTTCTACAAAATTTTATTGTTTTTTGCCTATCATTAACGGCTACATAGGGGGTTCGCCAAATTCTGTTGGATTTTACTTTTGGTTCGCGAGGAGAAAAAGGTTGGGAAACACTGGTATAGACTATAGACCATGCTTGTCTAAAGTGCGGCCTATGGGCCGCATGCGGCCCAAAACACTTTGAGATGCGGCCCAAACGCAAATTATGAAAATATTTAAATTTGCTTATTTCTACTAGAAAAATTAATGTTTGCAATATTTTTCATTTTTGCAACATACAAGTGATGTAAGAAGATTAGCGCACCTGTGTATAAGCAGACATCACGCGAGTGAGAATAAAATTAAGTATCGTAAAAAAAATTATACATATAATATCTAATTCAAATAAAATAAATATATGTAATAAAAAGAAGTTCTTTTATTTTAATAGAACTACATATAGGTATATAGTTAATTTTATTTCCATTTGTTGAAAAAATATTTATGTGCGGCCCAGCATATATTTTTTTTTGGCAATGTGGCCCTCGTATGGTCAAAGTTTAGACACCCATGGTATAGACCAGGCGTCGGCAACCTATGGCACGCGTGCCAGGCTTGGCACGCGATGGGGTTCTGAATGGCACTCTACAAAGTAATCAGGGAAATCGCGAAAATATCGAGACGAAGTGATTTTTAAATAAGAGAAAATGTTTAATTATAATTATTTATCTAACGTGGCTCGCAATAAATTTTTTTAATTTATGTTAGAATTTTATGTTATTTCTTTAATAAATATGTTTAAAAGATAAATTTGGTATAAAATTCTTCTCCTCTAGAACCCCATTATATAATTTAGAATTAAGGCGGCACCCTGAATCATATTGGTAGAGTGGCTTGGCACACCACAGCTAAAAGGTTGCCGACCCCTGGTATAGACCAACTGAAGAGGGACATGAGCTGTGGCTCATACATGGAGATAAAGAGACTGCTGAGACTAGGGAGGAGTGGAGAAGAACTCATTATAATTATATACACTAGTATAGATATAACGATAATTAATAAAAACATAATCGTAAAAACTATTCTTGCAATATGTACGTACTTGTACTCATAAACATATATCTTTGCTTGTACTACCTATATTTTTGTACATAATAGAAATTGATCTCACCTTAACGTGATTTATCAGTTTGACAGTTTACATAATATCTGCGTAGATATAATTTATATGCGATTGTAGGTATATATATAGTAGACACGTATTAATATTATTATTATAACACTAGTATTAGATATAAAAAGTCAGTCAGAATAATCAAGTAGAATTTACGTACATACTCGTAGACATTATTTAAAATCATCCGAAGTAATTTTTGGTGTAGTTTTATTGTCTATGAAATTGTGGCTTTTTCATAAGTTTCTTCAAGTTTATTTTATTTATCCGTTTCGTTGTCACCCTGCTGGGTCTTCTTGGACGTTGTTGACGTTTTCGTCGCCGCTGCGTGAAATAAAAGTATTTTTCATCGATACGATTTGGATTTTCTTAAATTTGTGTATGGAAATTTAAAACCATGACCCGTAAGTATTATATTAATAAATATTTTGTCTTACTGATGACTAATAGTTATATGTTTTACATGTTTAGAAACCTCGCGTGATGCCCATTGTGTACGCTTCCTGTTGCGAGAAAGATCTTCAATAGCTAGCTACCTTAATAATTGAATGTTCGGAACATATATCGTAATATATATTATAATTGAGAGCGGCATTTCTCGTACACCATTTCGTTATCCATATGTATATGATTAAGTCTAGTATTATTGCAAAAGCCTTCAACAAAGCCTCGGCAGTTCTCGCCGTGTTTATCGCAATTGGGTTACTGTAAAAGCATATCTGATTTATGATTGATTATCAATTAATCTACCGCAGGAGTTGACTTCTTTTAGCATTATGTTTTTGAACATTCAACTTGGCATTCTATAGGATTGTAAATGCTGAACATGATAAAATAAAAAATGACATATGTGGGATTAACCCTAAATATTAGAAAAGAATATAGAAATTTATTTATCAGGGGTAAACAAGGTTTAACATCATCTTTTTATTATTATTTTATGTAGTTGTGAAGTTTTCACTCGAGAAATAATACTCCCCAAGTAGCTATGTTGATTTTTTGATCACAAAAGTAATTTGCATTTTTTGTATGTGGTGTTTGACGTAGCACAAGTATACTTACATTTTTACATTTGACTGATTTGTTGGTTAGGTTTAGGTTGGTCAGATGTTTTACAATTTATTTTTAAGTTTTTTCTCATGTGAAATACTATAAATCACATCAATATTAATAACAAAATTCATAGTTCGTATTCATAGACAAATAATATTATTTTTACTATACTTTAGGTGGAAACCAGAGAGATTTGGCTAGGGCTAAGAACCAGAAGAAGCAGGTAGAGCAATCAAAGAAAAAGTCTGCAAGTGAGAAGACTGGAATGTCTCTTGAACAACGCAAACATAGGTAAATAGCATTGGCTTATCTATAAAGTAAATAATATAGAGTTGACAAGGCCAAAAAATCTCATTCCATTCCAATTCAGGATTCCAAGAATTTAACTTATTGATGAAGTTAGCCTCAGAACAATAAAATTCTTAGTGATGTCAACACAATTTATTATCATCAATGTTTTTGATAATATAACATCACTATGCTACTGGGAATATTTCCATATTATGCTTATGTTTCATTTTTTCTTTTCCTTCATTACATAAACTTTATTAGCACTTGAACCATATGTCTAGTAGGGTAGGCATAGAGAATGGAAATACTTATCTGAACATTACGTACACAAAATAATGCAAATAAATGAGAATTAACTATACTATACCCTCACTCCTTGTCCCAAGTGGGGTAGGCAGAGAGAACGGAGCACCAAACAGATCTATCTTTACACACTTCCTTCGCTTCCTCCACATTCATACAATTTATCACACACGCAAGTCAGTTCCTCTTAATCAACATACGGCCGTCCTTAAGAATTAGGGCCATGTGGTTCTCGGACACCTGCGCTTCCTCACACCCTTTCTTTCAGACAAGTATATCTTCTTTGTCATTCTTACCTCGTTCATTTGTGCAACATGTCCAAACCACTGTAGTTTATTCACTGAGAATTAATCTCATTATAAATTGTTTGGTTATAAACTTCTTACAGGTATGTTCACATTAGAATGTTAGCACTTTTGCAATACCTACATATTGTTAGTCTTCAACTCTATACTATTAAACTCTACTAATTTCGTAAGAGAAAAATACCTAATACAAATTCAATGTTATTTTAGTAAAATAATTAGAATATTTTTAAAAATTGCAAATGAAAAACTTATTTGGCATGTGAAACAATAGATCTGCTATTAGATAATATTACAATAATCATAACATTGCTATTCAGTGTCCCCACTATTTGTATAAAAGAAAATCATATTAATGTTAGGAATAGTGATAAATAAAATCCGTTTGATAAATTAATGCGTAAAATATTTTTGCTTTCTCCAAAAATGATTTTTGGTGACCCTACAGCTCATATTGAGTCTTGACCTCTATTAACTTTCGCCTCCTACTCCTGTCACTCAATTTATTTCTCCAAAATACATAAAATTTATCTTATTTTCCAAATACCAAATATTTAAATAAATGAGTAATCTGCAGTTTGAAGAACACAGCACTTTCTATACGCTGGAGTGTGATAGTGCTCATTTAACGTTATTTAGTATATCTCATTATATTATAAATTATGTTATTCATATTGTTTATTTATTTTATGTTCCTCTTTATTATTCGGTATCAGTGCCACATGCATAACATTACATGGCATTGATTCATTAGAACTTGATTTGCAAGTTATTGCGACATTGATCGAGTCGTCCTTATATATTTTTGGTGCCTTTCACTTTGTAAGTCTTCATTGTGTCATCAGTTATTTTAGCATATTTATTTCTATCATCAACGGCATATAGCCTTTTACATTAGTAAGGTTTAAACATATTTTACAATAATCAATCAATATACATAAAGCAAACAAAAAACAATAAAATAAAATAAATATTGGCGCATCAAATATTAATGCAGACAATACAGAAATTACTATTTCTTTCCCTTTGGTCATAATATAGATTTACCATGTATTTCGTATCCTATTAAATAAAAAAATGTACATTTTATTTTTTCACCTGTGTTGTCACAAGTGTGAGTTAATGTTTTGTACTCATTTTTTTAAAATTAATTTAAGATATTATTAATAAATTTTGTTATTATAAATTACAGAGATGCAGAGTTGATGAGAGAAAAGCAAAAGAAGAAAGAAGAAGCCGCCACGTCTACCGCAAGCACAACCAAAAGTTAATGAAGCATAAATATTATTATGTATTTTGTATTTTTCATTTAATTAATTAAAAATCAACTGTTGGTCATTTTTATGTTGAATTAATAATGCTTCAGTAAAATAAATTAAGTATCACTTCAGTAAATTGAGAATTAGTATCTACCATTTTTGATGTGTAGTCTTTGTATGCAAATAAACCAAATTTTTAACTAAGTTGTTCATATATATTTACATAATTTTAGAAAGAAAGCTGATTTACTATTTTAATGAATATGACTGCATTGTTTTCTTTTTATCAAATTCTAGATGTACATAATAATACCATTTTGAAATTATTTCATTGTTTTTATTCTCTTCTAATTACTGAAGAATGTTGTGGATTTTTTATGATTTCGGAATAAGTGTATGCTTCTTTCCTACATATGTTAAGAAATTTATAATTACAAGTCCTATTCCTAAGTATAAAAAATCACAACACCGTAAATTGGAAATAAATTTATAGGATATTTATGGTACAAGGCATTTAAGGTAGTCAGCTATTGATCGCTGTCAGGTTGTTTAAATATATTATTGACTCAGGTGCTCTCATTACAACATTAAATTTATTGCAACCTAAGCAGCTTACTTGGTGTCACTTGTGTATTTTCTTTATTTTACCATATTTAATTATGTCAGTGGTTCCTGAGTTTTCCAGCATAAAAGTATGTAAAAATGTGCATCAATTGTATAATTCAATTAACAATTTTGAAAAATTGTATCTTTTATCTATTATTTTTAGATGCTAACTTATTTTATTGAAGGTAATTCCAAGATTGTTGAATTCTATAATGATAGCTTCACTTTCCATAACCTACATTACATCAGAATGTGTGATAATTTTTCGTGTTTGCATTGACACTCAATATTCTCTTTATAATTTTGTTTGAGTGGTGATTTGGTTACTTTTAACTGTATAAATATTATTCATGTATTCTCATTTTTGTACAATAAATAAATTATGAATAGCTCTAAGGTAAAGGGTTGTTTTATTACTCCTGCTTGTCTTGTTATTGTGTTAGGATCAATATATAATGAAGACATTTCCACGCACTGGAGATGTCAAGCAGCTTTTTCTCCAGAATCATCTATTTACTGCATTAAATTAAAACTGTTCAAGAACCTCTCATATACTAGTACATTTATGAATATTTTTTGAAGATAACGAGTTGAATTTTGTTAGCGTGTATCTGACGTAGCAGGGTGGGATACTGTAAATGTATAGACACGAATCAACCTGCAGAGTTTTTACAGAGAGCTTGAATGTTTGATGGTATAGATACAATATTGTGTAAGTAATCTGTCATACAAACTGGATCTGCCCATGAGAATGTCAAATACAATATCCATAAAATTCTGAGGACTTGATTCACAAATTACTTGCCTATACAATTTAAGTATATCTACTTATTTGAAACCTCAATTTGTTTTTTTTTTTTATTATTTAGTCCTGCAATATCTTTGTTTTTTTCATAAAATAAATACAAGTTATAACTGATATCTTAGTATTAAATATAGTATGTTAGTGATAAATTTTCTTAACTAGCAAGTAATGTAATTTTTTGTATGGAAAAACAAGTCTTAATTTTACTACAGTGTATTATAATATTTTATTTGCGGTTTTATTTCAACTTGCATGATATTTCTATTTCCCTAAATGAGGAGGCGATGTAAAATGAATAATAATAGTAAAGACATGTAAGATAAATAACTACACTATCACCGCATATCCCACAAGTGGAGTAACTAGCAGACCAGCCGCATTTAACAAACATGCAAGCCGTCTTTTCCGTGATAACAAAAATTAAGACATTTAGGAAGGGTAGCAAACCTCGTCGCTGAATTTGAGATGTAAAATGTCTCTATTTTTCGAACACCTGCCTTTTACAGGTCCACTCGAAAACTTGCTGACGAGAATAAGAACATACTTGGAAATGAATATTAAAAATATATCGAACATAACTTTAAATCAAATTATACCGAAAGGTCGTTCATGTACTTTTTTAATGCATATTAAAGGGAGAAGGCACTGATTTTTCTCAGAATCAGAAACGATTTTTGACCTTTCCCACATTACGTAGGTACTTCATAAATTGTGTGAATGGACTATTAGACCATTCACAAAATTTTCACATCTGAGACATCCTATTCTCTTGTTTTTTAGGGGGTGGCCAAATAGAAACGCTTATTCAAAAAATATCGTTTACATATTTCGTTAACCTAGTAGTTTTAATAGCTGTTTAAGTAATGTCGATCTGCTTCTTTCTGTAATCGATTACTGATAGTATTGTTCATTTTTTTTATTAGGAGCTGGAATAGCTTCATTGATGAAATTTCCATTCACACTTCTTCATCCATAGTAGTTACTGAAAGTGAACAAGTATGAATACCTCTTAAGCCCGATGTATTGTAATGGTTCAAGTATTTTTGGGCATTGGTAAGAAAGGTATAGTACCAACGTTGTTGGTAGAGTACGTACGGTAATTACCGTATTTGTACGGTAATTTCATTCCCCGTACGGTAATAATTTTAACAAATTACCGTACGACTAACATATTGACATAAACAATCATCGGTACAAATACCCGTTACATTGTAAAAAAGGTACTGTGTGAAAAAATATTCATTAAAGTAGCATTCACATTGCTTCACTTTGGATGATCATCCAGAGTGTCAGGGTCGAACCTGTTCATCGAAAGTGAACACGCCCGTTCACACCTGTTCATCTTGGAGGATCATCCGGAGTGATCACTGAAAGTGAACGTATGTGAACGACCCTTAAGAAAACCGAGGAGTTTTTGAAATATTCCAAATTCCTTTACCATTTCAAAAATTTGGCGGGGGGGGGGTAGAAATACCCGTTACATTTTGAAAAGGTACTGTTGTATTTCCGATGACACCGAAGTAAGGTAATTTTAGGAACACAATCTGGCAGCTCTGTAGAGTACTATCTTAATATGGCAACATTAATAAGATTGCAAAAGATGGCGGCTGCGACGAGTGTCGTTGTTCTTGACAGAGGAAATAATACAACTTGCACGGTTAATTTGCATGGTAAGTGCATAGAAATTATTAAAATAATAAGATGTTGGTATGGCTCGTATGTGATGTTAATATTTTAGATATCCCGCCTTTATAACATGTCATTTTCCAGTAACATTTTTTTTGTTTATAAAAAATATTATAACCTATAAAAAAACTCATTAGTCAAGTTACTTTTAAGAGTATGTACTTATGTGATTTTTTTTGCTATGTTCATAGGATCTTGTATTTTATTCAACTAAGTTATATTATGTAATTATCTTATCATTAATGATTTAATTTTAGTCTTGTCAATCTTATTAATGTCCAAAATTAAAATTTCTTGACTTTATGTTTCACTTATTTTGGTCATCGATCTTTAATCATTTGCGTAAATAATCCATTAAAATTTTATTATTATTATAGCCATTAAGTAGTAATTAAATATATTATCCTCTAAACAGAAGTTTCCAAACTTTAACAGATTATTTGTGCATCCGGACTAGCTTACTTTTTTGGCGGGTTTTTTAATACCATAGAAAAATGTATGTAAATGAAAGTATGCATGAAGTCATGTGAACTCTCACAATTTCTTTGTAGTTACATTGTAATTTTGCGTTCATTTTAATTATAAAATGTAAGCATTTTAAAAACATCATTAAGTTTATTGGCAGTTATGTGTATTCATATTTTTAAGTTTGTTTAATGTGTAGATAGTTAGTATCTTATATGTATTTAGGTTCCAAATTATTCTTGGTCAGATTTTTTTATTTCTAAAACAGGTCTAGGATATCTTTGTGGGTAGATTACGTAGATATCATTAGGACAGTATTTAAACGAGTGTCAGAAAGTTCAAATTATATGTTGCAAAAAACACCGGAGTTAGCTTTCAGAATTACTGACTGAGCGAATATATGTGAGCGACTGTTCAAACAAATTGTGCGACCATGTAACTATTTAATTGACAGCATTTTAGCGAACAAATAAATCCAAACTTGTCAGACCATGCATTCAAAACGATTTTAATTTTATATAAGATGACGTGTTTGTAAGACCAAAAAATGTTGTGTTAACAATGGTTATTTAACAACAAAGGCAGCCGGTTAGTATTTTCGATCAGTACCTATTATAGATCATAGATTCAAACCCTATAGACCATTAAAGGTCACGTGGTCTTGTCTATGGATTTGCTTTTGCTCGGGGGGGGGGGGGGGGGAGGGGCAAACAGTCAGATTGCGCAAATCATCCTTGTAGGATGTTATGCCATAAGAGAAAAAAAAGAAAGTCAGACGACAAAATAATACAAAATCGACACTGACAGTTTTTTTGATTATTAGGTATTCTTTAGGCGTTCCACCTAATATTACACCGTAATCGTCTGTTGTGTTGGGATGCCTGATGCCCCTCAATGATTTTTCTGTGATGTCATCCTTTAATGGTCTATTGCCGGAACCAAAAATATAATAAATATAGAAAGATGTCGGTAGAATGTTCATAAGAGAAAATCGGAGCGTTCGGCGGGTCGCCCGGTAGCTTTATTGGACAAAGCACATTTCGCGAAAGGATGAATTGCGGGTTTTAGTCTCGTCCGGGGCTTTACCAAATAAGGTGACGTTGCCTTTTCTAACCCTTCTATAGTAGTTTTATTTATTAAATTTATGTAAATAACGTTATCAATACTGGTTAATTATAATCATAACATCAATGAAAATAAGCAATCCATCTTAAGAAAAGACCACATAAAACTATAGAATCATTGATATATACATATTTGCATAAAACGCACATTTTAAAATAAAATAAAAAAAAATATTCTCGTATTTCTCTCGGTATTTTCTGTCAATCATTCGATATAAGTATGGGGTAGCTCAATTAGTATTTTTCGTCACTTGTTTAGTATTTTAATTCGCTTATGTGGTGTTCTCACTTTGGCGAATATCGCCAGGCACCAAAATATCGCCAGCCATTTGAACCGTGTGAACAAAATGACAGCTAGTCTGAAACGATAAAAACCAGTAGAAACGATATCGTCTCGAGTTGACCACCTTCCAACTTTTCGGCCGATTGAACGATTCGCGCATGCGCAGATGTGCGCGGCGTTCGTATCTATGGTAAAGACTTTATAACCTATAAATTTTACAATGTTTCCCGCTTCGTGACAGCTGTTATCTTTGTTGTTGGTTTGTGGCGTTTGTTTCCTTAATTAAAAGGCGCCTTATAACCTCTACTATAACATTTTCGACTAAAAATAAACACTTCGCGATCTCCATCTCGACGCTATTTTGAAAACAGTGTCAAAATCAAAGCGCATCTGACAGATCGTTTCTATATTGGTGGACTGTGTGAACAGGTGTGACGATCAATGGATGTCCGGCGAATTTTGTTTTTTCGCCTGGCGATATATTTTGAAATTCGCCTGGCGATATTCGCCAAATGTGAACACCCCATTACTCAAAATAAATGTGGTTCCTTTTTTGCAGCTCGGTTATGAATTTTTATCAGTCGATATTAGTCGTCAACTTAGTTTTTCTGTCGCACAAATTAGTAGTTGATTGTGAGTTAACCAATCAGTCGTCCGTTTAAATATTATTTTCTTATTATATGTAGTTAGGTAGGTATATTATGATACTCCTGAAGAGTTTGATAATTTCCGCGATAGATTTATATTGCGATATCAACTTTTTTTAACTTTCGAACATTTACGAAGTCTAATTCGCACTTTACACTAATTGAAGATCCAAGCTTGATGTTTTTTTGCCGTTTATTTATTGACCTGGCTATGTTATTTTAACAAGTTGGATGAAATTACATTATGAATGACTCTGTCATAACTTCTTTTTACAGGTGCAACTGTCGTATCATGGCGAGTGAACAACCAAGAACAGCTTTTCGTCAGGTACGAATTCAGAATAATGTTATATTTTTCTTGTCATACAGTGAGTAAGTAGGTACCTAGTTACGTGTATAATTTCGCGTATGTATAATAATTTATTATTATGTACATAACTGCCCACCCTACACTATGATGCTGTGAGACCAGGCAGACGATAAGTAAAATGTTCCAAATTGTCCAGATTGAACAACGCTATCGTATGAATAATTAAAAGGGTTTGTTTGTTTGGATTGTTTGAAAATAAAGCATATTATTATCATCATATTATGTACATAACTAGGTACGTAGTTACATATTATTTACAGTATCACTATATACCCATGCTCAGTTCAGATGGAAGCGTGTTTCAGGGGGATATTTTGGAGGGAAAACGGGAGGGTAGGAATTGTGGTTTACGCGGGGCAGACGCTTTCTCTAACAAAAACTTGCGTTGTACCATAGACCATAGGCGGCTCGTAAAGTCGTAACGTATCAATATACTTACTATTTTTCTTTGTTATAATATATGTTTACAAAGTATGCGTATTGAGAGTAATGTTTTAAAATTGCGTGCAGCTTATTTTATTTTCATAGCATATGTACTGTTTTGAATTTTATATTATAAATTAATGGGTAATATATTTTATTACATACATTATTGTGTTGTCACGATTCACTTTCAATACATTGTCACGTAATATGGATATTTATTATTGTACGGATATGTAAATGGAGAAGCAATATTAATCGTGATTAAGTTAAATTTCAACCTGTGATATTTTTTAAATATGTACCTACTCCACGATCTTTTTAAAGGATAATAATATTATTGTGTCACTTAAATACTGGCTTAGTTGGAATATATCGCAACCTGGCTATAAACTCGCCCTCTGTGCATTGAAATATATAACTGTTTATTTTACTATTCCCTCACGCCGTATCCCAAGTGGGGTAGACAGAGAGAACGGAACGCTATATAGATTTGTCCTTACATACTTCTTTCGCTTCTACATTCATACAAAATCTCATGCACTCACGTCGATTTGTCTTGCTCAATACGCGACTATTCTTGAGAATTTGATCTGCACGGTCAAGGCATGGAGTTTTCGAACGCCCGCGCTTCCTCACACCCCTCCTTTCAGGCAAGTATATCCTCTTTATTATTCTTTCCTTTTCCATTCGTTCCACATGACCAAACCATCTCAATTTATTTACACGCATTCTATTCACAACACTTCTCTCGCATCCACTCATTCTTCTAATATCCTCATTCCATCACGCAACGTTTTACCAACCATTCTCCTCAGCGATCTCATCTCCACAGCATTTATTTCACTTTCGTCCCTCTTCAACCATGTCCACTTTTCGCTTGCATACATAAGTGTCGGTACCAGGATGGTATTGTACACTAGCAATTTTGCCATGTTCGGCACATTGTCATTGCTGACAATGGGTTGAAGTGCACCGTTCATCCTAGCACCGGCCACTTTTCTTCTTCCGATATCCTTGTCGCATCTTCCCATCACTCGCAAACAAACTTTCTAAATATACATTAATTTTATGATATTTTGTAATGATTGATGTTATAACCAATGTACAGTAAAGAATAGAAGTCAGATAAAGATAAATAATGAACATTATGTTATGTATGTATATGATATATTATAATATTATGAATAGCAATGATATAAGGTACCTTTGATATGGTGATGTTTAAAATAATCCCTATTTTTGCGAATCTATGCGTTGTATTTTAATAAATATTTTATTGATACAATGGACATGTGCAGCATGGTTGTATCATAATAAATAGCGTGCACTAGTCTCGCGAAGTACTTACTTGCCATGGGACGAAAGCGCAATTTCACTTAAATCTATTGATAGGATTGATAATGACTACAAGATATATTTTGTTATCACAATCTACTAGATGCAATTTAAGTGCGAGAGCCCACGTTTGTAATGTGTACTCAGTGTGGCATTAGGCAGATACTGTAACACTCGCATACTGATGTATTACAGTGAAACGTTCTGATTTTGTTACCTTTATTGTTAGTTGGTATACTTTATAATTAAACACTACGTTAATAGGCTATGCCTCTACGTGAGATAATATAGGCATTTCTATTTATAAATCAAAAATGTATTTTCTTATGTAAATAAATCAAAGTTATTAATTAATCTGAGCTTAATAAGTTGTTTGGTTTTTATCGTGGCGTTAATATTTCAAGATGGTTTAGACATGTTGAGCGAATGCACGATGGTGATCAAATATTATTTACAGATCGTAAATATGGTGTTATATAGATGTATAATTATGTACTTATATTTGGAGCTCTACTCGACGCTACTGAGTCTCTCGCTTGCAGAGTTGTCCAGTTTTTGCCCCCAGTCTCGTCGCATTCCCTTTGCTGTTTTTTTTGCATGAGATTCCTTGCATTACCCTCTCCTCCCTCCCCTTTCCTGTTGAAGACAAATGGTCTCCGACGGCCGGTTGGACTTCTCCCTTCTCCCCTCTCTTAATTACATTTTCCTTCCTTCTCTCTTGTTTCTATCATCAAGTTTCATTATAATAGTGGATACATTATACAATCGGTCGATAAGTATTCGCACATTCGTGTTGAAGACAGTACCGCTACACTATTACCAGCTGAACATTAGCCACAAAGCTTAGGTATTACCCAAGGGACAATCATAATACTCGACCTCCTTCCTATACTCAAATACCTAATAATGATAATGGCTTACTATATACGCAATGAAATATAGTATTAATTTACAAAAAATATTTTTACTAAATACCCACTTACAGAATTATTAGATAATCGATTAAAAAGTTTTGTTTACAAAATTAAGTAGTAATAGTGGGACGGTTGGACTAGGTATGTGTGGGTTAATTAATAAAAAGAAAACAGCTTCACTTGGAGCTTGGAGTACCTACCGTGTCAAATTATAATACACTCACTAATATCCGGACTTGTCTCACTCGTAAATCTGGAGATTTTTTTCTATTTTTTGATCTAATGCAATCATAAAACTAAATTACGGTTGCGCTTCTATATTTATCTTCTCAATTATTTGTAATACTTATTAGCTTTACGTCAAATATTGGGTGTCTTTATTTTTATTGCGTTTGTCGATATTTTTTTAGAAGTTTCCCCACACAAGTAATTATCTACATATTATTATTTACCTTGAAATAGTATTATTTATAAAATAATATGTTAAAAAACGTAAGAACTGTGCTCCTCGCCTCTATAGTAAAAATTCCGGGCATGCCCTTGAGACTTAAAATATGATGGAACTGCTGAACTTTTATACAACTCAAAAATAGACGTAAATAACCAATATTGCAACAAAAATACACCTTAAAAACTGTTTTATGCCTCACAAGTTCCCTAACTACCATAAGGTGAAGAAATTGGGAATCCCACAAATTATACTTGCAAGTTGCAACAGAAAAATGTAATGTTAGAAAACTGCTTCACCTGTTAGATGTGTTATCAAAATTTCATTTTTATCTAGGGGGATGCAGTGGAGGATGTGGAGGGGGGGGGGGAAGAATAAAGTAAAAGGTGTTTAATCTCCAAATATGCAAGAATAGTACGAAAGTATAGAAAAAAGTGGCTTTAAATTAGGCAACTGCACCCTCCCCTGAAGTTGATGAAATTAGCTGCTTCCTCCCCATCTCTCAATCCAGAGAGAATCCTGGGCGTGTACTTTAATAAATGAATAGAGTTTGTTTTCCCACATGGAGAAAAGACAATAATAGAAGTGGCAAAGTTATTCTAATCACTTCAGACAACACTACAGCTACATACAGTATAGAGATTAGAAAATATAGCATTGAACCTTGTAACACGTTTTGTCTGCTTGTGAAATATAATTTAAATTATTTCTATTTGATTTGCAGCAAGCAAGCTATATTTGATGGCAAAAGAGCAATTCGAGGTGGAATTCCATTTGTATTTCGTAAGTAATCAATTTTTTACTTAAGTTGTCAACAAGTCTCTTCCTACAGATGTGTCAGTTAATCAAATTGAATTGAAAGTTATTTAGTGGTTGAGTTCTTTTTACATTTATGTTATAACATTATTTACATTGTCTAAATAATACATTAATGTTTTTGGTAATCATTGTTTTTGTTGTGTATCTCAGCACAGTTTGGTCCATGGCCTTATGGTCCTCAGCATGGGTTTGCTCGCATCACCAGGTGGATGGTTGAGAAACCCCCAGAGAGATTGCCCAGCGGGGATGTGGAAGCCATATTCTCTATTATGGACAATGATTTCACTAGGTCTATGTGGAATTATCAGTTAGTTATTTTTCATACATATCAATATAAATACACAGAATGCAGCCAGCAACATACAATATTTTAGAATATAACCTTTAATGTATTTATCACAATATATCATATAAAGATTCATCAACTATGAAAGGAAGACGAACGAGAGATTCAGCTCGCATGATGGGAAAGAATGTACATTGGATGAGCAGTGGGAAGTAATGAAGGGTGTGCTAGTAGAGTGTGCTAGAGAAGTATGTGGTGAAACTGCCGTTGGACGCAAGAAAGGTGATGCATGGTGGGATGATGATGTGAAAATGATTGTGGAAAAGAAGAAGAATGCGTGGAAAGATTTAATGAGTGTGAGACAGGGAAATGAAGACGAAAAAGAACGGAAGAAAGAGATTTACAGAGTGTGTAAGAAAGAAGTGCGTGATATAGTGGAAATGAAGAAAAGGATGCTTGAAGACAAAGAATGCCAGAAGCTATCAGTGAACGCGAAAGATAACTTGAAAATCTTTTGGAAGATGGTGAAACGAAAGAGGATAGGTGTGGATGTAAATTCTGTGAAAGGGATAAAAGATATTGATGGTAACTTGTTAGTTAGTGAAGAATGCGTGTTAAGAAGATGGAAAGAGTACTTTGAAGAACTGTTTGAATGTGAAGGCGGAAATACAAGTGAGTATAATAGTGGAGAAAGTAACGTGAATGATGGAGATGAGATTTGTATGACTGAAATTAAGAATGCTTTGAAAAGAGCCAAGTGCGGTAAGGCGGTTGGGTATGATTGTGTTTCAACTGAGCTCATCAAGTCTGGTGGATCGAAGACCCTCACATGGTGCCTAGAGCTATTCAACACATGTTGGAGAGAAGGCACTACTCCGGAGGACTGGAGGAAAGCCATCATCTGTCCGCTGTATAAGGGGAAAGGTCCTAGGCTTGAGTGCGGAAGCTATCGGGCTATTAGCTTGCTGAGCTCAGTAGGTAAACTGTACGGAAGAATTTTGATTGAGAGAGTGCGAAAGACTACTGAGTGTAAGGTATGGGATGCGCAAGGAGCTTTTTTAAATGGTAGAGGGTGTGCCGATCAGATCTTTTCCCTAAGGATGATTGTAGAAAAGTTTTTGGGTAAACACCAGAAGCTTTTTTGCGCGTTTGTTGACTTGGAGAAGGCATATGATCGTGTGGACCGAGAAAGACTGTGGCGCGTGCTGTCGGAGTATGGAGTGAGTACACAGTTGATACGCGCAATATCTTCACTTTACGTGGGGAGTTCCGCTTGTGTGAGGGTAAACAATACCCTCTCGGAGTGGTTTACCCTCACTAAAGGAGTGAAGCAAGGTTGTGTTATGTCTCCGTGGCTATTCAATCTATTTTTTGACTTCTGTATGCGACCTTTGAAAGGGATGAATGTAGGTGTTGAACTGAATGGAAATCGAGTGAATGCTTTGATGTATGCAGACGATTTAGTCTTAATGGCTGAGAATGAAAGTGATTTACAAGACATTGTGTCGTGTGTGTATGATAGCTGTAGTGCAAATGGGTTAAAAATGAATGTCGCGAAGACGAAAGTAATGGTGTTTGAAAGAGAGAGTGAAAGAACGGTATGTGAAATAAAGGTTGACGATGAATGTTTAGAGCAAGTGAATGAGTATGTTTATTTGGGAAGTCTGTTTGCGAGGGATGGAAGATTTGATAAGGACATTGAAAGAAGAAAAGTCGCCGGTGCTAGAGTGAATGGTGCACTTCGACCCATTGTTAGCAATAGCTGTGTGTCGAACATGGCAAAAATGCTAGTGCACAATACCATTCTGGTACCGACACTTATGTATGCAAGCGAAACTTGGACGTGGTTGAAAAAGGATGAGAGTGGAATAAATGCTGTGGAGATGCGTTCACTGAGAAGAATGGTTGGTAAAACGTTGCGAGATAGAGTGAAGAATGAGGATATCAGGAGAATGAGCGGATGTGAGAGGAGTGTTGTGGACAGAATGCGTGTAAACAAGTTGAGATGGTTTGCACATGTTGAGCGAATGCAAGATGATAGGATGACGAAGAGGATGTATTTATCTGAAAGAAGGGGTGTGAGGAAGCGCGGACGTCCAAGAACCACGTGGCTTGATCACGTGGACCAAATTCTTAAGGACGGACGCGTGCTGAGTAAGAGAAATCGGCGTGCATGTAT
Organism: Athripsodes cinereus; assembly: GCA_947579605.1. NCBI lineage: Eukaryota > Metazoa > Arthropoda > Insecta > Trichoptera > Leptoceridae > Athripsodes > Athripsodes cinereus. The sequence continues at coordinate 16,870,744 of OX388311.1, forward strand.
GAGAAACTGGATGAATGTAGAGGAAGCGAAAGAAGTATGTAAGGATAGATCTATATGGCGTTCCGTTCTCTCTGCCTACCCCTCCTGGGACATGGCGTGAGGGTATAGTATAGTAATTCATCAACAACACAAGCACATTGTTAACAGTATTTCTTGGCTATCTCAGGAGTCGTCTGCAAACTAACAGTCTAATGTGGTAAAGGAAACTTAAGTGCTAAGAGTGTATTGAAATAGTAAGTTGTGAACAACCTTTGGTGATTATTAATAATATATTTATTTTTTAGGTTTCGTTTGACATATCGTCTGATATTAAGAGAAAAGGAGTTGCATTTTAATATTGGTGTATATAATCCCAGTAAAGATATGTCATTCAATTTCAATATGCTGTTACATACATATTTCAAAGTGCCTGATGTACGAAGATGCCAAATAACCGGCCTCCACGGTTGTACTTTCATTGATAAGGTTTGTATTGATTTGTACATTATTCTACAATTTTATCAATTAATTAATACTCCTAATGCTAATTTTTACATTAATATGCCATTTCAGACTAGAGAGGGCACAATCTACCAAGAAGGTAGAGAAGTGGTGACCATATCAGAATGGACTGACAGAATATATCAGAATACACCACAAGAACACATTATCACAAATGTTGTCAGTGGTAGAAAAATGAGAATTCAGAAATATAATTTTCCCGACATTGGTAAGCCAATCCTAATGTACCTTTTCTGTCAATATCTTACGTTTTATTTATTTGAATGTTTATCATCTTAAAATGAATACCACTCAATAAAACAAGCATAAAATACACAAAACAATTCTTCATCACTTTTATTTAACTACTTGAAATTGGTTTATTGTTTCTCAGTGATTTGGAATCCGTGGGTGGAATGTGCTAAAGAGATAGCAGATTTTGGTGATGATGAATTTCCCAATATGATTTGTGTAGAGGCAGGTCATGTATCTTCGCCAGTAATTTTGTTGCCTGGAACTGCATTTGAGGCTAGTCAAATATTACAGGTACTGGACTTTCTCCTAGCATTGGTATCTCAAGTATTTATCCATATTTTCATATTTGCCCAAGTATATATTCTTGAATCAAATTTTCATTTTATTAAGATTTAAATGGAATTATGTCTCCTTATAAATTAATTTGCGAAATTTATATTTGCAGGTGATGTGAAATGGCATATTCTTACTCGTGGTAATGGACGATTGTCAGTGTTCGCACATGTGATCATAATAATTGTAGCGGCACTGATAAGGTATACACCAAACACTGAGTCCCAATTTGCAGAAAAATATCTTAAATATTTACACTATATTTAATTGTGTACATGTGCTACGTAAATTCAATTAATTATATGTACATACATACCCATTTGTATACGAATTTGTGTTCTTAAAGTTTATTTGTTATTCACTTTTTGTAAGTTTAATTGTATACTTTTATATTTATGATACCAAGTACTTCCATTTAAAGTGATAATGTTTAGGAATGTGGTTGAATTTTATCAATTGTTTTTATTTTGTCTTGGAGATTTGATATACCTTTTATTATATACACAAAGTATCTTAATTATTATGAGTTATTGTTTGTTAGTGTGTATTACTATATTGATGAAGAATGGTGTGTCTTAAAATGCAATATTGTATTTCTAATTATTACTATGATTCCAATTAAGATAGTATGCAATAAAAATTCCATATCTTAAGTTAGTTCATACATGTTCACACTTTATCATTTCTCTTCTGCCAGATTACTTTTAAGACAAATAAGCATTATGCATGAAGAGCTCTTTCCTTAAGTCAATCATTATTATCTTAAATTAATTATATGTAGTATTCAAATTAGTAGCTCATTTTTGTTATATGTTAGATAAACCTGAAACAAGTTTTAACGATACAGTGGTGTATGTGAGAAATTTGCTTTTGATGAACGTATTTTTACACAAAACTTGATTGAAGTAGATTTTATCGAATGTGTTATAATGTGTAATGTACTTTGTTTCACAAAGCCAAATATTACAAATATGTAGTTTTACATTTAAATTCTTATTTTATATAAATTCATTGAATTTTTAATTCCTTATATTGTTCACAATCTAAACAATTAAAAATGCATGTTACTTGTGTGTGTATGTGCTTCTATTCAGTTCCTTTGAAAGTATGAACGTTACCGTATATGAAATGGTACAACCATCGTGCCTTTGATAAAAAGTAAACAAATACAAGTGATTTTATCAGTATTCCGTGCTAGTAAATTTTATGTATGTTTTTTCAATTATGTTACTTGTATAAAGATACTAATGTTGATAAAAAAAAAAACAATAAACAGATTTTACTTTAAAGTCAAACAACTTGATTAGTGTTTATCATAAATGATAATATTTTTTAATTCTTTTAATATAATTTAGTTTTATAATGTTAACAGTTTTAATGATCTTAACATTTGGGAATATCTAAAAGGTCCTGGATATGACATTGTAGTAGATATCTAACAATAAAAAAAATTGTGAACACATTTATACAAACTTGTTTTAATTTCTACTATTAAATATGAATCAGTACTTAAAAAAAAGGTCACGTGTAAATTTATTTTGTGACTTCTTTGGCTCTATCAGGAAAACCATCCTGTAACGCTCCAGTCTGGTGAAGTAATTCAATCTTTGAAGCAAAGTAGTCTCTGTACCACATAATGTGATTAATTTTCTCTTGCGCAGTGAAATACGGATTCTTTGACAGGCCGACGCATACCAACTCCATGAAATGTCTCACAGGTCCTTTGGTAGGACACCAACCTTCTAAATGTGGTTCTAAGAATACATGCTCAGAAAAGTGAACTCTTTGCTCTTCTTCCAATCCTACAACCAAAAAAACATACAGATAGCTGAATACTGTTAAATATATGTATTATATTTTTCAACAGACATACTGCAATCACATTTTTAACACAAATCCCTTAGGGGGTAGGCAGAGAGAGAGAGTACTGGGTGTTTCCAATGCTTACGAATTGGCTCTGGCTGGTTTAAGCATGCTTTACTCTAGAATTGTTCACCAATTTCCACCACACTCTTTAGTTCTCTCATATATTGCTCGTTGTATATATGTTAACCAAAGTTTTTGCATCTAGCTGGATTTTCACAGCTGCGTGAGTGAAGATATTAAGAAAATTACTCAAACAGACACCTCATCCGCACAACCAACAGATTGTGTGCAAGTTCCCTTTTGTATGAAACAGGAAAGGTGTCCTGATGCTTACGAATCGGCTTAGGCTGGTTTAAGTACACTTTACCCATGGTACGTTCACCAATTCCTGTTTCAAATTACTATGTTCGACATCTGTTGAGCATACATGTCAACTAACAGCAACCATCTTTATGATTGTATTCGAGGCTGTTGACAATCTATCGTTGATTATCAACCTGAAACACTAAATGGCGCCGGAGAACAATAGTGTCCTCCTATGTACAGCGTTGCTTTGACCAGTGGTTTATAAATGTTAAACAAAGTTTTCGCATTTAGCTGGATTTTCACACCTGCGTGAGTGGAGATATTAAGAAAATTACTCGGACACCTCATCCGCACAACCAACAGATTGTGCAAACTCCCTTTTATATGAAACAGGAAAGGTGTCCCGATAGTCCCGAATCGACTTTGGCTGGCTTAAGCGCTTTACACCATGGTAACATTCACCAATTCCACCTTTTCTCTCTTATGCTTCCTTCATATCCTTTGTATATATGATTATAATATCATAGACAGTTCAAATCTATGCTCTGTACATTCTAAATTCATTTAATGTGGTAAATTAAAACAAGTGTTTCTTTCTATTAAAAAATTATTGGTCACGAGAGAGACGTCTTTCGACTTATCAGGTCAGATTGAAAACAAAAGACCTCTTGTGATCAATAATTTATAGTAGAAAGAAACACTTGTTTCAATTTACCTTATTTGGAATTATACTAGGTGTGCACCGACATAATAAATTCATTCAATGTATATTTATTTCATTTTACAAACAGACAGTCATACCTACTATAATTAATAATACATAGCAAATCAATTACAACAGAGAACCAGCAAAGTTTGCAAACATTGTTTAGTATTATATAATGTAACATACATTTAGTTGATAGTATAATAAGTCATCCCTAATTGAGAAGGGAATAAAGAAATGGGAGTAGAAAGGAAAAGCATTAAATGATGAAACCGGAAAGTATAGTTTCATTGAACCAGAGTATAGATGTGTCAAGTATGCGTACATTATTAAAAAGGAATTGAAATTATTACATGACTAGTATATGAATCCGCTCTGTAAATAGTTGCTCATGCAAGTAGGTTGTTGAAATATCAATGTGATTCTAATCCATCATACGGGGCAAATCAAGAAAATTTTGCTAAACAAAATTTCATATCAGTCTGATGATAAGAGAAGCATAGAGAGATGGGTGGAATTGGTGAATGTTGCCGTGGTATAAAGCTCTTAAGTCAGCTTAAGGCTATGTTCACATGGCAAAATTTTAAAGCGCGTTTTCAAATCGCGCATCTAGAAATCCTTATATTTATCAAACAACCGTTCACATACGCAGCGCTTAGAGAAAAGTCTCTAGACGCGCGTTTTGATACTAATGTAAAGTCCGTTTGCTGTTCATTTGAGCATGCGATTCCACTTACTATTTTTGTTGTTTTGACAAGTAGTGATGAGTACTCTCGCAACGCGCATTAGTGCTCATCATCTGAACTCATTTAATTTGATTGCGCGTTAACGCGCTTTACATGTGAACTAAGCCTAAGTCTTTTCCCTATCCTGCAGGTGATGCATATTTTGCAATTGAACTAAACCTATCATATTTATTGAATTCGATTGAGTTTTGATCAATGGATATGAATACCAAACTTGTATGTATTTTTGATGAAATTTATAATTGTACGCAAAGCAATTTATTTATTTTCGGACTGCAATAAAGTGTATCTGATTTGTTGGTTTTGTTATTCGTGTTCGTTTTCTTTAAATTTAGTGATAAATTTTGATAAATAGAAGTATAAAATTACTTAAATCTTTTTAAAATTGTGACAATTAATATATTTTACCTAATTTGTTTTGGAAAAGTATTAAAATTAATTTAAGTGAAAAAATAATATTGTAAATGGGCTCTTGAGGTGATTTAATTACAAAAAACAGCACAATATAAGTGATCCAATAATGATTTAAAATTTCACAAAATCAATTCAGTGCAGTCATGTATAAAAATGATCATTTTTAAATTTTCAAAACATGGCAAAGGCACGTGAATGCAGGATGGGAAAATTTAAATTGCCTTAAAATTTATTTATTAATTCATACGTGACTTCTCAGTCCACCTACCTTGTTCATTGTCAATGGGGAACTTCCATATCTTTCCCTGATCAGTCCAAACCATCATCTTTTGATAGTAGTTTGATGGAGGATGTGTAACAGCAATGCGTAATTCATTGTCGTTCAAATAATTCCACATTTTTAATTCTGTACCGCTGGTATGCTCATCAATTTTTTCAAAAATTCCCAAACTCGGTGCTCCTTCTAAATCGATTCTTTCCATTTGTTGTGATCTATAAACATATAGAACTGCTCATAATAAACATTACTAACAAATTGTTATTTATAATTATTAATAATTTATTGCAGTAAAAAAGAAGAATGAGCGGATGCAAGAGGAGTGTTGTGGAATGGAATGAGTGTAAATAAGTCGATGGCTAACTGGACAAATCTTGTATATCCACTTTTTGTAGTTTTGAGAAAACTCAACATGAAAGTTTGAATAGAAATGAATGCTTCCGAATTTCAATTTGATACAACTAATAGAATAATCAGGATGATCAAATCATCCAAATAATAATAACCACTCTTAGACTATTATAATATGCTAACAGTTTAAATAAATTGCAATACGTATTTGTTCAGTGACAATTGTGATATTTGAGCCTAATATGCATTTTTTAATTGATCATATCTCGGTTTGTATTGCGTGTGGATCAACTATATTTTCAAATATCAAAGAAATGTCATGTTTTACAAAATGTGTATCATAATTCAATTTTACCAAAAAATGGACTTACAATATTTGTCCGGTTAGCTATCGAAGTAACACTGCTTTGGAAATGTGGAACGAATGAATGACAAAGAGGATATACCTATCTGAAAGAAGGGGTGTGAGGAAGCACAGGCACCCAAGAACCACGTGGATCAAATTCTCAAGGACTGTGTGTCAAGAAAGATAAATTGACGTGCATGTATGAGAAAGTTAAAGAACGAATGTAGAAAAAGCGAAAAAAGTATGTAAGGATAGATCTATATGGTGTTTTGTTTTCTTTTTACTAGTAGGTAGAAAATTATTTTCAAAAGCAGTGGGGCCAGTAATTGAGTGCACCTGAACCCCCGCTACACGTTTACTCAACTTCTTTACGTCTCACCACCAACGATACATTTATCAGAGATTGTCAATCAGTTAATTTTTTCCACTTTGAAATAGAACATTTCCTTTGTAAAATAATCGCGAAGACATATCACAAATTCGCGACACTGGGGAGTCAACACTTGACGTTTAGTAGGCATATTTTTATTATTTATAAACTGACACTAAAATAAACTTTCACTGTTAGATGTTGCGATCCCGAAGGCTCGTTTTAAACTAAAGAATATAAGGGATGATTTCTGATAAGTTAATTGATCCCTAACTAAAATTTGTCATAAATCATAAAATGCATTATCTGCAGTTTTGTATTGAGATTCATTCAGTAAATCCCTATTGTTTTTTTTGTATTATCCTAAACTAATAGAGTGTTATAATGTAGCTATTATAACTATTCTTTGTATGTAACTGCCTAGTTCCAATTATTTAGTACCCTTTTTATCTAACCTACTGTACTAATACGCATACTTGAAAACTTTTATAAGCATAGACATACTAGACTTGCAATTCAGTACATTATTGCGGAATATTCGTGTTCCAACTTAACGCATTAATAATAACAATAATAATATTATGCTGTCTCACTCCATATCATTGAGATGATAATGGTTATGCGCTGTCTCACAAACCGTCTCAACGGACGCTAGTTTAAAACTGGCTGCATCGGCTGTATCGGTTTCACGACAGATTTTTTCATTGAATTGCATATCTAGTATATCTTTGTTTATAAGTAATATTTTTGACACAAAATATTCAATCAGAAACTCTTATATTAATGTGACAGAAACAACAAGTGAAAAGGGTGTGTGGTCCTTGGTCTACACCGTAAGGCGCGCAGTACGTATGTAGGTATGCAGGTACAAGGATTAGATAATATATATTTAGTTACAATCCATTGGATTGGTCCGCAACGAGTTTGGTTTTTCTTCTCCATTCCTCCCTATTCTCAGCCAGTCTTTTAAGCTCTACGTATGAGCCACAGTTCATGTCCCTCTTCAGTTGGTCCATATATGCGTCTCTTGGTCGGCCTCTGCCATTTGTTCCCTCGGTCTTACCCTCCGCGATGGCGATGAGTAGTCCTGGGTGCCTGATGTTGTGGCCAATCCAGTTAGCTCGTTGTTGGCTGATTCTCTTAAGGAGTTGCCTTTTTTCGCCTACCCTGGTTAATACTTCTTCGTTTTCGACGTGCTCTGACCAATGGATGGATTAGATAATAATAAAGAAAATAAAATATTCTATAACAATGCCTTTGGTTGCTGATACCTGCTTATGAATAAAAGAGACCATCATACCTGAGGTGCACTGGTATACTGGCCCCACTGTAATAAGCAGTAAATTAAACCAGATTGTTAATAGACATTTTTTGATGGTTACCTGAATTTTGATGTGGACTTCACTCTTGTGCTTTGCTCCATAGTTTGATGTCTGCCAGCAGAGTGCTTTAATAACCGTTTAACTTCATCAGCCCTTGTGTTTAGTGGCTGTTGTTCATCCTTTTCTATTTTCATTCCAGATATAATTTCGCTAAAAATATAACCCATTATTAGAATATCATTTATACTCTCAGGCTGTATTTCAACTGGAGTAGGCAGAGAGAACGGAATGCCATATACATTTATTCATACATACTTCTTTCGCTTCTTCCACATTCATCTAGTTTCTCATACATGCAGGCCGATTTCTCCTGCTCAACATGTAGTTATCCTTGAGAATTTGATACACGTGGTCAAGCCACGTAGTTCATGAAAGCCCATGCATTGTCATACCCCCTTTTTCAGATAAATTTACCCTCTTAGTAATCTTTTCATTGTCCATTCGTTCTACATGACTAAACCATTGCAGTTTATTTATATGCATTCTATCTACAACACTTCTCTCACATCTACTCATTCTCCTGATATCTTCATTTTTCACTCTATCTCACAATCTTTTATCAACCATTCTTCTCGGTAATCGCATCTCCACTACAATAATTCTACTCTCGTCCTTCTTCAATTAGTTGCTTCGCTTGCATACATAAGTGTCGGTACCAGAATGGAATTATGCACCAGCATTTTTGCCTTGTTCGACAACAATGGATCGAAGTGCACCGTTAACTTTAGTCCTCAAAACTCTTGCAATAGTTTCATGCCTAGCATTCTTATTTTGGAGCATCCAAAAGGTTAAGGGAGTTTATAATCTGCTGGTTGAGCAAATGAATTTTTTTTTTTAAAAAAGATATATCTGGGTTTTGTTATAAACCCAAATACAACCTTATACACCTTTCACAGTAAGCTAAAAGCTTGTGTCGTGAAAGGGGAGTTTGCCGGCACCTGGGATCGAACCCCGGACCCCTTGTTCACTAGGCCGAGACTTTACCTCCAGGCTACCGACGAACTCTCTTATAAGAATTTTCTAAAGATTTTCAAATTCTCTTATAAGAATTTTCTAAAGATTTTCACTTCCAGAAGTGAAAAATACCACACATACCAAAGCCATGTTTAATAGAATAGGTAATAACTACATAACTTTAATTCAGTCAAGTATAAAATAACTTTGTTTTATTAACAATAATTATTTTTGTACCTCCAATTCACATCAATGGGCTTGTAGATATCCATCGCCTTTGAGAGTAAATCTTTTTCTACTTGTTCTCTATCATTTCCAATAGATTCGGCAACAACAAAAGCAGCCTTTTTCAACTTTAATTCTGAAAAATTAATTAATACTAGTAAGATATTTTTTAATAAACTGAAATATAATATAATTTTAATATAATTCTGGAGATATAAGATAATAAAAATATAATTCTGGAGAGTGTGTAAATTTGGAGATAGGTAGCTTAGGATAAAATACATATATGCTCCCGTACAACTAAATACGGTCATGGTGACTACATGTAAGTCACAAAATTATCTGTATACAGGTTCCAGTTGCAGTATCGTATCTCTTACTACAGTCTGTGTCTGTGTGATGTTTAGGACACAAAATGTGCACCAAGTGTCATTAGGCTACGTCCAGATTGTATCTGTGGGGCTTAGAAAATAAAGTGTACATGTAATGTCGACACACTGTATTCATATTGTGACTGCGTAAGGTTTAGAACACAAAGTTTATAAATGACACGTACCCAAACTGCAACAGATTGAATTTTAGGACACCTAAGTGTATACCAAGTAGTGAACTGTTACGGAAGTCATTTCAAGGTATTTTTCAAAACTAAAGTGTAGCTCAATGCAGCCATATTAGAACAACAATACAAAATGTCAAAATAGTGACTGAATATGATTTAAAAAAAAATTACATAGAAATTGTTAATACTTTTTTTTTGGCCTTTCACCCATTAAGAGTGTATTCACCAAGAAACAGTGAGCTCTTCTTTCTCTCAATAGTAGCAGAGTGTAACCTGAAACTCAAATTGCTTAGACCTACTTACACAAATACACATCTACAGAGACCAGATAATCATAGTTTATTTTCATTCAGCTCCAAAAACCTGGTGAAGCAGCTTGAATATAGGTCTGCTATTCAGGACCAGAAGATATGGGACTCTTACAGATAGCTGAACCCCCAGCCCACGGAGGTCCTTGAGGAAGTTTAGATACCGATCATTAATTGGACACTGCAAAGAAACATGATCCAGGTCTTCCTCCGCCCATTCACAGTCGCATAAAGGGCTATCCACCACATTAATTTTAAAAAGGTGTGTTCTCAAACAGACGTGCCCAATACGCCCAATTTATTTTATTCTTCTTGCACATCAACATTCAAATAACAAAATCAACAAATCAGTTTATATAAGAAAAATGATGATATACAGTGGCGAAATTATCACTTTATAGTGATTTCTTCCATCTAACCACGTTATGACTACTAGCGACATTCAACTACTAACAAAGGATTTAATGTTTAATTATTCATTTGGATTCATCACAGAATATAGTGATCTAAGTGGAATCACAGAATCTAAATGGAATCTGAAGTTCCTTTTTCAGTTGCCATGAATTAAAAAGTGTTAACATGATGATTGATTTGTTTCTGGTGTAGGAAAATCGGTGTGATTAAAGTTACCAAACTGACACTGAAATGGTTGTATGGGCTTGTAATGAAGTACAACAATGAACTTAGGATAGTTTGTTGTGTCTTAAATATATATATTGGACCTGTTGGCATGTTTGTTGTAAGAAAAAAAATTATAAATCTGTACATAGGAACGAAACTTCACTATGTGGAATTTTGGCCGGATTGACTTATAAATATAGTATTACGGTACTTGTTATGCTCTATGGTGAAATATTCATGTATCTTGAAAACAAATTACATTTCGTAATATCCATCAATAAAAAAAATATGTCAAATATTTGTTCAAACAAAACAACGCCATTTTAACCCAGTATTGGGATTTTTTTGAAAAAAGTGTGAGATATGATTAAGAGCAACTATTCACAATACTTTTTAAGAGTAATTTCATGTTAACTAACATGTGAGAAGCAAATATAATTTTGCTGAAAAAACTTTGATTGACCATACTGAAAAATGGCGTCTATTGAGATAGTGTAGTTTCGCTCAGGTGTACAGAAATGTTAGTTAAGCTTACCGTCAGAATCATCAGGCTTAAAATTTTCATTGGCTGGTAATTGTGATCTTCTAAATCCTTTGTTTTCATTTGGAAATTGAGATTTAAATTTTTCGCTACCTCGTTTCGCGTTATCTTCAATCATTAATTTTAAAATATGATTTATTCGCTCTTTAGGATCAGAATATTTACGAGGCTCAGTATCATTATCTTTCTTTTTCGAAATATTTTCGGAATTGTTGTTTGTGTCAGTGGTAGATTTTGTAGAACAGCATCTTCTAAATATGATGTGTCTAGCCCTCGACGCACACACCATTAATCTCCTATAATATATAATAAAATAATTAAATAAATTTACTCAATATTCCAGCACTTTCCACAGTTAATTTAATAAAAACACTATTTTATGACGTGGTTGAACACTTAACAGCACTCTTTCAGTTCTAGCATTTGTTGCTATGTAGGTATATGTGGTAGTACGAAAAAGTAATAACGTAATAATCTGGGCTACCTATGATCAGTGTGTTAAATGCACTGGCTCTCGTTCAATCACTAAAGCCAAGGTTACATTGAGAATTGTCAATTCTTGAATGGGTGATCATTACAAAATAATATGAAGTTTTTTTTATGTATTTTATTATAATATAACTTTGGAGTTGAAGGGGGTTAGTGGCTTATTTCTACCAATTCTTAATTGTGTTGGTGTTTGGGTAGTAGGATTCTATAATGAAATTTTAAAACAAATGTTTTTTTCTACTATATGTTTTGTTATTGAGAAAAACGTCTTTCGTTTTATAAGGACATTGTCAAAGAGATTAAAGAGCACATAGTAGAAAAACATTTGTGTTATAACTTCATTATACCAATTATTTATTGATGATGGTCATATCCAGTATGAAAATCTTACACCGGCCACTGGACCCTTGTAATGTTTTTTTGGGATATGTTCAATAAATCTTGTTTATTTAGCACAAGACATCTGCTTTATACCAGAAGATAATTAATTTGTTTGATTATTCAATACATAAATGCATTGGAAATGTAAGCAATCTTTGGTATTAATTTTAGGAAAATCATAATATAACATTCAAAGACAAATCACACAAAATTAACAAATAAAATAAAATAAATATTTATTATTTTGTTTTGTGTTACTGTTGAGTATGACTAATGCACGACCGGTTTCGCGGACTCCGAGTTCGCATCATCAGGTGCTGATCTATACAAATCACACAGATCGAGCTAGGGTCATTGCACCAGTCTTTGTACACAATAAGAAATTTGTCACAATTTAGCTTCATATTTCCTATGTTTATTTTTTAAATGGTTGCTTTTTCTTGAATTTAAGTAACTCGTTATCCTGTAAATATAATAACCTACCTATATTTTTCACTACAAATTTTGTATATATTTTTTTAAATTAATTGAGTTGGTGATATCTAGTGTTTGTCACAATTTCACCAGTTATTGACACATAAAACTCCAGTGTTTGACACATAGAAAAAATAATATTTCACGGTAGTAAAGTAAATAAATAAACTGAGACTGTTTAAAATGTTTATTAGAAATAAAAACAAACATATTTAGGTACTCTATATAAAAAGTATATACCTACCTACACTTAAATAAAATAAAAAAATTAGAGGGCATTATCGTCAAATCTCATTTGAAAAGACAATAGTCAAATATAAATTAATGACCTTCTGGGTACTTCATATCTCTTGGATGCTTGCATTGGAGACATGCCATTTTTGACAACATCTACTGCGCTCTTCATATTCTCTTTATCCCAAAGGAATTTGGGTTTTTCGTTTGGAGCCAGTCACAAACAAAAATAAATTTACCACTTTTTATCACAAAATGTTTAACTTCATAACTTGAGTTTCAAATGCCTTCCCTCACTGATGATTTTAATAGAAAAAATGAATAAATAAAAATATTTGGTAGTAGTGGCAAACACTGGATTTCTTATAAACCCCAATAATTGACACTTTGTCAAAGACTGGGGAATTAGTATTATATGCGACTCCAGTGATTGAAACTGCTAATAAAGTACTAAAAATTACTAAATCAAGAAATATGGCAATCAACACATTATTCAAAGCAATAATGACTATGATAAATATTTATCAACCAAAAAAATAATACCTTGAAAAAGATGTATGTAGATTATAATACCTTTGTCCTTATCTTAATTCATAAGAAATTAGAAAAAACATACCTTGTGTTAGAATATTTTTTTTTGCAGCAGCATGCGTAATAACAACCACCACTAATGACATTACAGGGGATACTAAAATGAACACGGATGACAAAAAGCACACTAACACTAAAAATGTGTGCATGTATGACTATCTAGAGTCAGTTTAAGACAAAATGTCAAACACTGGTTCAGTGTCAAACACTGGTGCAATGACCCTAGTTCCAAATTGAGGTATGAATCTTGTATTATGGGTACTATACTATGATCCAAATGAATTGGCAACTCCAATAATAAAAAAATAAATCCAATTAGATTGCATAGAGGTGACAATTTGTGTTACGCATATCGATACATCGAACTTTATTCTCTTGTTACTCGATGTATGTAAATATCACATCCTATTTCTGACCTGTTTTTACTAGTCCGCCACAGTTGGTACACATTGGGTGGGAAAAGAAAAACATATTTTTCTTTTTTATGTTAAAAATAAAATATTTTTATGTTAAAAACATACATGTTAATGTGATTAGCTATATTTTGTATAATAACTTTAATTTTTTATAATAACTTCTAATTGTTTTATTATTTTTAGCATGAGTAAGCGATGGCTCATGTCATTATATTAACTTATTTTTGTTTTTTCTGGGAACTTCAAATATGGATATTGTTTGACATGACATGTACGGATAAATATGATATGACATATTTATGTAGACATATATCATTTTATAATTAAAACCTATATTTTTTATACTTTTAAAAAAGCGTCTTAAAAAATTAATACCTTTTTTAAAAATATGAAGCCCTTTTATATATGTTTTATTTAGTAAACATCGAACATAATTTATTCATCACTACTAACTTACTACTACCTACCATAAGAGATGTGAGTGTGACGGGAGCAGGTAGTCGATCCATCTTGCTCGCACATTTTATGACATAGTTCGCCAGTTTAAAAAATCATAGTATAATGCGACAATACATATATATATATATATGAGGTGAAGGTTTTACTCCATTTCACTGCGTACAGTCGGGCAGAGACTTGGCTCTTGCCTTTGCATGTGGGACGAGACACGGCCCGTCACCGGAACATGCAGATTGGATTTGCAGAATAGGTGTTGTGTTTCTGCATTGTGTATACATGTGCTTCTTCAGGACCATCTCGCAGAATGGCCGACACAACATTAAATCCAGTATGCGGGGAGTATCGCATATTATGAATGACTGTGTGATCAAATTTTCATCGGAAATGCATGTGCAACATCAAGCCTGCCTGCGTAAAATCAAGTGATCTTTCATTAATGGAATGCATGTTGCACATGCATTTCCGATGAAAATTTGATCACACAGTCATTCATATATATATACAGTGAACTAAACACATATACATGTAACACCCAGAGCCAGGACAATTTGGAAAGGTCATTCTTCACTTTGCCCTAGTTGGGAATCCAACGCGGGACTTCGTGACTCAAAGGCAAGAGCGTAACCTCCGCTCCACAACATCTGTCTAATCATAAGTTACCACCCCTATTTGAAGTAAGCGATGGTTTTAAACTGACAGAATATACATGGCTAAATTGTAAGTATAATTATACACATGGAAAAACTGGAAACTCATACACAAAACATTTTGAAAAAATAATTTAAATTTGTGCTCATATGCACCAAGCATAATTTACAACAAATATCTATTAGAAGTAATAATAAGTTAGGACAGCCAAATTTCATCAATGCATACCAAAAACTACGACTCACTATTGACTCCGGCTAGAAACACCCACAAGGGTGGAAGTCAGTAAAATAATATGAAAAGAGACTCACTTTTGCATCATACTGGTACAATATTATAATTGTAATTTAACACGTTTTTCCGTCTAATGGTGTCCTTATCTGGAGCGAAATAAACATGCAAGTACTGCGAATATTGCCCGCGTAATATGTTGATATTTAGTTAACCTCAAAATTGCTTAACGCACATTCGTAACGTAAATAAATTGTTTGACAACATAACTAGTCCATAGAAGCCTCGGACCGTAGATAAAACGGAACTCATTGAGATGGTAGGCCCCAATGTCAGATATCTGTCAAATATAGTTTTGTATGGAGGAAACTTGTTGCTACAATAATATAGGGAACTCATTGAGTTGGTAGGCCCCAATGTCAGATATCTGTCAAATATAGTTTTGTATGGAGGAAAATTGTTGCTACAATATTATTTGGATTTTTTGGCGAAATATTTTTATATTTACAAAAATAAAATGAAATCGGCAAAAATAAAAGGCCGGGGGCTGCCTCGGTAGCCGGCACCGGCTACCAACTTCGTAACCGGCAGTGGTCATAGACAATAATAAATATATATTTCATGACATAGACAATACATTTGGTTTATGAAAACCATAGACGATAAATTTATTTTTTAAAGAGGTAATGGTTGTATTTTAATTTATTTTACGTATTACGTCTTCTTTTTTTAAGGCAATGCACCCATTCTCTAGTGATTGTGATCTTTTTTACCTCATACGCATAACAATTTTGTTATAAACAAGCATTAATTCTTTCGATTTATGCTCATACATTACTTTAGGGACCTATATAAATAATGTCTAGGATAAGTAATACCGAAGTGTTATTTTTAGTGAAGGTTAATTAAAATTACTTAGTTAGAGGTCACATTATTTTGATCGTAAGAAATGGAAAATCTGTTGAAACACTAATATTGTCGAATAAAAGTTAATTAGAAACATGCGATAGGTACTCAAAATTGTGAATATAGTAGCTGTAAGTTTGTATATATCTATGTCAAATTATAATATTACATAATCATTTATCCCGGATATAGTACTGAAATGTTTAGTGTTACGTAAAATCCAGAACATTTAGAAAAATATTTTATACGGTGTCAAATATTTAATCAATAATAAATTATTGTAATATCAGAATAACAACTGCTAGTTGACGTAGACTGAGTCGCATTTAGTCAACACCAATCCTTATATACATTAAAATTCATCCATGAAATCCGTTTTAACATTCAAAAGGTACTTACATATATAAAACATTAGCTTAATAACCATATTACACATATTAATATAATTTTGAAATATAAGAACCAAAACGATCTGTGACGATAATGGCTAGCCATGTTCAAGAACGGACTGACGACAAAAAAAAAGCAAAACAAAAATTTATAAGTTGACAAATTTATTGTGAACGTTCGAAACGATAAAAGTAATGATTTTAAAATCAATTTATCTAGGTACTTGGTAATGGATGGTACACATATTAACTTGATTCTGACTTAATGGTCGACTTTCCGCATGGCATTGTCTATAATCAAATATTTTTTTTAAAAAAGGACCATTATAAAAAGCAAATAAAAATTTCTAAAATCTTTTATTAATGAAATGTCATCACAAGAATCATTAATCTAATACTATGCAGGTATGTATATATATTATTTCCTACATAATCTTTATTTATCTATACGTAAATATTTGTATTTACATAGCATCGATTAAAAAGATTTATAACAATTGGTTTTATTTCAGGTACCTATAACTTTTTATCCTAGCACATTTTAGTACTAGGTGGATATTCCTTTATAATTAATACGATCAGCTTTTTGATAATTTTACTCTTCTAAAATTTAATATTGATATTTTAATTTCAAAAATTTAGTTTGCCTTGAAAATAAATTGATTTGACTGGGCATAGATTTTTACCATATGGTAACCTTGCATAGTGCTAGCTAGAAACAGTAGACTAGATCGTCAATAATAAAAAAAAAAAGTTTTGTGCTGCTGTCAAAGACTCGAAGATTACATTTTGTTGCTGTCAACTTGAAGCCTTTTTGGAACGGAGTGTCGTCTTCTTCTACAGTTTGGCAGAGATTATAATTATAGGGCTAAGCAGTCTTCTTCCATATACCTGATCCCGGTAAAGAGAGTATTGTGTACCTTGCTCAGTAGAGCACGCTAACCTCCCAAAGTCCCTTATTGCTTCTCGATCTCCGCGTTGTATTTGGGTAGGTCTGCATAATTTCCTAGTGTCTGAAGTGATGTAAGTTCAACGTATTCTGAGCATGACCCACATATCCTGGATGATTGTTTACTGAGCTGAGCTCCACACCTTGTCTTAATTTTTTATGTTTTGCCCCTGCCAGCATTATTTACATAATTATGGAGTTCTACAATGTAATATTTAGGTAACTTCAGTATAGGGCAATATGTGAGTATATTCTGTGATAAGAGATCTTAAAGCACCCTTACATGGTTCTTTGATAGTTACCTGGAAGAAATTTGGCATTGAATTTTTTTTAACTAAGTACCTAATATTATTGTAATCATTATGATGTATAAAATATATCTAAGGGGGAATAAACTAAAATAACACTTCATCATCGTTAGAAAGAACCTCACCACATCCGGGGCATAGCTCATGTTAGGTGACTCGCAGGAGGGCAGAGCCCCTTCCCCCCTGGAAAATAATGAACAATCGCTTTATGTATTATTTAAAAAAATAATGGATTAAATAAAATTCACAAATTACTCTGGAAATTTCTTATAATTTGTCATCACGTTAATAATAACTCTATTCTAGAGATTAATTGCAGACTAGTACAACTCAGAGTTGTCGATTAGGACAACGATAAAGGATTTTTCTCTGAATATTTGTTTTTCATGCATACATACAGATCATCAAACCTCTTCCACAACTATACAGATATAGGCTGTAAATATTATGACAACTTATATCCAGTTGCCAGTATTAATCCACGACAGAGAGGTAGAATGAAGCAAATGAAACCCCTAACCATATTATAATATTTATGCCATCCACTGTTTCTTCGGAATTTAACTGAATAGTCTTGTTGAAAGGTCTCGATAATAATAAGTAACTCACCTCTATGTATGCTATATTTGTGGCTTTTAAGTGAAGGGAAAGAAAATAAAAAAATGGTCTGTAGTTAGCTATTATTTTTATATTTCAGGACTAGTGTTTGGCATAGAGTACTTGTTAAACCTGACAGAAACTTTGATTATTGAAAGACAAAATAATATCCATAAGCTAACATTATTTTATAAAAGTCTTCTGACAAAATGACCTTCCACTAAGTTATCCATCTCCTCAAACATACACCTTTCTTAACTTCACCCTTTTCACAAACTTTATTTATTTTATAAATATTTGTTTATGTCCAAATTTCTTTGCACGAAGCCTGGATTTTACAAGCATGTATTACGAGTGTATACACACTAGCTCCGTGCTTGTAAAATCCAGTATTAGTGCAAAGAAATTTGGACATAATCAAAAATTTGTAAATAATCCATGGTACAAGAACCAAAATAATGTGGATAAGGAATGATCCGAGTGCTATCTGGTGAATGAGACACGTAGTTCAAGAGAACGTTTCTCAAAACAAGACAAGGATAGAGGCCAAAAAGGTTGCAGATAATTTCAACAGATGGTAAAATACAAAATTACTAAGGTACATGTGAAATATTAACACACACATAGTATATATACAACTTTCAAAACATTAGCACATTTGACAGAAATTGGTGAATGTTGTCCTAGGCAAAAAGTGATCACTCTGAACCAGCCTAAGCCAATCTGCACGCACGTCGATTTCATACTCAAAAACACAGCCATCCTTGAGAATTTGATCTACATGTTCAAGCTATGTAGTTCTCGGACGCCTGCGCTTCCTCACACCCCTCCTTTCAGACAAGTTTATCATCGTTGCATTCAAAAAGGGATATGTGAATTCACAAATGTTTTGACATTTCTAGAATAAACTGCTTATAATGACATCATTATCATTTTATAAAGTGATTCTAATTTTATAATATTAAAACTCAATACTTAAAGAACAATATCACATGCCAATAAAAAGTCCAAACAACATTTTGAATATGCAACGACGATATCCTCTTTGTCATTCTTTACCCTTCCATTCATTCCACATGATCAAACCATCTCAATTTATTTACACGCATTCTATCCACAACACTCCTTTGCATCCACTCGTTCTTCTAATATCCTCATTCCTCAATCTTATCACGCAACGTTTTACCAACCATCCTCCTCTCATCTCCACAGCATTTTTACTTCTAATATTACGTAACAAATACACAATATTAAGTACAGCTATTTTTATTTCTACGTCCTAGGACTACGATTGATGATACATGCATGGAGCTTCTCTTTGTCAGCGCTGTGGAAGATTATTATAAATACATATTATACCTAGGTACCTATACATTTCAGTGTGTGCCTTCTATAAAAAATAATAATCTAGGCTTATGGAAATAAACCCAAATACATCTCAGTACACTTCACAGTAAGTCAGAAAAACTTGTGTCATGAAGGGGAGTATGTCAGAACCGCGTTGGAGAACCGTGTTCTTCATATTGATTTCCCCGAGGTGTACTTCGTGATTACACACGGAATAATCCAAGCACAACTTAATTAGCAAAGAGCGCCCTTGAGGTGGATTTTTTTTCACAAAACGGTGCTTTACAAATCATCCAAATAATAAATCTATGATTTCTACCCTTATAGTAGCTCCAAAACGAGTAATCCACCGTTTATGTATACATATATAATATATATTAAGAAGATGTATTTGGGTTTTGTTATAAACCCAAATACACCTTTCTCAGTAAGCTACTAAAAGCTTGTGTCGTGAAAGGGGAGTTTGCCGGCACCTGGAATCGAACCACTTTTTCACGAGGCCGAGACTCTACCCCCAGGCTACCGACGAACTATATATGAATCTATTTTTTTTTTAATTTCTCTGAAATAACCCCAATCGTAGACTATTATTCTTATGCAATTTTAAATACCCAAAATTTCTGCATAATGATGCCATGCATTATTGCTCAGTATTTCTTATTATGGGTGTACTAGCAGTTGTGCCCCACATTCTATGTTCAACCTGATAGCAACACAAAGATGTACAAAATCATGTAACTGTAAGCAATAATTTTTTCACATTCTAATTCAATAAATCTAGAAATATAGTCGCAAGTTTTGTCACTTTTAAAAATGGCTGCTGGCGTCATGCTTAGCTTGATTTGAATTTGAAAAACCGGAAAGACGCTTTAACAAAAATGACAATTGATTGTCAAATCTAGGCTTGTGTAGTACATGTACTAGGTACTATTAGGAACTAATTCCCAGTACTGTACTAGAATGAACTATTCCGTATCTTATTCGCTCTTAGTTCTTTTAGTTCATTCATTCCCAATCAGACAGAACTAAAGTAATGCCAGTGACCAGTGACGTTCGGCATCTTCGCTCGGCGCCACTCGGTTTATGTCGGAACTTTAAACGAGTGGGAGTGAGATAGTTGATGTGATGATTCTATAAAGGATATAGTGCCTTCTCTTTTGCTTCTTATTAGTTCAGTACATTCTAGTAGGCTTCTTATTGCTTCTTATTAGTTCAGTACATTCTAGTAGGTAGTATTCTAATACAGAGTGGTAGATAGATAGATTGGTGTTAGACCTTTTTAGTGTTTTGTTTTGCTATGAACATTGAAAATGGCGCCAATAAGGACGAAAAAGTATCATTACATAATAACTTATATAACGGTGTTGTAAGTTAGTAGACTTACTTAGTTAAAATATTATCCCTTATGAACGTCTCATAAACATATAAAATAATAATGTAGTAGGTACCTACTGTCGATAGCAAAATTATTAAAATTTATTGAAATGAAAATCCAATGCCTTCAAATTATGAAGGAAAATAAAATATTCTCTGAATTTTCTCTTTGTTAGTTACTAAGTATTGATTTTCATAATCACAAAATTACATAAATGTGCATTTCCTATGTATGTACTCTGTATGCATCCTAAATTCTTATTAGAACATGTACTAATTAGTATAATATGCATCCTGTATTCTTATTAGTACATGTACTACATTCATGACTGAATAATTTTGACATGGAAATATTCAATGAACTAATAGTACTAGAAGAGCGTACTAGTTCCGTAGGACAATTGTACTAGATCAGATCGCTCCCAAAAATGACCGAGCAAGAACAAGCCTAGTCAAATCAGACCTGTCAAATTTCTCAACCGGAAACAGTGCATTTTGCCGGTTACGAAGTTGGTAGCCGGTGCCGGCTACGGATCCACTCTCAAAACATGGACCTAAATAGAGTAATGGACAGACACTTTGGTAAACATTTTGTAGCTGCGCGGGGAGGGGAATGACGACCATTTTGTAAGAAATAAATTTTGTTCGGTGCGTCGCATTTGGGCTGCGTTCAGACAGTCACCGAGTGATCAGTCGACGACGCATATTTTGAAAGTACCTATACAATGCCAGAACGCATTCATCGTTTTCAAAATGTGTAACAAAATAAGAATTATAGTCTCAGAAAATATACTCGATTTCTGCGTAATTGTCATTTATAATTTCTGACGCTGATTCAGTGAATTCGTTTGGATAAATTTAGGATATAAACTTGTAACAAGTATTTGGGAAGTATACAAGCTCAGAAAGTTAGATAATGGAATAATTAAAAAAAAAGTATAAAGCAATTAGTTATAAACTAATCAAGTAGTTATTACTTTAACTGTTAATTTTAAAGATACCTATTAAAATAATTTATTCCTTCGTTAGAGACAAAAATATTTTTATCATTTAAAAGAAACACAAAAGTACTTGAATGCTACTATTAAAAGGCGCCAGTCAAATAATAATAAAAATATTAATTATTTAAATATATTCATAATTTACGTATTTTACACGTCGGAGAATTTAAGAAATTATAACAAAAAGTAAATCCAAAAAAAAAAATTTTTAAAAGTTATAAAAGCAATAAAAAAAATAATAAAAAGACGTAAACAATAATGGCGCCATTACGATAACATTGGGTCATAAAACGCTCTAAGTTATTCACGATTATCCGGATTACATTCACCACTCACTGCAACTTCATGGTCGTTCAGGTCAAACGACGCCGAGTGACATTTATGCTCCTGTGAACCAACCCTTGTATGTTTAGTTGTTTTAAAAATGTTTCAAGTTTTTGCACATCAGTTGAATTTTTCATATCGGTTTTTGTTTTTATATCTAGAAGAATAGGAATCATCTTATGATTAACATGGTGATGTGCGCTATAAATGGTTGTGGTTATAAATCCAATCCAACTTTCGCAGGAAACAGGATTGTCATATTTTCGGTAAGTTGTTTTGTATTGTAGTTTTTATCTTAATATATTGCGATTTTAAAGTCGTTTATATTATAATTCGTATACTTATAAATGATCATAATAATGTTATTAACGTTCTATATAATTATCTGTCCTTATTCTCCTATATCTACACATGTAACTTGTTTTCCATTCTGTCATCTGACAATACAAAGAACCTACAATCTGATGTTTGGTTTGTTTACCCGTTAGAATGAAATGTTTCATGCATACAAATCTGATCAGGTTAATGATATTATCGCATGTTTATAAACAAAATCATTTTTTGTAGTTTTCCAAAGGATCCAGAAAGGAGAAACTGGACATTATCCAATATTTGACACCAAGTAAACATAGTGTTTTGTGTTCAAAAACATCTCGTTTTTCTGCGAGGTTGGAGAAAAACGTCATTCTTACGAAATATCCTGAGTTTCCCGCTCATTTGCAAGTTCGTGTGTTTTATATTATTCATTTAGATATATCCTTCAATTGTCATTCATTCTCTCCATATTGTGTGTATATGAAAACAAAGTTTAAAAATAAATACTGAATGATTTAGAAATGACTCCATTTTATTTACTCATCCTATTCCCTATTTCATCAAATATATGAAAACATTAAGTTATGTGGCATTGTAATTATTTTAAGAAGTAAATATAATGTTTTCTGATACTGTGTGAATAATTTCCATACATTGCCCATACAAATGTTAAATAAAATATTTCCTACAAAATGGCCACCGTCGATTTCCCTTCCTCACTTTTTGGCTTCGCTGTCATTCATACAAATTACTATAAACGTTCCATCCCCTACCTACATACATCCATGTCTCAAAAGGCCGCACGTATTTCCACGGCCACAGATAATAGAAAAAAAATTACCTTTTTTCTTTTTTTTTCCATGGTGTTGCAATATAAAAAAATAATAGAAATGAAATTGTAACACTGGTTTTTCTAATAATGCACTTTAAAAATTAGAATTCACTAAAAATAACAGGTAAAATAAATAATACACCAATAATTATAGTTTATAACTATAAATTATGATTTATATTACATTTTCTGACTTTTAAATTGATTTTAACGCCACCTGGTGGAGAACCCAGACTTTGGAATCGCACTAGTCACTTGCAAAAATCGCGTATTTTCACGGCCACAGAAAAAAGAATTTGTCGTGCGCTAGTGACATGACAACTGTCACGAAAGTGAGGTTAGTTGGTGAGTTGATAATATGTGGAATATTACTGCCAGATGAGATGATTGTAAGATCACTTCTCTATGAACTCATCAATCTCGTTCAAAATTAACTTAACTTCATTCATAAAGCTCAGTTTGGGAGCCTGAGGGGGGGAGGGTTTCTTCAAAACTTTTCCATATTTTTGTAAATAATGGGAAAGTTTCAAAGATGCTGTAGATTTGGTTACAATGCAAAACTCGTCAAAGGAGGAACTGATTCTTTCCACAGGTATGTCAAACAAATAATATAATATTATCTATTCAAGTACATGAATAACAATGCAGGCCGCATTCTTTTCTTTGTATCTGAGATTGTTTGTAATTTAATAATGTACTTTTATCACAATGCATATTATTATTTTGATTTATAGATTCCATCTTTAAGGATGATCACGTTAGCCGCTTGTGGATTCCAAATATAAGGAGAGTGAGTTCTAAACCAACTATACAGTCTTAAGTATGCTCCTAACAGTTTGATAAATATTGCTTTATAACAGAACAGGACCAAGGCAATTAAAACCTGGTGCGTTACCCTTAAAATTGGACTTTCCAAAACACATTCAAAAACTAAAGAAAGAGATAAAATGCCATATCAAGTGTGGTAAGTATTTTTCAGTTCGCATAATATCTTACTTTTACTCCCATATTAAACTCATCAACTGTCATGTTTATATATGGATGGTGTTATGCAAAAATGTGTTAACCCACCAAATTAAAAAAAATGAGTTAGTGTCAGAATCCTAGCCCAAAAGTGATATTCTTGTATTGAAAAAATAGTGTAAGCAGCTTAAACTTAAACAAACTCTGTAATACCTCCATGTGTTAACCAAAAACCATGAAATTGGACTAAAAATAATGTAATATTGCTTTAAGATGCTTGAAGTATTGTTGCAAATTGAGATCAATATGTGGCTAATATGACAACAATATTGCAAAAATATGTTAACCCGCGTGACTCATATTAATTTGGTTAAAAACTCACGAAATTAAATGAGAAAGGATAACCCTAATGTCTTGTATATGAAGACAAATCTAGATGATAATGGACAAACTGTTGATCTTAAGAAATTAAGAAGAGGAAGAAACAGGGATTTTAAAGATGTAGAACTCTCTTTATTGTGGCCAGAAGGAAAGCCTTTGTCAGTAGAAAAACTTAAAGATCTCAAGGAAATTTTAGAGCTCGTACCCAAAGATGTAAACAGTTTTTATAATTTTCTAGACTCTGTTTGTACTGAAAAGTTTATTGACGATATAGATGGATTCGGAAACGTTGTATTAGATCTTGAGGATGATGTTGAACATCAAAATATTCCTATTTGATTTTTTTTCACTGAAAATATAACATCACAATAAAATATTTACAATTATTAATTTTACATTCATACCAATAGTAAAACCATAATGCTTTACTATATTTTTTATATTTTATGAGAAGTAATTACACTTGACACATTTTTGCTTTTTAGTTATTGCATAAGAAATAGTTTTTAAAGTGTTCTGTAAAAATGTGTTATCCCACTTTTTCATTAAATTTTTGTATTAATAAATAATAAATATGAAAATTTTACAACATTGTTTCATTACTATAACTATTTTTTACATATTAAACAAAACAGCAAAGCTAAATATTTAACCACAATTTTAAAACACGCGTCGGAATATGTCTGATTTTTAACATCAATTATCTCAGTTTGTAGTTGGTGTGGCTTAACGCATTTTTGCATAACACCAGCCATATATAATGACTGTCAAACAAAAGCCCGTAAAGGACAAGTGATCAATTTTTTTTTAATAATTGTTGGTTTGCTTTATATCTAAACGTTGTTTTATGTTTTTGTTGGTTTCAGGTGTTGTCAATAAGCAATGTAACATATTAAATACTGATGCCAGTAATGGATTATCTACTATGTCTGCTTCCAGCTCAAATTCTCCTTGTAATCACACTACAGATAATGGAGAATCTAGCTCAAATTCACTTTGTAATCAAACTACAAATAAGGGAGAATCTAATATGTCAATTACTTTCAACTCAATTTTTTTTTATAATCAAACTGTAGATAATGAAGTATCAAAGTTCTCTACTTCCCGTTCAAATCTCCTTGTAATCGAACTTTTGATAGTGCAACAAAAACTTTTGAATTTTAGTTAAAATAATACTTTGTATAACACTTTAAGACTTAAGTATAAAGTTTTGCCTATAAATAGGGATTAAGTAATACTTGTCTTCCTTTTCATT
Source organism: Athripsodes cinereus (assembly GCA_947579605.1). NCBI lineage: Eukaryota > Metazoa > Arthropoda > Insecta > Trichoptera > Leptoceridae > Athripsodes > Athripsodes cinereus. The sequence continues at coordinate 16,896,648 of OX388311.1, forward strand.
ATTTTTCTAATATCATGGTGAGAGCAATAAGTTTCAGTATTAAATTGAAGAGTAAATATATATTTGAAAACTTTGTATTTGTTTTTTCATTCGTAAATTGATTTATTTTCGCTTATTCCTGAATCTGAAAAATCAGTGGACTACAATAAATGGCTTCCATCACTAAATTTTTAAAATAAGTATGAAGGGAGCGTGTATTTTTTATAGCTTTTATTTGTTTGTGAAATTGGAAGAGTGGCGTTGAATTAAATGAAATTTTTGCCTTGTTGAGTTATGGAGCTGGACAGTCAATATAACTACACACAGAAGTAACTAGCCTCCTCTCCTCTGGAAGGTTCTTCACCAAATGTGTGACGACTTCGTCGTCATGCCTGACTTCGTAAGGTTGCTGTCCTAGGAATGATTTATTTTGTAACTATGAGTCTTCCAGGCTGGTGGTGGAAAAACATCACCCTTTAAGGTCAACAATGTCTCTGATATTTAAACTTATTAACCTATGAAATCTGTAAAAAAGGCATCGTTATAAATGTATTTTCTCTCTCCAACACTGATTCGAAGATCAAGGCGGAAAGTATTTTCCAGTATACTTGTTGTGCTTCGCTGCAGCCGTTTTCCACCCACTTTAGTATATTTATTATTCCATGAGTCCACCCACAGATGTATCGAAAAAAGGTTGTAGATTCTCGGCTTAAAATTGTTCATCAAAATTATTTAACGTAGCAAAACATACACGTCACAATAAATGTCATCGATTTGTCAAAAATACTTTTTCTTTTTTTTATATAGCCATACTTAACTATAACGTTTTTGGCCAATGACTTAAATATTCCATAGACAAAATAAATTGTTTCGTTTCTATGGCAGTGGAAATACACATGCGTCTCGCTGAAGGAACTTCAAAAACGCTCGGCTTCGTTCGGGTTCCCTCGGGTGATAATCTGTGCTCGGATCTATCAATTTGACAGTTTGATCTTTGATGACTTCATTTAGATTTGATTGTTTTGTTGACATAATTGGACAGGGTAGGGCGACAAGTTCTAACTATGATGTTCATTTTCGCGGTGTTAATATGGCGCCATTTCTTGCTTTTCGGGTAAACCATGTGCACGTTTTTTATGTTGCATTTTCTTACATTGATCGTGTTCATGTATGAATACCGACTATAATTTAAAAGCATGCGTTTTACCTGAAAAACAAGATTTTTTCTCGAGTTTAGTATGGATGATGACGACAAGAGGGGATGGTTTACATGTGTCGAGTTCTGATTACAATAATAGATATATCATTACATCTATCTATCCCATCACGCCGTGTTCCCTGAGGGTTAGGCAGAGAGGATAGACCGCCAAGTCGGTCTTGGCACACTTCTCACTTCCATCACATTCATACAGTTCCTCAAACATGCCCTTCTATTTCTCCTACTTCTGACGTCATCGTCCTTAAAGATCTAGTCAGTGTGGTCCAACCATGTAGGCCGAGGATGGCCATGCTTCCTAATACCCCCCCTTTTAGCCATTTTTTTTTGTTTTTAACACCGGTCACAGAACACGTGTATATTAACGTATACTACTGCACTTCACCTCCCTTACCATTGATCCACATTTTTTTTAAAGATATATCTGGGTTTTGTTATAAACCCAAATACAACCTTATACACCTTTCACACTAAGCTAAAAGCTTGTGTCGTGATAGGGAAATATGCCGGCACCTGGGATCGAACCTCGGACCCCTTGTTCATAAGGCCGAGACTCTACCTCCAGGCTACCGACGAACTCTTATCTCATACTCATGTATTGTACAATGTACCATAGTACTTAGCGCTAGTAGTTAGTACTGTTTTACTAGCTAGATCCGAGCTGAACCGAGGGAACCCGAACGAAGCCGAGCGATTTTGAAGTTCCTTCAGCGAGACGCATGTGGAAATACGGGCTGCGAAAATAAAATCTAATTCGAATACAAATTTCCTAAAGCTTATATTCGAGGTAGGTTTTATTTTAGCCGGTTTTATTTTATTTTTGCCAGCAAAAATAAAATAAAACCGGCAAAAATGAAATCTAATTCGAATATAAACTTTAAGAAAATCGTATTCGAGTTAGATTTTATTTTTGCTGGTTTTATTTTATTTTTGCCGGCAAAAATAAAATAAAACCAGCAAAAATAAAATCTAGCTCGAATGTAAAGTTTGCCGGTGTCGAAAAACTTGGTGTGTCCAAAAATAATTTAACGTGGTGATCAAAAAGTAATTCTACATATGGCAACAATTTCGTGAATATTACTTTTGCTATGAAATCTCCCGCGCTCTCCGTTTTCGTTGCATGTTTACGGCTGCCCTGCTGTGCCCGGATCCGAGAGGTGATGGATCGGTATGGGGGTAGTGGACTGGAATGGATGTGGAGGGATGCGCTCTGGATGTACCTTGTCGAGGTGCGGGGGCTCCTGTCTGTTGCCTGCACAGCACGCTGTGCGGGGAACGACAGGTCCAAATGCCAGAGTTTGGGGGAGTGGGACGCCGGGCAGCAGCAGCGTCAGATAGTACACAACATCAAAGACAACCAACATCTATGTCTACCACTATACTTTAAGGGCAACTAATATCTATGCCTACTGCGGTGCGGAAAGCAAGGGGAAACTACTGCACTATTTCCCAAGAGAACCATCCAATCAAAATGTCAGGAAACAATAAGGAATACAGTTTGTCAGGCAATCCGACTGACGACCGGCGTCCTCGTGGGTCCGGGTCACAGGGTGTGAAATGGACTACCGGCCACGATCGGGTGGATGACCAGGCTCGGCGTGGAAACTATGATACTGGAACTTTTGAGCATACATCATTTAGGAAAGCTTTTAAAGTGGGCACATGGAATGTCCGAGGTCTCCTTCATCCTGGAAAAATGGAAACGATAGAGAGTGAGATGCAAAGGACCGAGGTTGACATCCTTGGTCTTAGCGAAACTCACTGGAGGGGAGCGGGACATAGGAAGACACATAAAGACAATCAATATATATACTACTCAGGTCCTGAAGACAATAGTTATGGGGGAGTGGCTGTTATACTGTCTAAGAGAATGGAAAAAGCACTCATTGGATACAACCCTGTCTGTGATCGTATAATCCATCTCAGAATAAACACCACTCCATGCAAACTACACATCATTCAAGTATATGCGCCAACCAGCTCCTGCGAAGACGACGTCATCGACGCATTCTATCAGAAACTGGAAGAAGTAGTATCACAAATTCCATCTAGAGATATTACAGTAATAATGGGAGATATGAATGCAAAAATAGGAGAAACCGTAAACGATGATCATATAAGAAATGTAGTCGGGAAGTATGGAATTGGAGAACGCAATGATAGAGGTGAAAAGCTCCTGCAGTTTTGCACAGAGAGAAAGATGACTATAACGAACACCTGCTTCAAACACCACATCAGAAGACTCTACACATGGATTTCTCCAGGCGACAGATGTAGAAATCAAATTGACTATATTGTGGTAAACCAGCGATGGAGATCATCAATCCTTAATGCGAGAACATACCCGGGTGCAGACTGTGGAAGCGACCACCAACTGTTGACAGCGAATATGCGCCTGAAACTTAAAGTAATTCATAGAAACCAAAACAATAGAAAAACCCTTGGACAAGAAGAAATCATCACCTACAAACATAAAATACTGGAGAAAGACAGGCTTCTGCAAACAGGCGACATTACAGATACGAACGCAGCGTGGAACAACTTAAAAAACGTCATCCTAAATACCGCAAAAGAATGCCGTTCTAATTCTAACGCAGAAAAGCCGAGAAACAAATGGATGACAGATGAGACGTGGGCTCTCATATCTCAAAGAAAGAAAATTAAAGAATCTGGATTGACCAACGAACAAAATCGGAAGAGATACAGTGAAACCCATAAACTGGCCAAAAAATCATGCAGACGAGATAAAAACATCTACATTGAAGGAATCTGCAAAGAGGTTGAAGGCCACGCGTTTCGCAACGAATCTAAAGACCTATTCCAGAAGGTGAAATTACTGTCCAAGGAATATAAACCACAAACATGGGTCATCGAGGACGGTGGGGGCACGGTACTGACTGATATAGATGATGTGCTCAATAGGTGGAAGGAATACTGTGCAGAGCTGTATAGGAGTGAGAATGTCGAGGAGGAGGTAGACTTAGACCGGAATGAAAATGAACCCAACATCCTCCTAAGTGAAGTCAGAGAAGCGATAAACAAACTGAAGACAAACAAATCGCCAGGGATTGACAACATACCTGCAGAAATGATTAAACTGTTGGGGGATAACGGAATCAAAATCATTCATAAGATATGTAATAGAATATGGGAAACCGGTGAATGGCCGAAGGACTGGGTCCACTCCATCTTCATACCACTACATAAAAAAGGCTCAACAAGTAAATGCGAGAACTATCGGACAATCTCACTAATTTCGCATGCAAGCAAAATCCTACTTCACATAGTCAATCAAAGACTCAAACAATACCTAGAGTCACAGATTCCACAGGAACAAGCTGGTTTCGTGAAAGGAAAGGGAACCAGAGAGCAAATCCTCAACATAAGACTTCTCATCGAGAAAAGTAGAGAGTTCCAAACTCCAGTGGTTTTCTGTTTCATCGACTACACTAAGGCTTTTGACTGTGTGCGGTGGGACTGCATGTGGAAGGTGCTGATAGAAATGGGAGTACCAGCGCATATTGTGAGCCTCATAAAACAACTATATCAGAGCAGCTCTGCAACAGTTAGAGTCAACAGCATATCCACTTCAGAACTCCAAGTCCAGAAAGGTGTACGACAAGGCTGCATTTTGTCTCCAGTTCTCTTCAATATCTATGGAGAATATATCATGAGGAGAGCACTTGACGGATGGGACGGCGGAGTGAAGATCGGGGGCAGAAGCATATCCAACCTTAGATACGCAGACGACACAACACTAGTTGCCAAGTCTGAGAGTGAGATGGCTCTTATATTTCAGAGAGTAGAGCAGGAAAGCAGAAGGCTTGGACTAGAGATAAACAAAAACAAAACTAAGGTAATGATTGTTGACCGGCACAACCAGCTGCAACGGACAAACGCCTTGTCCGGCATGGAGATTGTGCACAAATTTGTTTATCTTGGTTCAATGCTCTCAGACAACGGAGAATGTGTTGACGAAATTAAGCGACGAATGGCAATGGCTAAGAATGCTATGGCTAGGTTGGATAAAATCTGGAAGGACAGAAACATCTCCAATGCCACAAAAACTCGATTAGTTAGGGCACTAATTTTCCCCATATTTCTGTATGGAGGAGAATCATGGACAATAAAAGCCCGTGAAAGGCAAAGGATCAATGCCTTCGAGATGTGGTGCTGGAGACGAATGCTGAGAATCCCCTGGACAGCGAGAAGGACCAATATCTCCATTCTAAAGGAGCTAAAAGTAGACGACAGGCTGTCCTCCATCTGTCTAAAGCGAGTCCTTCAGTTTTTCGGACACATTGCCAGAAGAGACGACAATAGCCTTGAGAAACTGATGGTCGTGGGAGGAGTAGAAGGCAGAAGAGGTAGAGGAAGATCCCCCACTAGATGGACTGACCAAATCAAGGCTGCCACAGGTACATCAGTGGTTGGAGCAATGCGTACGGCGGTGTGTCGGGAGAGGTGGAGGACTACAATCCAGAACGTAGTACGGACAAGGAGAGAGGATGGTCACGACCCTCAGCAGTGAGGACATCGACGCAGAAGAAGAAGAAGATGAAATCTCACATTTGACAACAGTGGGGCCTACCATCTCATATAGTGCCTAAAGGTTACGTGGTCTTGTCTATGGATTTGCTTTTGCTTGGGGGGCAAGCAATCAGATTGCGCAAATCATCCTTGTAGGATGTTATGCCATAAGAGCACTGCCACCTATAATACTATAGGTGTAGTGTAGTATTATAGGTGGCAGTGCATAAGAGAAAAAAAAGAAAGTCAGACGACAAAATAATAACAAAATCGACACTGACAGTTTTTTTGATTATTAGGTACCTATCTATTCTTTAGGCGTCCCACCTAATATTACACCGTAAACACTGTGAATGTGTTGTGTTGGGATGCCTGATGCCCCTCAATGATTTTTCTGTGACGTCATCCTTTAATGGTCTATTATTTGGATTTTTTGGCGAAATATTTTTATATTTACAAAAATATAATGAAACCGGCAAAAATAAAATCTAATTCGAATACAAATTTCCTAAAGCTTATATTCGAGGTAGGTTTTATTTTATTTTTGCCAACAAAAATAAAATAAAACCGGCAAAAATGAAATCTAATTCGAATATAAACTTTAAGAAAATCGTATTCGAGTTAGATTTTATTTTTGCCGGCAAAAATAAAATAAAACCAGCAAAAATAAAATCTAACTCGAATGTAAAGTTTGCCGGTGTCGAAAAACTTGGTGTGTCCAAAAATAATTTAACGTGGTGATCAAAAAGTAATTCTACATATGGCAACAATTTCGTGAATATTACTTTTGCTATGAAATCTCACATTTGACAACAGTGGGGCCTACCATCTCATATAGTGCCTTGGATTGGTCGGCAACGAGTTTGAATTTTATTCTCCATTCCTCCCTATTCTCAGCCAGTCTCTTCAGCTCTACGTATGAACCACAGTACATGTCCCTCTTTAGTTTGGCCATATAAGCGTCTCTTGGATCGCCTCTGCCATTTGTGCCTTCGGTCCTACCCTCCGCGATGGCGATGAGCAGTCCTGGGTGCCTGATGTTGTGGCCAATCTAGTTAGCTCGTTGTTGACAGATTCTTTTGAGGAGTTGCCGTTTTTCGCCTACCTCGGTTAACACTTTTTCGTTTGCGACGTGTTCCGACCAATGGATCTTCAGCATGCATCTGTAGCACCACATCTCAAAGGCCGCCAATCGTCCGCTTTCACTCTTGCTGATGGTCCACGTCTCGCAATCATATAGTAAAATGCTCCACACAAAGGCTTAAGTGAGGTTTTTCCTTCCGCTTAAATCAATATTTGGGGATTCCAATATTTTGGATTCTTTGTAAAACACAATTCTTGCCTGGTTTATTCTACTCACAATTTCCGATTTGGAGCGTCCATCCTGGTTTATTCTGCTGCCCAAGTACACGTTCTCTTACTTGTTTGATACTCACTCCATTTATGGCAATGTTCGCAGTCGCTTCATCCCTTCCAACGACCATACATTTTGTATTGTCTTTATTTATTTTCATGTTGTACTTTGACAGTAGTATACTTTCCATTTTTCCTTTTAACCCTTTACGCAGCCATGTTGCAGAGGTGCAACACTGTAAATAATCCCTTCGCATTTATTAAACAAAGTTAACACGCGTGTTTTAGTACCATGTAGCAGAACTACAACGTACCTTTTGTATGAAATGCAGTTCAAAATTTGTAATTAGATGGCGTTAGTGGTAAAGAAAAATAGTTGTATTTGAAGTGTCGCGTGTGTCGAGCGTCTGCATTTTGGTTATTTTCAAAGTGTTTTTTTCTCATAATTATATTTCTTGAAATTGTGAACATTCGCAAGAAAACGTAAGTTATATATGTTTTGTTTACTATTTTTTAATAACATTTGGATATAAATAAAAATATGTGTGAATAACCTCCAAATTATGTTTGTTGTAGTTCTGCAACATCGCGTCATTACGCATAGTTTTTCGTCATTGCTCAGAGTACTAAGTACAACATTTTATATCAGAAATGAAGCCATTGACGGATTCGGAAATAGAAAAAATAATTGATTACTGGGAAGATAGTGAGGATGGCTTGGATTTTTCTGATGATGATGATGTAGCAGATCCTTCATGTGTAGTCAATATTGATCAAAATGTAGATTTAGAAGAGGATGGTAATGATGATGTTGGAACACAGGAGGTACCTACCATCTTCAAATGAAACAACTGAATCTGTTCCTGGTGTACCTACTGGTTCTTCTACTTCTTCAGTTCCAACAACAAACTTGGGACGGAAACAAGCCAAGGTATTTGTTATATAACATTTCTCAATTGTTTAAAAATATTATTCAATTCTCAGCTTCTTCTGAATATGATATTTTATTTTTAGAAAAATATAACATGGAAAGTAAAGAATTTGGAGCTTCCTGAAGAACAACTACAATTTCTAGGAAATACTAATTTACCTGAAGAATTATTGCAATTAGATACTCCATATCAAATTTTTTCTTACCTTCTAACTGACCAATTGATTGAACATATTACAAATCAAACAAATTTGTACAGTGTGCAAAATGATGCCAACAGACCAGTCAATATTACGTCTCTTGAAATACGACAATATATTGGTGTTGTGTATTATATGTCTGTGGTACACATGCCTAGTGTGAAAAAGTATTGGTCTCAAAAAATTGGTTTTGGACCGGTCATGGAGACCATGACTTCAAAACGATTTGAGAAATTGAGAAACGTCTTGCATTTCAATGACAATACAAAAATGCTAGATCGTAATCATCCTAACTATGATAGACTCTTTAAAATTAGGCCACTTATGGAACACCTCAATGATAGCTTTGGAAGAATACCTTTAGAACAATACTTGTCCTGCGATGAACAAATGTGCTCCACTAAAGCTAGGAATATTATAAAACAGTACATGCCTGACAAACCAAGCAAATGGGGATACAAACTTTTTGTACTTAGTGGAGTAAGTGGATTTTGCTATAATTTTGAAGTGTATAGTGGACAGGAGAATAAAATAAATAATAATGAACCCGATCTTGGTGCTTCTGCAAACATCGTTGTTAGGCTAGCACGAAAAATAGCCTCTAATAATAATTATCGGCTATTTTTTGATAATTATTACACGTCTCTGCCGTTAGTAGAGTATTTAGCCAGGAGAGGTATTTTGTCGTTGGGAACCATCAGAAGAAATAGAATTGCAGACTGTAAACTGATGAACGAGAAGGAAATGAAGAAAAAGCCAAGAGGCTTCTCGGAGGAACATGTGGGAGATGTAAATGGAGTGGGCGTGTCACTAGTTGCATGGAAGGACAATAAAGTTGTTACTCTAGCGTCTAACTTTGCTGGGAAACTCCCAGTGTCATCAGTGAAGCGTTATGACAAGTCCTGCAAATCATACATAGAAATAGAACGGCCCTTTATTATTGCAGAATATAATAAATATATGGGAGGAGTGGATTTATTGGATTGTTTAATGGGTCACTACAAAATAAAACTAAGGAGCAAAAGATGGAACATGAGATTATTTTACCATTTTCTGGATTTAATTATGTGCAATTCCTGGCTTCTATACAGAAGAATACACGAGCAGTCAGGAAGAACGGATAAGATACTGGACTCTGCAGATTTTCGAATCGAAATAGCGGAGACCCTTTGTAAATATCTTACAAAGCAGCGAGGGACAAAGCGAAAGTCTGAGTTGGAGTCTGAGCTTCAGGCAAAGAAGAGGAAGGGGAATGCTCAACATGTGCCACCGAAAGATGTAAGGAGAGACCAATGTGGTCATTGGCCAGCTTGGGCAGATAAAAGGATCCGATGCAAGTTGCCCAATTGCACCGGATTCACACAAACTATTTGCGAAAAATGTGGGGTAGGTTTGTGTTACAATAAAACAAATAATTGTTTTAAATTGTTTCATACACAATGAGGCAATGTTGCAGACGTGCAACATATATATTTTTATATAATAAATACATTAAAAAAGCATTTATATTTTTTTAAATATTTTTCCCATATCTTGAGGCATATTTAGAACTTATATAACATATTATTTAGAAAATTGTTGAATTGGCGTCACAAAGGGTTAAGGCTTCATTCAACTCCGTCTCGGAGTCTGCGAGCAGTGCTATATCGTCAACATATCGAATGATGTCAACCTTTTTTTCATTTATTTTTACTCCTGTCCAGTTCTTCATTTCTTCTCTCAGTTCATATTGATGAAGCTCGCTGTAAATAGTAGTTAAAAAGTGCTGGCAATATTGAGCACCCCTGTCTTACATCTTGTTAAACCCTTGCTTTGACGCAGCTCTCTCCGCTTTTAATTACAGCCATTTCGTTCTTGTATATGCTCCAGATTGCTCTTCTGTCTTTATAACTCATTCCTATCTGGTTTGAGTTTTAAAAAGTTGTTCCCATTCTACTTTATCGAATGCTTTTTCTAGGTCGATGAATGCTATATAATATGTTTTTATTTATTGTTATTCTCTTTTCTAGCACAAGTCTAGACTCAGGATTGCATCTCTTGTACCTGTCTCTTTGCGGAATCCAAATTGATCTTCTGAAAGTGTTTCGTTGATTTTATTTTCCGCCCTTTTCATTATAATGTTGGTGAGTAGGTACCTATCTTAGAAGCGTGTGATATCATGCTTAATGTTCTGTGTTGTTCGCACTTTGTCGTCCCTGCTTTTTTAGGTAGCGCTCGTATCAGACATTTGGCAAAGTCCTCAGGTATCTCTCCTGTGTCATATATTTTGCAGACAAGCTTATAATACAAAATGTTAAGCATGTCGCTTCCCGCGCTTTTAAGCAGATCTGTTGGAATTAGGTCAACACTTGGTGCTTTGCCGTCTTTCAACTTTAATAAGGCATTATCAAATTCACTTCTTAAGATATCATCTCCATTATTTTCTACGTCATATTCTGTCTTTGCTTTCCTCAAGTATGTTCTTTCCTTTGTACAGTAGTTGGGTATTCTTTCCATCTTTTTACGATCAATTCATCCTCAAACAGTAGTTTGCCGTTTTGATATTGAATAGCACATCGTGGCTGTGTCTTATCCTTAAAAAATATTTAGTTCAGAGCATGCGATTTCGATTTTTTTTTGTTTTATATTTCTGTTAATATTTCTGCACTCTTCTTGTAGATAGCATGATAGCATTACTTTCTCAATCTGGCCTCCCTGTCAATTTTGTTTCTTAGGATGGTATCCATGGGAAAAATTGCACCAATCACGGAAGGCCACAAATGTAGATTTTGATGTGTCATTTTTTTCACGAACTTCCAATGTTTGTGGTCTATGGTTTAACAATTTTTGTGAACACGTAAAGGGGAAGGTCTTCACACGTATTTCTACTTTTGGGTTTTTGTGGTGTAGTCTGTAGTTTGGTTAGCCGGTACCGGCACCTTTTAAATCGTCATGAAGTTCTTTTATGCATTTATTTTCTCTGCTTTTATTCAACTTTCTCTTGCGGGAGAAGAGGATGTGTTGGATCTCACAGATTCGGACTTCACAACTAGAGTTGGCGAAACAGAAACAACACTTGTAATGTTCTATGCCCCATGGTAAAAAACTGATATTTTTATATTGCGTAAATTTCATCGCACATAGAAAATTTCCCATAGTATATGCAAGAAATTCTAATGGCTAAGCAAGAACTTTGCACCAACCAATGTCTACAACATTACATATAACAAAATAATGAGAATAATAATTTTAGTATTGTCCCATAAAATGTTAAGTGTATTACTTTTTAATATCGTTTCCAAATCACGTGAATTATTTGGTTAATCTTGTGATATAATCACTACTTAATTGTGAGATCATTATTATTTTTTTATTATGAATATTTTGCTTAGGTGTGGGCATTGCAAGAGATTGAAGCCTGAGTATGCCAAAGCAGCTGAACTTTTAAAGAATGATGATCCACCAATCGCTCTTGCCAAAGTTGATTGTACGGAAGGCGGTAAAGATACTTGCTCTAAGTTTTCTGTTTCCGGCTACCCTACTCTGAAAATCTTCCGCAATGGAGAAGTTTCCAGAGACTACAGTGGACCACGAGAAGCCAGTAAGTATTCTAATAAACACATGGTTCCCTTATTTTTAGTTATTGAAAAGTATATTATGCCACATAAACTCTGTAAAGAATTGTTCTCCTACTCTTTTCTGTAAGTTTTCGAGTGTACTGTAAAAAGCAGGTGTTCCAAAAATAAAGACATTTTACATTTCAAATTTAGCGATGAGGTTTGCCACACATCCTGAGTGTCTTAAATATTGGCACAGAGAAGGTGGCCTGCATGTTTATTTAATGCAGCTGGTCTGCTAGCTACCCTACTAGTGGGATATGCCGTAATGGTGTAGTAGTAGTAGTAGAAAAATAAATTTGTTGACTATATGCAAGCGCAGTGATTTTAGATGTATAAAAAACATCAGTTAAAGTTAAAAAAAAATATTACCTACTCATCATTTAAATGTTACCAATCAGTTGAAGATCAAATTTTTCATAATGTTAACATCCCAACAAAAAATATGCATATAGTGTCAAAAACATTGTATTTTTCTTTTTCTTTATACCTACTTAAGTATGTTTGGCTTAAATATTTAGAATTGTAATCCATTTTGAACATAAATAAATGTCTTTGTTTAACAGATGGAATTGTGAAGTACATGAGATCTCAAGTAGGACCAAGCTCTAGGCCAATAGAAACAGAAGATGATTTGAAAAAGTTTATCTCTAAAGAAGATACAGCTGTTGTTGGATTCTTTGAAAAGGAAACAGATCTTAAGGCTGCCTTTATTTCTCTGGCTGAAAAACTTAGAGAAAAGGTTCGATTTGGTCATACCACAAACTCTGATGTTCTTAAAGCCCATAAACAAACGTAAGTTAGAAATATGACAAATATATTTGAAATTTCTTAAAATAGTTCCACCGAGTATTTGTTTTTTTTTTTAAATTAAATATGCTCTGTCAAAAAACAAACCAAATGGTATGTATTCAAAGAATAGGTGCATGTTTTTAATTTATATATTTTTTTTATTTTCACAGTGATGCCGTTGTGTTGTACAGACCTAAACACATGTCCAACAAGTTTGAAGAAGACTTTGTTGTATACACAGGATCTGCTGACTCGACAGACTTGAATGATTTTGTCAAGAAGAATTAGTAAGTTAATTAAATTAGTATCTTGGTGACTGCTGGTCTCATTATGTATGAAATTTTTTATTGGTTCATAAATTCTAAGGCTATAACGACGGCCTAATCCGCAAACAAGATAAGTGTCGCTGAGTTACGAAATCCGCTATAACACATTTAAAAAAAAATTGAGTTATATATGTCGTTGGATTCGTAATCAAATATTCTATAAACTTTAGAAAATTGTTTACTTGAAAACATTCACCATTTTTTCAGAAAAAATAAAATAAAACGAGGTTGAGAAACGAATCCCACTATATCACTTAATGTCCCTTTCAATATCCCCTATAACTCAACCAACCAATAAGAGTCCAGTATTTTCAAAAAATCAATATGGCCGCCAGTACAAAATTGTTCTGATCTGGTGAGTTTGGCGTTCTGGGTTCTCTTAAATAATTGCAATTTAAACTGATTCATAATGAGTGATCAAGATTTTAATGTTAAAATATGTAAAGAAAATAGAGAAAGGAAAAAGATAAGTCATACAGAATGTTGAAAAGCTCACTTACAACGCCAAAAACAGTAAGTAAATATTGACATATTTTGAGTGAATTTCGCGCGTTTTGCTGTATTTATTCAGTGGCGCGCAGTTTTGATGTGACATAGGTGAACACTTTTTTTATCATGCTATTTATGAAATAAAAATGAATATTATTATGATGAAATAATTCAGGTATATTATCATCTATTGAGAATAAATCTGCGTACAAAAATATATGCATAATTAATAAAATGTCTCCGAAACATTTTTATGCCTCAGTCAAACTCATCATTTTTTTTATGTACAATATTGATTATCATTTCTTTCACGTAATGCGAATTCTTACTTGATGTTTAAAATCACTTTTTTAGTAAGTTGTATAAATAAAACTAAAATTGCATGCCTTTCGGTACTTAATAAAACGTATTTATTTTGCCGACAAAAATAAAATAAAACCGGCAAAAATAAAATCTAATTCGAATATAAAACTTTTTCTAAGGGGAAAAATACTCGACAACGGGTGGGGCCAATTTACATTTGAATTAGATTTTGTTTTTGACGGTTTTATTTTTGCCGCCAAAAATAAAATTTACTTCGAATATAAATTTCCTAAAGTTCCGTACATATTACTCAACAACGGGTGGGGCCGTTTAAGTTTCATAGTTGCAATTTTTTTCCTATAAAAAAAGTTTTTCAAAAATTTGGTAACCAAAAAATAATTCTAGATACGGCAACAATTTCCTCAAGTTTCGAAAATATTACTTTTTCTATGGAAAAAAGCAAGTAATAAAACGTATTTTGTTAATTCATATAAATTTACGTTTTTATTGAAATATAAAAACTCATGCTATATTTATATAAATAAATAATTGTTAAAATAAAATATCAACATTTTAATTTGTTGACGCCACTGGAATAAATTATCATGTTGCACTTGAATGTAGTTCTAACAAAATCCACTATATCATCCTGTGTGTCTTACGAAACCCGCATTAACATCATGTGCCTATCAAAAGCCGACACGTGAAATTTTATTTATACAAAATGAACCGTCTTTTTTTATTTAATCACAAAATTTATTTTAAAAATATATTGTTACACCAATCTTACAATCAATAAAGTTATTATATTTCAAAAAAGTTTGTTAAATACTTATATAATAGTTTTTATCGATTTTCTCTGTATTACAAAAAAGTGTTATAGCGGATTTCGTAACTCAGCGACACATAACTCCTTTTTTTGTCAAATTGATTTTATTGCGCTAACAGGTTTTATTAGATGTAACACATAATCCTGTAAAATGATAACTCCCAAATATTTTTTAAAACTAACAAAAAATGCTACACAAAAATAAGATAACTCCATGCAAACATCTGGCTATTTGGTAAAAACGCTAACTCCGTCATTTTACCGCCATTTGTATGACGGCTGTCAGTGTGCGGTGACGTTTTTGTTAGAAAACATGCACCCATGAAACTGAAATAACGCTAACTCCATTGCAATTGTATGAAAACAAGGTTAACAAAAATGCTAACTCCTCTTTTAGAAGAAATTTTGAATAATTACGTTATTAATTCTACATTATTATTATTTATTACTGATTTTGAACTTAAAAACAATAAAAAACAGTAATGAAAAATCATTTTAATGTATTTATTGATATATGATAAGGTTTTATGTTGCTCCTGAAAAGTTTGGTTTAAGGGAGTTATCTTGTTTGCGGATTAAGCCGTCGATAAGTCATACAAACATTTATTCCACTATTGAGGTTTTCAATTGTTTAGTTATAAATCACAAATTATTGTACAATTGTTATTATTTGATTTATTTCTAGAACTGTAATTGTATTTTTCAGTCATGGTTTGGTTGGTCACCGCACAAGAGAATCTTCCCCAGATTTCAAACATCCTCTAGTGACAGCTTACTACAATGTGGACTACGTAAAGAATGCCAAGGGTACAAACTATTGGAGAAACAGAATTTTGAAGGTAATTTAGAAATATAACATTTTTTATTAATCGTCAGAATAATATTATTTCAGAATGTAGACTTTAACCCTTAGAGAATGTGTGAAATGTGACACCTACAAAAATAGTATGCAGTGATCTTGGATCCTAGACTTAAATTAAAGACAGACCTTGATATTTAAAGATAATTATATCAATTAGCTATTAGATATTCCTATAGAAAAAACAATGATGCGTTTACTGATATAAATATTACAGTAAATCCTAATAATACTGTCATGCAAGGTATCGTCGGTGTCTTTTTACATGTATTGATGAGGAATGTTGTGTCCTTATTTTATTTGTGTAGGTAAGAATGTCATAAACATCTAATACCTGCCTAATATGACCTTACTCACTATAATGAGTAAGCACTATTACCATAATTTAAAATATATCTTTTTAAACTGCTGTTAAAGGTATTAAAATAACCTATTCAAATTAATTAGTATGAGACCTCTAAAATTTGATCTGCTTGTTTACATAATTCAGTCAGTATCACTGTATTTGATGTTATAAATATCAATTCAATATGATTGTTGTGTATGTTGTTCTTTTCATTCAATTTTTGACATTGTAATTTTTCCATAGACGTATAAAAATATATAGACCGACCAATCAGACATCTCAATTGGAGATCCATGTTTACACAATGTAACATTATGCAAGATCTAATCAGCAAAAGTGAGAAAGGCGTCCCAATGCTTACGAATTGGCTGGGTTAAGCGATCACTTTCAGTGTCCATTAGGCTTGTTCTTGCTCGGTCATTTTTGGGAGCGATCTGATCTAGTACAATTGTCCTACGGAACTAGTACGCTCTTCTAGTACTATTAGTACTATTAGTTCACTGAATATTTCCATGTCAAAATTATTCAGTCATGAATGTAGTACATGTACTAATAAGAATACAGGATGCATATTATACTAATTAGTACATGTTCTAATAAGAATTTAGGATGCATACAGAGTACATACATAGGAAATGCACATTTATGTAATTTTGTGATTATGAAAATCAATACTTAGTAACTAACAAAGAGAAAATTCAGAGAATATTTTATTTTCCTTCATAATTTGCAGGCATTAGATTTTCATTTCAATAAATTTTAATAATTTTGCTATCGACAGTAGGTACCTACTACATTATTATTTTATATGTTTATAAGACGTTCATAAGGGATAATATTTTAACTAAGTAAGTCTACTAACTTACAACACCATTATATAAGTTATATGTAATGATACTTTTTGTCCTTATTGGCACCATTTTCAATGTTCATAGCAAAACAAAACACTAAAAAGGTCTAACACCAATCTATCTATCTACCACTCTGTATTAGAATACTACCTACTAGAATGTACTTGTACAGTACTTGGTGCTTCTTATTAGTTCTTTGACGTCACTGAACTAAAGAACTAATAAGAAGCAAAAGAGAAGGCACTATATCCTTTATAGAATCATCACATCAACTATCTCACTCCCACTCGTTTAAAGTTCCGACATAAACGGAGTGGCGCCGAGTGAAGATGCCGAACGTCACTGGCATTACTTTAGTTCTGTCCGATTGGGAATGAATGAACTAAAAGAACTAAGAGCGAATAAGATATGGAATAGTTCATTCTAGTACAGTACTGGGAATTAGTTCCTAATAGTACCTAGTACATGTACTACACAAGCCTAGTGTCCATGGACGACGCTCACCAATACCACCATTCTCACTGTCACAATATAAAATCCACCAATCGAGAAACACTTGATGGAAACCATAGAAACAACTGTTTTTTGGGAACCATGTTGGAACTCAATTGAAGAACCATGTTTATTTCTAAAAGAATGACAAGTGTCACAACAATAATAATTTATAAACAAATGTCTAGTACATTCTTGGAATTAGGTATATTACATAATACATCCACAGTATTCATGTAAATGTTGAAAATGACTAATGTCAGCTACCGCAGGCTAGAAACGCACATTTTCTGTGACTATAGTCAGCTCCCGCATCCTGAATGTTAAAATGCAGGATTGAAGGATCAAGTTTTATGCATAAACACACTTACTGAATTCTGATACAATATATAAACCATTGTGTTCTAGATGAATAACTAGTGGCTGAATAAATAAATGTCTATGTGTCTATTTATTTATTTGATATTGATGTCATGCAATTGTTTTTAGGTTGCACAAGACTTTTCCAAGGACTTCACTTTTGCTGTCAGCTCAAATGATGAATTTACTCATGAATTAAATGAGTTTGGAGTTGATTTCGCCAAGGGTGATAAACCCGTTGTCCTTGCTTATGACGCTGGTGATCATAAGTTTGTTATGTCCGAGGAATTCAGGTGAGATCATTCTACAGTAAACTTGTTAACAAAATTGTATTTTTCAGCCTACTGTGTAAATAATTTCTTTTTTTTAATTTACACAAATTGTAACAAATTTACTATCCTAACCTAACATGTAACATTTCAATATCGAATTTCAGAAAACTCGTATTCTATTTTCCTAACAAGTGATTAATGCCTGTTACCCAATGTATCTTATGCACACTATTTGCTCATCTAGTTCCATAAGTCAACAACTAAATTCTAATATTTTGAGATACAGTGCGTCAAAGCTTTAAAACAGTATTCTCTACCAAAACCTCAAACAAACATATACCACTAATATAAAAAATGTTTTATTCGTGAAATAAAGGAATATAATTTTTTACATGTAAACCAAATAATGCAATTAAAAAAAAACTAATTGTCAACCTATGGAACTGGGTACGCAAAATATTGTTTTGTTACTATTTAAAAAAAAAATCATTTCTTATGTAATAAAAACACCTATGTACGGTACATACACATTTTTTTTCTTTTTTTAGCATTGAAAACTTTGCTAAATTCTTGAAAAATTTGAGAGATGGAAAACTCACTCCTTATGTAAAATCTGAGCCAATTCCAGAGTCTAATGATGGACCTGTGAAAGTTGCAGTCGGTAAGAACTTCCAGGATGTTGTTATTGATAATGAGAAGGATACTCTTATTGAATTTTATGCTCCATGGTGTGGCCACTGCAAGAAGTTGACTCCGGTGTTTGATGAACTTGGAGAAAAGGTTTGTAACCATTTATATTTGTTTCTCTGCTCTCACTGTGTCTCTCAGGGTGTACAGGGAGCTCCTTTGTCTACACACATAAATGGCTAATCGTACACTCTCTCATAGTCTACAACTGTTTTTGAATATGTGGCTCTAAGATGCCCCTGTTTCTTTTTACATCCCATAATATCCTTATTGCAATTTTTTCACTACATCCTAAAGAGGTAATCTTATATAGCTCTCATTCTAGTTAATTTGCATCTGCTTATTCTTCACTTGTCTAAAAGTTTTACCAGCATTTTTGATTTTCGCAATATTTAAATATTTTGAAATATGAGAAATAAAAATAATGATCAAGTACAGTCCGGCTAAAAAGAGTAGAAATTAATTATTGGTGAACTAACATTTTATCACTCTGACAACACTAATATTTATGGTCATTCTCACTGACATATCCAAGGTTATACGTCTTGTTATCATAGTTTACAGACTTAACATCATTATTTTAATTAAATCGGCCGTAATTGGTAAAAAAGGCAGTGCATTTTTGTTTTAAAATCAGTGGCAATAAATAAAATGAGTAATAAAACTATTCGCAGTGGAGCAAGAGAGATTATATACAATGTTTACGTGCAGTGTTTGGCGGATTGCATGTCCAACATATCATTGTCTGATTTTAGCGATGTTTACAAACGAACATCGATTCTAACCGATTAGTATTACAACAAATTCATATTAAATTAAGTATTATTCATTTGAATATGTTTACGATGTTATTTTTACCGATAAATCTGCGATATTAATAACCTCTCAATAAAGTATAGGTTATGTTTATTTAGATGACATTTACGAAAATCTATGGAGTTCGGCTATAATAATGTAAGCACCAATTGAGTTTTATTAGGGTCTGGTATACCCAATGTCCTTTATAGATTCTTTGAGTAGTTTTTGCGTATATTTTCTCTTCATATCGTTTTACGTGCCGAATCGACCCAATTCAGTTTCAAATTCTTTTAAATAAGCTTTACACAGCTCTAGATATCGCTTTCATGCGATAAACTCGCCCATAGCATGAATTTTTTTGTTTTTAAAATTTGTAATTGTTCTTTTATCATGCAATAAAATTTTTAATTATTATTATAATCATAACACTTTTATTTTTAATTGTTTCCCAACATGGAAAAATGGCTTCGCGGGAAGTGATTCTCGTCAAACGAGAAAATCATCGCCGAAACAGTGACCTATTTTACAGAATTCAACAAAATATCTCTTTAGGATGGCTTAAAAAAAGTTAGAATACCGCTGGACTAAATGTATCGAGCTAAAAGGAGACTATATTTAAAATTAAAAAAAATGTGTTTTTTTGCCTACCCTCATAAGCATGAGAAACTTGTCCCAAAGATTTTTATATATTGCCGGGTTATTGAATTAATCTAATCCCTCTGGTATTGTCTCAATTTATTTTTGTTACACAGAAACTCGTGATATTCGATTTATTTTTAATCAACAACAAAAAAATGGCGCTTACCTATGTTTACTGTAAAACCGTAGAGTGATCCTGACTTTCTGTTGAAGATTGCCATATCGTCGCCGCACGAATAATTTGACTTATGTGAGCGCGCGATGCAAAACTACAACTCTGCAAATGCCGCACGAGTACGAAGGCATTTTATCACTTGTGGATATTATAATTAAGTAATAAAATGCGTTCTTACTCGTGCGGCACTTGTAGCGTTGTAGTTTTGCATCGCGCGCTCACATAAGTCAAATTATGCGTGCGGCGACGATATGAAGGACAGCAGCGCCCTCAATTATTTTCTACTCTTTTTAGCCACACTTGTATTTTCAATTTTTTTGATATTTTAAAACATTTAGACCAGAGGTTCCTGATTTAGACCATTTAGATTTAGATTGATATCATAAACATTTAGGTACATTCTTTGTTTTTCAAATATTAATATTTATACGAGTTTATACTTGACTTAGTTTATCTTTGAAGTAAACAGTGTTTATTATTGTGTTGACAATTTAGCAGTATTCTTATCTATCTTATGTTTGAGTAGATAATTTTTCATGATAACTGTTTGAATACAAGTGTTGTTTACTCATTCTCCATTTAATTATTTCATTCATTAGTACTCAAAATTATGAAGATAAAATGACTAAATTTAATATTAACCTATTCTACTTTTGTAAAAAAAATATTTGCTGGAATATCCATCTAACAAGGAGTGTTTTTTTCTGACTACAGAATAGAATAGTATTCAGTAGCTTAGTGTGAATGGTTTGGGTGTACCTACGTCCTATATTCATCTTATTTCACTTTGAAGGTGTCATGTAGTATAATGAGATAAATTGAAATCACATTTATTATAATAATTTTAGATGAAAGGAGAAGATGTTTCCATTGTGAAGATGGATGCCACAAGCAACGATGTTCCTTCACCATTCCAAGTGCGTGGCTACCCAACACTCTTCTGGCTGCCAAAGGATGACAAGAAGAACCCAGTGTCCTATGATGTAAGCCTTACAATAACATTGCATTATTTAGTTCTTTTACAATTCC
Organism: Athripsodes cinereus; assembly: GCA_947579605.1. NCBI lineage: Eukaryota > Metazoa > Arthropoda > Insecta > Trichoptera > Leptoceridae > Athripsodes > Athripsodes cinereus. Next base: position 16,917,700 of record OX388311.1, read on the forward strand.
ATAATGAATCTCAATCGTCTCATCTCATCTTGCCTTTTAACACAGGGAAAAAAACCAGCCTCCTCTATTCAGAGTGTCTCAATACAGAATTTGAATCTCATTTCCGATTTACCACCCCTCTAGGATACAAACAAATTACTTAGTGTGAAAGTTTTTTTAGTTCATTGCATTTTTGAGACTTGTCTAGTGTTAATTTTGAGAAGTTTTTTCTGATATTTCTATAGATATTCAAATAGATATAAAATGTTAGGACATATTGTAGGCTAATACTAGAACTAGACATCTTGAATTTTGTGGTTTTGAGTAACTCAATGTCATGTTCTCGTAATGTAATTTCTAGTAATAATTTTGAATTAAGAGGCTTCCTTATACTGTAATCAAAGAGTTTCTATAAAATATAACATATAAATTACTATCTTTTTGCGTGAAATGTTGTGAATCATCCATTATCTCAAAATTATTGAATTGAGCCTACAATATCATTGACGTATAAATTCTATGGATGTCTTGCCATGAAACTTAATTGTACACCAAACACTCCAAAATACACAACATCAATTAGGTTATTTTAGGATTATATTTATTAAATCTATTGAGGACTGAATTTTTACTATTTATTGTCTATAAAACATTTAATAATAAGGCTACGTGTTAAAAAGTGTCTGAAGTTCTGAAAGAAAATGTATTTTTTTTGGAAGGAAGTAAAGTGTATGCAGATGAGATGCACAGTGTAAATGCAATAGGATGCATATTGATGAATTGTGCTGAAGTTGTGAATAGATAGAAAGAATATTTTGAGGCTTGTTTGAAAGTGAAGGAAAATGTCAAAACCAGCATGGCGAAAGGGAAAATATGAATGAAACAACTGAAGAAGAAATAACTTTGTATGAAATGTAAGAATGCATTGAAGAAAGTGAAGAATGGTAAAGCAGCCTGCCGCTCATATCTAGAGACCTGAATTTTTTGGTATTATTTTTCAGAAAAGCGGTGCAATTTTTTTTAGAAAAGTGGTGTTATTTTTTCTAGTAAAATAGTGTTATTTCTAAGAAATGTATGTTTTCATTACAAAGAAATATATATTAAGAGAAATCAGCACATGATTTAAAATGGCAAGTTCTATTTGGACATTTATTGCTTAAATAATTTATTTAACGAATATTCATAATTGTTTGCAAAATTACAAACAATGTCATCCTAAATCCTTGATTACTGGGTTTAATTTAAAAACATTTATTTTTTAAAGAATAATACAGTAGATATGTTAAATTATTTTGTTGGTAATAAAATATCTTGTTATTTTTTGCAAAAATGTCGTGGAGTCAAATTTCTGTTATTTTTCTAAAATGTGAAAATTCATGTTATTTGTGAAAAAAGTGCAAAATTAGCGAATAAAATCTGGTTTATCGCAAATGCAAAAATTCAGGTCTTTACTCATATATCCAAATATGATATGATCTCTACTGAATTCATTAGTTTGAGTGGGCTGAGAACTCTTAATTGGTGTCATTATTATTTAACGAACATGGTGAAAAAGCTGCACACATCTGAAGGCTGGCAAAAAGCTGTGATATGCTTTCTGTGTAAAAGAAAGAGGTTAAGACTAGAATGCAGGAGTTACTAGACCATTAGTTTGCTGAGTTCAGTTCAGTGGGGAAACTGATAGAGTGTGTAACAGTGATATGTATATGAGAGGAACGTGGAATGAAAGTTGGTATAATTACTAATATGAATATAAACAAGTTACGGTGGTTGAACCATGTGGAATTAATTAATGAGGATAGAGTGAGAAATAATACAACTTCAAAGATGCATGAGAGATTGTAGTTTATTTCACTGATAGATAACCTGCAATTCTCCAAATAGTCCACAAATTAAAAAATAGGGGTCCATCAAAATCAACTGAGTGCAATGTACCCATAAGTTAGTTATGGTTCACTCTGTCGAAAGCCTGATTATATTTACTGAGTCAACGTTTATTTTGTAAAACTCCATGTTTATATAAAGAGGAAAACACAATTGGTTTTAGTTATACTTAATATTTAATTGAATAGTGACCTGGTTTCGACTTATAAACTCATTGTCAAACTAATGTTATTACATACCATGTTGTTGCTTAAGTACTATGTCTTCACATAAACAATATATTCTTAAAAATGTGATTGAATATGTAGGTACACAATCTTTAAAATGAGACCAAATAATTTGAATGTGTATTTTGTCTATTTATAGGGTGGTCGGGAGGTTGATGATTTCGTCAAGTACATTGCTAAGCATGCCACCAATGAACTCAAAGGATATGATAGAAAGGGAAATACCAAAGGAAGTAAGAGTGAACTGTAGATAGTTGTCTTCACATTCTAGTTGTTAATTTTTACCATCAGTGATTATTTTGAAGTCCACCTCCAGTCACTGTGTACTATTATTCCATTTTGTAATAGGAAACTTAATTTTGAGTTTTTGTATATCGGGATTGTCAATTTTTTAACCATATTGTTTTAACATGTCGAAAGATATAGAAATAAAAGTATTTTTTATACTACATGGTATTTTATTTTTTACAAAGAACTGTTTTCGCAATTTCTAGACAGGAGCCCCTCATTCCTTTGTAAGTTGAAATTAAATTTTTAGTTTATGCTGTCGATAAATTTATATTAAATACTGTTGTGGCCAGTTTAAAAAAAAACATCTCAGACATTTGCATTTGTGTGATATTGGGATAACCACAAAAAAACCCATGTCAGATGAGCAATATTTTTTAAAGAGGTTGCCGTCCTCTATATGAATTAGATGATAGGTATTAAAATTATTGGTAAGCCAATTAAGGCATATACAAAGTGACAAAAGATACATATTTAAATATGAATTTATACAATATTAAAAGTAACAATATGTGAAAAAATTCTTTCTTATTATATTAGGGCTAAATAAGAAGTAATTACAAGAAAACAAATTATGTTTCTTTATCCAATGAGTGTATTAGGATGACGGTTCAGCATCTCAGTGGCAGTATTCTGATGTTATGAGAAAGCATTAAATTGGGGAAAACCTCAATTACAGATACGATTCCAACAAAGGGGATGGACTTAAAATAATTTGATAAAGGGTAGCCACAAAATAATTCTTATTTATAAACAAAATACAAAACAGTCACATGAATGCCCAAAGCTTATTATTCTCATTATGATTATCTCCAGAGGTCCTTTCTCGACTCTCTACTCTACGCTTTGCTTATTTGTGAAACTTGACTGAAATCTTCTCTATCCTCTTCTTAAATTGCTCTCTGTGGATACCAGCTTATTCGTAATAATAGGATTATTAAGGGTAGAGGTGGTGTAGCAATATATCTAAAGAAGAGATTAAATACAAAATAATCATGAGTTCTTCTAGCTATTATTTTATTTAAAACAGCATACGGCTCAAAGGCATTAATAACATACTTAACCATAATAAAAAACATGAATATTATACACAATACATATTCTAACTATCGTAAAAAAAAATTGTTGTACAATATAATTCATAGTAACAAAAAAAATGGATTTACATTAAAAACAAAAATATGCACATTAAATACATATTTGGATAAATACTTCCAACATTTTTATACACTTCATTCAATTTTAATAACTTATTTGAGACAATGAATACGAAATAAAATAAGATGGTTTGGATTGATTTTTGCTGAATGTGTATTTGTCGAGCTCGAACAACCCTGTAAAAAGATTCTCTTAGGCGTTCTTTACACTTCCAATTGTTCCACGAATCTCGAAAGTCAATTAGAGTTATAATTTCTCAATACAACTATTTTTTCTTATGGGTGACTTCAATACTTGTGTATTGGAAGATAACTTATTGTTCAAACAAACTATAGTTTCTTCTACAAATCTCCAACTATCAGCCATTCATCATTAGCAAGATTCCACTTACTGATTCCATCATCACAACATCCAAATAACTCTGTATTCTCTCATGGCCAAATGAGCAGTCGTGGATTTTCCCGCTATAATCTGATTATACGTTTCATACGAAATATGCCTTCCTAGGCAAAAATCACGTGAAATGGTGACTATAGAAACCTAAAAAAAACATCATATTGAACAACAAGCTGATGCTGGTCCTAATTATTGGTCTTCTGTCTACCTTTGTGATAACAACGAAGACATGATCTCAAGATTCAATGAGCTGGTTTCAAAACTATAAAACTCTAACCATTGTTATTGGCAATAATCGCAAAGTTATGAAAGTTTTAACTGTTCCCTCCACACTTTATCTTTTGTAACTCTGAACATCCCTTTTTCAAAAACAGTCAAAAACCTAGGTGTCATATTTGGTTAAAATCTTTTATGGATAGATTGTACCAAAGAGGTAAATTGCAAAATCTTCAGACTACACTCTTTCAAATTTCACCATATTTCGAGAAATCTCGCAAATTACACATTCTGTGCTTCTTTTTGAATATTCTCTTCCAATGATTTGTTCCCCTATCTTCCCATGGTCTATCGTCAAGGTCCCAAAATAAATGTCTTCTAGAATTCTGACCAAACATTTTTTAGAGTTCACAACCTTCAACGTTGAAGTAAGTAACCAGAGAGAAAGTATTTTTTCAATAATTAGGCAATCCACCCCTTGGAGTGATTTGTGCCATCCTGTTTCGTTGAAATGAAACCTAGCTAGCAGAAGTGATAAGAATAGTCTAGTCTTATAAATAAAGAGAGAAATTATATTATGCCCATGAAAATAAGACACAAATAGGTATCTATATATTTTTTTCATATAACAACACTTGTTGCCACGGTTACCACTGATCTAAACAATACACAAAATTTATCCAAGAGTTTTGGTATGTTTGTAAAATATTATAATTTGGAGAAAAGTGGTGTGAATACGTAATTTAATATATTTATTATTCAATGGTAAATAAGCATTTAGCCATATCAATTGAAAATTGAGAAGAGCTTGAACTGAAATGGATATTTTCCAAAAAAAATCACAATGGTAACGAGACATGGTGCATGGATCTTTTTGTAGATTCATGTAACATTTTTATTCTATTTAAGCCTTTCATTATGTTGTTTACGTCAATAAATAACCCCAAAAATTAATTGGGTTTCCAAATATATCATATAAAACTACCTTCGCCCTTCAACACTCATCCAGCCCCAGCTTAAGATATTTCAGAAAACTTTTTATTGACACAAAATATTTATATTTAGTAAAAACAAAAATATTATTACTGTAAAATTTCTATAGAAAGTTTTTATTAATTTTAATTAATCAAAATCATAGAGACAAAATTAAAAAAACTTGGTGAGGGCGTCTTCTGGAGTGTGCGCCTCACCACTAGTCCAAGACTTGACCATCATCGGCAAGGCGCCCAGGTCTTTTGCACCCCGGGGCAAGACGAAACTGCCAGCCTCCTCTGCGTCTCTGTACCAATTGAGTCACCTCTTCCCACAACATTCCCAGTACTCTGATGTCGTTATTATAATAATATAGCAATTCAGGATTCATCTTAATCACCCTCATCCACTCAACTTGGGTTAACATTAAATTGTATTTCGTATTTTTTGTAGTGATCTTGATCTCTATTCATCTCAAAGACATTTAGTAGACACAGAAATTCATTCAGTTGGTGATGACATAAGTACAAGTATATCAAACATTGTATCTCCTGGTAAACAAAAGAAAAAGAAGACGAATAATGACATTACAGTGTTGGAAAAATATCCTCAGTTGGGACAAAACAATTATTCATATCAACATAATCATAACACTGATGATTTGGATTCATCTGAACAGGAAATAAATGATTCATCATTAACGCAACCTGATACTAAACAATTTGAAAAACTTTTACATGAAGTTGATTCAGAAAAACAAATTGAAACTTCAATTTCTTCTCTAAATTCAAATAATAAGTTTATTGTAGATAATAAAAAAGTACAAAAAAAGAAATTCAGGACTAGTTCCGGCAGAAAACATGAAAACAGTTCAATATCTCTATCTCCAAAAACTAATAATATTTCAGATGACTTTGAGCTCGCAACTATAAAAGAGAACAGACAGGAAAAAAAGACCCTTAATTATAAGATCATGGGTAAGCGATGAATTTCTAATACGAGGGGAGTTCAAAGTATTCTCGGTATGGCAGCTTTTTTGTTAGTAATTTGGGTATGTTTTGTTTACGGTTCTCTTAAGACATCATTCAAGGTGACAATTAGAAAATTTTGTCGATTTATCACCATTACTTTTTTCACAATCGTGTTTCTAATGCAACAAAATGATGCGATGCGAAAATTTTCAACAAAATCAAGCACTGCACTGTTATTAAATTTCTGAAAAAACACACAAAAACTCAAAAAAACACCCACAAAGAGATGGTGGCTATTTACAAGGATTATGCTTTTTCGTTGTCTACCATTCAAAAGTGGTCAAGCGGGTTCAAAAGCGGCAGAGAAAGCCTGGAGGTCCTGTTTCTGCTACTACGTAATAAAACGTAAAAAGTCGAGAAACTTGTACTCAAAGATGCTTGAATAAAAATAAATTCGTTAGGAGAGATAACCAAGCTTTCCATGGATACCATACACTCAATCCTTCATGACTTTTTAAACCTCAGTGCAAGATGGATGCCACAAACATTCGAAACAGATGCGAATTGAATGTTCACTCGGCGTGCATTGCCAAGGCTGCTATTCAGGATGTGGTTTCCAAGAGATTAATCATCCACCTTACAGCCCAGGCCTGGCTCCTAGTGACTATTTTTGGTTTCTAAGGCTGAAAAAAGATATTTGTGGAAAGCGATTTTCCGATGAAGAAGAGCTCAAGGCAGCCATAAACGATCATTTTTTAGAGAAGGAAGAAAGTCATTTTTGGGAGGGTATTGAAAAGATGATTTCGCAATGTAAGAAGTGTATTAAGGTTGCAAGGGATTACATAGAAAAATATTTTTTTTCAGATTTTTCTTTCATACCCATAGCGAGAATACTTTGAACTCCCCTCGTATATCATCTTTTTCCTGGTTAATTTCTCATTGCTTATAGGGTTGATAGATGGAGAACATAAGTGTTTGTGAGACCATCCACCTATTAGTGCCAGCTATAGATTAATGTCTTAATCATCAAGCCTAATTTTAATGATACCACAATATCAGTAAATATATGGTCCATTTGAATATCTGCATTCTAACTTATTCTTCAACTTATCACAATGTTCTGCAGAACTATATCCATATATTTATTTAACTCATTGAATCACATAATAAAATATCCATACCATTTATCCAAATTTCCAGGTATATACATACATAAATCAGATACACTGAAAACCCACCTCTTTGTTACTGCTTGTAAAATAAAAATAAATATCTATAACTATGAGACGGGAAAATGTTTGAACAACAGCAAACTCTGCAAAGCTAAATTTCAAACGCATATCTGGGATTGTTCGGTTATGAGGTGAGGTTATATTATCACTTGAAGATATGTTGTACATAAACGCAATGCATATCCATAACAAAGTACGTTTGATAAATTTAGAGTACCTCTTTTTGACAGGACTACAGAACCACAATGGAACGAACTTGTTATTTTTGAGAAATCGCTAGTTGAATTGATGGAGAAAAGTAAAAACATCATTATATTTATGGAACTATATGATATGAGAAAAAAATTACCAGCTAATGACACAGGTAAATTATTATTTAAGCGTTTAGATAAAAAACAAACTGTGATTTCCTTTTCATACACTCAAAATATTAAATCTTTTTGTTTTAGATTCAATATTTTCATATCATGAATTGATTTCTTGGTGTTTCTTAAAGCCTATAAGTGAGAATGAAAAAAGTTATCTGAATAAAAAAGTCAAATTACAACTGTTCGAACCAATAAATTGGAATCGCTCCTCCAAAATATTTAGCTGTTGGAGCAACAGACCATGGAAAGCATATCCAAGTACATTACATATCACCGTGAAGGGATACAAAGTAAACAACGAAGAGGAATATATGAGCACAATCCAATATTCAGCTTACAATCTAATAAAGCATTACAATAATAATAGTGATAGACATTGTCCTAACAAAATTCAGTCTTCAGACGCAGGAGCTGGGTTAGAAAGCCTTAAGAAAAGGGATGACAAAGAAAAATGCAAAATATTAAATTCTGTATCTAAAACTATTCAATCTGGTGGTAAAATGTGTTTCACAATGAAATATAGTCCTTGTGGAAATTATCTTGCTTATGCAACAAAACTTGAAGACAATAATACCATCATCATATTGAGGGTGAGATATTTTCACCTAAATACTTTTGAAATATCTATTTGGAACAAATCTATTCCTTTATCATTATGTCTATTTTCACACGTCAAGTGAACATCTGATTAAGACTAACAACCAGTTCCATAAAAAAGTCTTAAACATCTTGTGATTTTTTTTTATTGGTAACCATAGTAAGTAACAGACTTTTGACCTCTCAAACATTTTCTTAAAGATACTTATCCAACTCTATGGAATTGGGCAGTAAGTATGTTTTCATAAAAATTATGTACGACATTGCCATACTCGTATCCAATGTATAATTAATTTATATAGGTACTGCATTTATGTATAAATTAATCCTCCCACATTCTTGCCAGATAGTTCTATATAGTCATAATCAAATCTGCAGATGCGGTAGATCCAATAGTCTTCAAATGGTCAGAATTTGTTGATGTATATACACCATATCAATATCCTGTTAAGATTATGGCATATAACATATACTCGTAATGAATTGTATTACAGATGCGTCAAAATTTTCAATGTGAATTCTGTTTGTTGTTGGATACAATACAGTGGAACCTCTTATAACGAGTTTAATTCGTTCCAGAATCTTACTTAAGCGAAAAAAAAAATTCTATAGAAATCAATGTAAAATACGATAATGCGTTCCATGCTGAAAGAATACTCGATGAATTTTATTTATTAACATTTCCCAAATAAAATTACTTATAAAGGAGTGTGACAACTAATAATACAATTTAAAGTGGGGAAAAAAAGTATGAATTTATCACAAATAATCATCACGCTAACGGAAAATAACAACTAATGCGCTAACGAAAATAGTGCTAAACACAGACTGATGTACTGGCGCAGAAGTCCCGGCTCACAAGTAAATGACGTGAAAAAGGGACTTACCCTTTCTCTGTAACTCGTTATGCGAAATGTCGCTCGTTAATGGAGCAAGTTTTTTACATTTTTTTGCTCATTATGCGAATTACTCGTAATGAGAGGTTTCACTGCATTTGATAAGTAGCGTAACAGATTCTCAACCATATTAAATATCTCTTCAAGGTTCCCAGTCTCAGTCAAGACATAAGGTTAACGAAACATAAAAACATAATTTATGATCTTTCCTGGAATACCACCAGCAACATGTTAGTTTCTGCTTCTTCAGATGCAACTGTCTGTATATGGGAATTAAAAGACAATAAGTTTGTACTACTGCAACAACTCAATCATGAAACATTTGTTTATTCAGCAAGATTCTGTGAAACACCTGAAAATATTATAGCCACTGGTTGTTTTGACAAAATAGTCAGACTATGGCTTTTAAACGAAGATAAAAAATACAACTTGCACCAAGAAGTTAGTGGGCATGAAGGTTTTATAAATGCCGTATGTTTCGGAAAACGTAGTAAATCTTTATACACGGGAGACAGCACTGGTTTGATTATCAAATGGAGTTACGAGAGTGGAGAATGGCAACATCTATTGTATGTATATACCTACTTTGAAAAGTGAAATATTATTTACCAATTTTGCTGGAAATGTAATACAATTTCAAAACATCAGACTATAATTTATTAAAACAATTTCAAACTAAATGAAGATAGCATAATTTACCTTTTATTTTCCAGATCAATTAAATGCTCCGAGATCCGAAACCACATTATAAATGACCTTATAATATTTCCTAATAATCAAAAATTACTTATCGTTTTACGAAACTCAGTATCGTGGGCTTTGGACACTTCCACAAGCACAGTTGTTTTATGCTACAGAAATGGCATTAACTACAGGTATGTTTTTAAGTATATTACAAAAATAGAAATGTTATTTTATACTTTTGACAATATTATTCTATACATTCTGCTGTCTGTATTCCAATACTACATCACATTGTCGGATTTTTTAATTAATCCTACAATATGTATGTTTTCAGATATCAGTTAAGAGGTTGCATATCTCCATGCGGTAGTTTAGTCATCATTGGAAATTGCATATGGAGAGCAGCAACGGCACAACTTGTTGCCATTTATAATCCAACTGTATTTGATTATCATACAGTAACAGCTGTAGATCATCATCCATATTATAATCTTACTTCTATAGCTTGCGGTTTTATGACTGCTCCCATCTTAATATGTACAAATCAAACAAGAAAAAATTATGACAAGAGTTTAAATCTGGAAGAGTTTAAATATGAAAGTGTTCAGAACCACTCATTAAATGATATTGAAAGCAATTTGCAATATAACAAACAAATTCAAACTAAAGGAAAAGAAACTGCTAACACATCAAAATTTCTTCATAACAGTGTTGAATTCAGTGAGTCATTCCATGAAACAGAAAAAAGGCATTCATCAAAGCTATGGCATATCATTAATAAAATGGACATGGTTATTTCAACTATAAAAAAACAAAAGAAATCCAATGATGTACAATATGATACACATACACAAATGGATGATGACAAAGCAAATACATTGCTAGACAACATTGATGCAATGGAAAGTGTTATCCAAACGTCACGGAATGTGAATGACTATATTAATAGCTTGCCACAAGAGTTACATGAAAATATGTTAAATAAACAGGAACAAGAAGAACTTAAAATTGATATTGAAAGTCAAAATAGTGATGGAACATACACTATCGAAAATGATGAGCATTCTACCCTAAGTGAGGCAGAATCTATTCATACATACACAGTATCTCCAAAAAAGTGATTTCATGCAAGCAAGTGAACTGGCTACTCGAATGAATTTATATATTTTTAAGGCAAAAGCGATATAACTCTCAGTAAAAATATAAAACACTTATGATCATGACAAAATAATTTTATATTGTAGCATATTTGTTCTATCATTGTCGCCCTCAACACTCCTCTCGGGAGCACAGGGCCAAAACCAGCCTCCTCCATTCAGAGTGTCTCTATTTGTTATATATTTGTTCTATACCACATATTAGTGATTAGCAGGGATTTTCTTGAGTATTATGCCAGTGACTATTTTATTACATCATTTACAATATTATACGAGTACACACATACTTTAATACATAAATATCATCACATTGTAGGCGGAAAGGACAGAGCACTACTTCCTCTTGTCCATGCTATTTCTCATTCATACATCTTCATTCTTAGGATCTGGTCTAGCCATTTAATCCTCGGCTGGCCATGTCTTCAAGCACTTTTTCTCTCAGCCGTGTATATATTTTTTGTTGCACTGTCTTCATCATCATTCAACATGCCCAAACCACCAAACTTATTTATATATAAGGTATTATATCCATGTGTATTCCCCATTGGATATCAATTGGTCTGAATAACACTATAATTCTCGTTTCTATACAAGTCATGATATTTTTGTTATAAAATAGTATACAATTTAAAAGAGTGAATGTGTTCTTTTTGTATCATCCCTATACCAGGATAAGAAAACAATTTAACTAGAATAAGACATGAATTTATTTCAATTTATTCTTCTTCCATTGCTTGATCCAAGATATGATTTGTTTGACACTATCCTCCATCTGCTGGTCCGTATCACTCTGCAACTGATGAACAATCTCTGATGAATATGAAGACTGAGCTTCCTCTAAGACAGTTTGAAATATTTCACATTGTATATTATCTTCCAATTTTTTTCCGCTATACCCTCTGAAATTTTTACAATCCTAATTTAGTAATCATCACAATGCATGAAGTTCATAAACAGTCTTGAAAATATTATTAAATATAGTATTCTAGTTTTCATTCTAAAATACAGAAAGAAGATCAGGGCCCCTAGTCAAAACACATTTAAGCGTTACGTTTTCATTCAAACAAGACGAGGTTGCGAGAACGCATAAATTTTCGTAGCTAAAATACACAAGTAGCTACAAAAATTGACGCGTTCTCGCAACGTCGTCAACGTTTGAATGAAAACGTAACGTTTAAATGTGTTTTGACTAGGCCTACAGGAACAAAGGGAATACAAAAAACTGATATATATTGAAATAATTTATACCTTCCAACAAGCCTGTCATATAGAATAGTGTTATCTGTGCGAAGAACAAATACTATGTCAAACCAGCGTTCAGGGAAAAAATCACATCCATGATAATCAACAATGTTACCTCCTTCACTCATAATAGGCTCCAAGTAATCCAATAACTGTAAAAAATAGTTTTAATATTACCAAGAAGGCATCACCAGTTTGTACAATTGTTGATGAAAAGCTATACATATGTAATGCACAGTAATGTTAATGAAGTTACAGATACAGTAGAAGTCCATTAGTCCGGCATCCAACAGTCCGGAATGCCCGATAGTCCGGCATCGCTCCGGTAAATTGGAAAATTTTTGTTTTTTTTTCCAAAAATGTGTCTTTAAAATGCTCGAGAGCTATTCAAAGTTTTCGGGATAGTTCGGGATCATCCGGAAGCGGTCGGTATTGTTGTAAACATTGTAGTAAACCCTCAGCCTACTCAAAATCTTGAAGAAAGTGAGTCAGATGCCGAAACGAAAGAAAAGGAAAAAATCAGCTGGGCAGAAGCTGCAGAATCACTAAATAAGTTTATCTCTTTTGCTGAGGCTAGTACTAGCTACAGTGCTTCAGAAATTATTGATTTCCATATCATTAGAAATAAATTTTATACTAAAAGCCAAAAGTCAAGAAAACAAAAAGCCATTCGTGACTTTTTTAAATCTAAGTGAAATGTGTTTTACATTACGTGTACATACATTATATGAAATGTAAAATAAACTTTGTTGTATGTATTTGCACACTGTATTTGTAGTTTAATTATTAACCTAATTGTTCTTATAATTACCACCCGATAGACCGGAATTTTCGATAATCCGGCACCGAACTGGTCCCGAACGTGCCGGACTATCGGACTTCTACTGTATATTTTGAGAATAAATGGTTTTGATTTATTTTCTTCATTTGAGAAGGTAGATGTTGAAGTGAAAAACTTATCCATTTAAATAATACATACTTAACTGAGCAATTAAGTTTGCTAAAAAGCTAATCTCAGAGTGAGGGAAAGAGCTATTTATTTATTTTTACTGTGATATAAACATTAAACATTGTGTAGTTAGTCAAACAGAATTTCAATTGCAGTTTTTCTAATAAAACATGGGTTCAAATATGCACAATGTCTGACGCTCACAAAAAAATTGCTTTAAGTGAAAACTTAATCTTGTATGAATGGAAATACAACAAAAATATATTGAGATGAAGAGCAGTGTATAGATAATCAGTAACACAATTTTTGGCTAAATTATGTTCGATAATAAAACAATGATTAAGTAATTTATTTTATGAGAACAGAAAGAATACATAACAAATTGTTAAGAAAATATCTCATATATATAAAAGCATCGTTTTGAAACATATCTCTAATACATATATACCTCATCGCGAAAAACTCTTCAATAACATAATTATATATGTGTGGTGGAAAATGTAATGACGGAGATCTATATTCGAAAAATCTTTCATCGGATTACTCCGTGTACATGGGTTATAATAATATCGATGATAAGTTTTCTCATTGCTTTGAATCATTAGTAACTAGAACGAGTACTAATACATGGCAACAAGCCTTTTACATGGAAATAAATATAAAAACATACATAATAATAATTCAATAATATTAAAAAAAATATCAATAGACCATTAAAGGTCACGTGGGCTTGACTATGGATCAGTGACGGCTTGTTCATATGGACAACGTGGGCAATGACCCGCCTATCATTTTATTGTAATCATAAAACAATATCAGAAAAATATTTAAATATAAAAAATAATAATTCTATTAGGATGCAATCTATATAGTGTATTTCTGTGCTGCATAGTATTGTATAATATACATATCTGTTGCAAGCTGCATACTGACACACATATAAGTATGTATGTATATGTAACGCTTCAGTCTTGTCACCTAGTAGTAGTAGGTACCTGTGATATCGGGACAATTTTTGAGTTGCCCAACGAATGTATGAAGATTTTAAGTAGGTAGTTACATGCTTACTGTTTTTTTTATATGAAGATTTTAGTGATATCCAGACAACTTCTCAGCTTGCCCATTGGGAAATAATCTCAAGTGTTAATAGTCAAAAGGCAGCAAAGTTAAGAGGCAAAAGGGACAATACATATACTTCTTAACAAATATAGTTGTGCACATTATCAATGGTTTACCAAATACATTTATTTTTATTTGTTTGTTTTATCCCTTTTGATGCATGTTTCCCTATTGAATTGCATCGAAATGCAAGTTCGACACATGTGTGATATTTGATACAAATAATACATTATGTCATGTCAATAGATTCGATTCTACTGCAAAGTGGGAACACATGTTAATAATTAATATTAAGACAAAAATCATTCTTATATTCAATTAATAGCATGAACACTTTTAGTCTTTCAGTTGGAGTTCTGATGCGATACAGTACCTTTATATAATTTTGTTCTTATCATCGTTGGTTTTGGATAAGAAAAATTTTGCTCTTATTATTAGTACGATCTTTACATAAATTATACCTAATTATTGTAATAATATAGTTATAGTAAACATGAATGTTGTTAAAACTTTTCATTACAAAATATTTTAGTGCGTATTGTAAAAAATTTCCAGTGGAAGATTATATGATAACCATTAGAGAATACCCAAACATTAATAGGATTTAGTTTAAAACAGATTAGAAATTCTTTACGGTAGAGAAGAATTATATGGAGTGCTAGTGGCGCAGTGCCTTTATTACAATTAATAAAGGAAAATAGCTTGTGTGAAATATTTTCGGAGTGTGTAAAAATTTTGACAATTATAGTGACTTTACCAATGACAACTGTTGAAAACGAAAGAGTTAAGACTTTTTTGAGGAACACTATGAATCAAGATAGACTAAATTCATTAGCTATGTTATCCATTGAAAAGAAAATGATAAATTCAATGCACGATTTCAACCAAAAAGTTATCGACACCTTTGCTGGAGCGAAACATCGTCGAATGGATTTTATTTACAAATAATTGGTATGTATGTGATAAATACTTTTATTAATACAAACATGTTGTATGATCCTAATATGAAGAACATTACACATACATATATACATATTACAAAATAATGATTGTATGGTGCAGGCAAATGTTCACTGTGTGTTATTTCATGATTAATAGAAACCATCTACCCCCACTTTCACACGCCCCAAATGATTTTGATAATACTAAGCACACATCAAATCAATACTGAGGAATAAAGAAATCAAACGAAACATATAAGTAGAACGAGAAAATGTTTTCTATCTCGAAAAATCGAGTTAGTTCTTGCCCTGCCAAAACTAGAGGTCACGAGCCGCCACTGCTATGGATTTGCCTTTATTTCAAAGGCCAAACTTCAAAACCGTAACACATGTTCCTTTGTTATGACAGCTGGAAGTCAGAAGATGTCGTGAGTCAGATTTTATCCCTATTTGCTCTATTGCTACTTCCAATAACGGAAGAAAATAAAGGCATTTTATTACTTTTAACAAAATCTATTGATTTTCTACGTGATAAAATAATAACGAAAATGACAGACAACTGACAATTGAAAAGTTTCAATACATGACAAAACTCCTCTTTAAAATAATTACTGTCTGAGATAGTATGAGTTAGGGTACTTTATCACACATAGTAAGAACTACGCAGTTAGAGCGAGTTAAGTTTTATTCTTTTATAGAAATATATACCTTATTACCTTTTACGGAAAGCATATTAATATCATATTAGTCTTTGGACGATTGAATAATAAATTATGGTCAAGTTGGTAAATACATTTTGTTTAGTTTATTTTTGTTCCGTTATGTTGGGACTCTATACCTCTACTGGCACTGAGAGACAACCAATAGGTCCTGAGTCTATATGCAGATTACCGTCTAGTACTATCAGGCTTAGCCTAAAAAACTAGGCCATGGATCAAAGCCATGAAATTTGGTCCAACAGCATAGGGTTGAAGCAAGTGAAGGAACTGATGACAGGGTACTTGCGGAAATTCACCACGGAAGTTCTAAAACTTGATAAAAATCAAATAAGGATTCTAACCAGGACCTTGACAGGACACTGCAGACTAAGGAAACACATGACGAAAATTGGATTGTTAGATACCCCAGTCTGCAGATTTTGTTCAGAGGATAATGAAACACCCATCCACATCCTCTGTAACTGTGACGCACTCGCTCGCCACCAAAGTCATATCCTCGGAGGTCCACTGCTGAACTCTGAGAAAGTGAGACTTGTCACACCAAGACAAATAGTGAGCTACATGACGCACCTAGGTCTTGAGAGTGAGATATGACACAGAAGGATGTCACAATAGATCTATTATGGTCGCGGTGACACAAGGGATGTAAGGTCCCTTGACCTTTATTTAAAAAAAAATTGATCTGTATTTCACGAACCTTATCTTCGTCTAAGACAAAGCACTTGTAAACTTGATCATATTCAGAAAGACACTTGTTTTCCTTAACTATAGTGGAAATATCCTGCCACAGTAGTCCGGTTTTCTTAGCCAATTCTTTGCACAATCTTGACTTTCCCACACCTGGTGTTCCTGAGACAATAAAGTAAAACATTTTTAGCTACATTGTACATCTAACTAATAAAGTTATATTACGAGGGTTGCTTTTTAAGTTTTGAGATAGACAAGTAAAAACAAATATTTATAATCGAAAATGGCTTTATTGTGTTTCAAAATATTCTCCATGAAGATCATTACACTTTTGCATGCGTTTGAACCAATTTTTGACGCCCTTTTTCCAGTTTGATTGAGGTACCTCCAGAATATGTGATTTGAACGCATCAACCGCCTCTTCAGTTGTCAAAAAACGTTGATCTCACAATTTTTTTGATCTGAGGGAATTAGAAGAAATCATTGGGTGATAAATCAAGACTGTACGGCAGATGGCCGATGGCGATGTTTTGAATGCTCAAAAATGCACTTGTTTGAGCTGATGCGTCAGAGCTTACATTATCGTGGTGGAGAATGATTCATCTTCTGCAATTGGTTTCCCTTATTTTTACGAACACTTCTGGGAAACAAATGATGATTTACCATTCAGAATTAACCGTTCTACGTTGCTCAAATAGAATGGTAACGATATGTTCAGTAATTCCGAAGAAATAGGCGACCATTTGCTTTGAAGTGCTTCATGCGCGAACAACTTTTGTTGGATTTGGCTCGTTTTGAGAGGCCCATACAGGCGATTGCTGTTTAGTTTCGGACTCATTTGCATAGATCTATGATTTGTCGTCTGTCACAATCTTATAAACATCCTTTGAAGCACCACAATTGAATTTTTTCATCATTTGTTTGCAACAATCGACACGAGCCGTTTTTTGAGCGATTGCCAAACTATGCGGTATTCAAAGCGAAAAAATCTTTTTGACGACCAAATGTTCATGCAATATTAAATGTATGCAAGTGGAACTAATGTCCAAGCATACCTTAATCTCACCGTATGTCACGTGATGATCTTGCAAAATCAGTTCATGCACAGCATTGATGTTTTCTGGCACAGCAGCCGATTTTGGACGACCTTCACGAAATTCGCCCTTTTACAAAGTATGACCACGACTGAATTCAGAAAACCAGCGAAACACAGTTTCGAGATGGTGCTTCATTATCAAAAGTCGCAGCGAGTTGATCGGCATACTGTTGTCGGTTTAATCCACGTCGAAAGTCATAGAAAATTATCGCACGAAAATGTTCACGATTTAATTTAATTTTTTTAACGAAGTTAATTTTTCAAGTATGTGTAAACAATAGAAATATCGGAATTTATGAAGTTGTTGTGAACGCATAAATACTTGATAATTTTGAATTATTTTTATGTAGATGTATAGTATTCAACCTGGAGAACAAGAATCCGGCGCATAATTGTGGATTATTTAAGCACAACAATAAATATTTGCATTTTTCGTATGCCCTTGACGTATCACAAGTATCCTATAAATATCGGAGGCCATATTGAAATTTGTATGGTTATCATAATTACCAACATAACAAAAACAATGTTTACTGGACAAAATACAATGGAAGTCAAAATTAAACGGGGTAAAAAGTCAAAATAATGAAATGGGAAAATTATTACAATTTATTAAATCGAAAATAGACATACCTCATATTATTATTATAAATCCTTTTTCGTATATACTGTATTTGTGTTGTTAGGTAGTACGGTGCTAATATATGCAAAAACACATTTATTACGTTGACTGATTGCGGGTTAGGTTTGTTAGGTAGTACGGTGCTAATATATGCAAAAACACATTTATTACGTTGACTGATTGCTGGTTAGGTTTGTTAGGTAGTACGGTGCTAATATATGCAAAAACACATTTATTACGTTGACTGATTGCTGGTTAGGTTTGTTAGGTAGTACGGTGCTAATATATGCAAAAACACATTTATTACGTTGAGTGATTGCGGGTTAGGTTTGTTAGGTAGTACAGTGCTAATATATGCAAAAAAACATTTATTACATTGACTGATTGCGGGTTAGGTTTGTTAGGTAGTACGGTGCTAATATATGCAAAAACACATTTATTACTTTAATTTTATAAAATTAGTGATATATATGGTATTCATGGATTTAATTAATTTTTTTATTGAAAATTTATCATTTTTCTCTATGATATGCATTGTGTATGTCATATTGGTAAACCTGCAATTCATTTCCTCTATTTTAGTGTCAACATGGCGTCCGATACTTGTTTTGATTGTGATGTGTAAATCGTGGACAAAATATGCAAATAATTAATTTTGTGTGCATTAAATCAACTTATTTTGGATGGATTATCATTTCTCTGGTAGAAAACTACATACTCACATGATTATAACTTGAAAATTCATAATTAGTTTTTTGAATAGTTCACCTATCCTACATATTTACCGAAATATCACTCCTATGACAAAACGTTCTGAGTATGTTTACCACAAAATATTTAAAATTTTACGATGACAATGTCAGATTTGCCATATTCATACTGATTTAGCTGTATCTCAAAACTTACATAGCAACCCTTGTACCAAACTTTTTTTAAAACGATTTTATTAGGTATTCTGTAACATATCTAACAATATTTTTTGAATATTGACAATGATAATATTGGTTCAACTGCTGGCTATACATTTATTTTTAATCATTGTTTGAACATTGCAATGCCATACACATACGTTAACTAAATCCATTAAAATTTAATTCGTAAATACACAAGGAACACAATAATTACCTACCAGTGATCAATATATTTGGGTTAGGGACTGACAGACTCATCGCTAACGATATTCTTAACGAAAGAAACAAATCCTATTGATAAAAATATTTTCTTCACAAAGTGCGTTAAAAGTTATTTGTAAATATGCATTATGTTTACGCCAAATATTATACCCGGTCACCTTCGTTTTATTATTAAAACAAGCCGCAAAAAATTAACCCAGCACTTGACAGGAGAGAAAAGATTATTAGAACTAGTATTTAGTATTGTTCAGAATCTGACTATTCGTTCTTATGTATTCGTTCTTCAACTTAACTCGAAGAACTAAATCCTCAATGCCAAATCTGTTCGGTCTTTTTCGTTCTTTTGGGAAAAATTACATTAAAGTACTATATTTTCAAAGAAACTAAGGTTTAACATCGCGTGGCAAATAAACACGAACGAGATTTAAATCTTCGTGTGTGTTTTTTTTTGGAAAAAAAACCTTAAGATACTCTATTTTCAAAGATACTAAGGTTTCATATTGCGTGTCAAACGTTGAGAACGAGATTCTTGGATTTAAATCTACGTGTTATTATTTTGGAAAAAACGCCATTGGAGTATTCTATTTTCAAAGGAATTAAGGTTTTATATCGCGTGTCAAATGTAACAAACATGATTCAAAGATTTAAATCTTTGTGAAGTTGTTTTGGTAAAAATAGCATTAGAATACTCTATTTTCAAAGAGACTAAGGTTTAAAATCGCGTGACATATATCACAAACGAGATTTAAGGATTTAAATCTTCGTGTCGTCTTTTGGGAAAAAGGCCTTTAAAATACTTTATTTTCAAAGAGACTAAGGTGAAAATCGCGTGACAAATTCCACGAACGAGAACGAATGTTAAGAACGAATTGTTTTGAAGAACGATGTCTCAAGTACCGATTCCTGAGAAAGAACTGGATTTACCAATACTAATTAGAACTATTAGATCACAGCATTTTTAAAATTTTCGACGCCAGGCACCTCTACCGACAGACGCCCAAAGTAATTAATTGTCAAAGAAGGGCACTTGTCTGTCAAAGACAAGTCTGTCTGTCAAAGAAGGGCACTTGTCAAATTAATTGTCAGATACAGCGAGATTTTAAAATGTAAAAAAATGGATTGTACTCTCGGTTCAAAAATTGGACGCTCACGGCGTTAGTAGTCCGTTCCTTTGTCGACAGCCAACCAACAAAACAATTTGTAGATAATAAAACAAAATATTTGGAACATAATACATTTTGTATATTTTAATATTTATTTTATACATCTTACATTACACATATTTAATAAGATACAATGTATTGAACTACAAAATGTACAAGAAATAGTTGTACAAAATGTACATGGTGCACCTTTCCACTATTAGTTATAACGAATATTCAAAATTTTCGTTACACCTTTATTGAAAGAGATTCATCATCAATTCCGGATACTGCAGAAGTCTGGGGACTTCCATTTAACCTTAGTAATAATTTTCTGTGTAGCGCCTAGCAAAGAATTGGTTTCCCTATCTTTTTCGTAAATTTTCGAGTGTTCTGTAAAAAGCATAAATTTAGGTATTTTACATTTCAAATTCTGAATGTCTTAATAAATAAATAATAAATAAAGCTTTATTGGCATCAATATATAATGTGTTCATGTTTTTTGTTCCAATAAACTACCAAAAGGCGGGCTTATCGCATATGCGATTTCTTCCAGCCAACCCGATGTCTTATACTTGTAATGACACGGAGAGGACAATCTATATGTTTATTACATGCTGTTAGTCTGCTGGCTACCCCACTTGAGGAATACGACGTGTATGTATAGTAGTACTAGTATACTTAATTATTATTTATTTAATTTTTTATTAATAAATGTCTTGTAAAAGGCGGATGTTCGAAAAAATAAAGACCTTCACAACTTTAATTCAGCGATGAGGTTTGCCACCCATTCTGAATGTCTTATACTTTTATTGACACGGAGAGGACAATCTATATGTTTATTACATGCGGTTAGTCTGTTGGCTTCCCCACTTGTGGTATACGACGTGAACGTAGATCTGTTATCCTTCAGATAAAATACTATACATTATCATCATAAAAATAATCGAAGTTTTGTTGCATTCACCTGAACTTAAAAATCCCCATATAATAAACACGCAAGCTGTCCTCTTCGTACCAATATAAAATCAAAACATTCAGGATGGGTGCCAAACCTTATCGTTGAATTTAAGATATAGAATGTCTTTATTTTTTCGAACACCTTTACAGGACACTCGAAAACTTACGGAGAAGAGTGGGAGACGAATTCTTTACTGTGTGCTCCACGTGATGAAAATTAACTCATTTAACTAACCCTTTCTTTTTTCCATACAAAATATTATAATACATAAAAATTTGATGTTTACTTTCACATGGGTATCATAATACTCGTATTACATTAGTCTCCAAGCTAAGGAGATTGTGGCCAGTGTTCTCGAACGACATTGTCCAATATCGGTAGAACTTTCCGCTAAAAACGGTATAAATGGTATATTTGGTACCCAAAATCGGTATATGGGGTATTTGTACCGACGATAGTCAATATCGGATACTTTTCTTTTCACGAAAATTTCTACCCCCCCATCGCCGAATTTTCAAAATGGTATAGGAATTTGGAATATTTCAAAAACTCCTCGGTTTTCTTAAAGAATATTTTCTCGCAGTACCTTTTTCTACAATGTACCGGGTATTTGTACCGACGATGGTCAATATCGGATACTTTTCTTTTCACGAAAATTTCTCGCCCCCCGTCGCCAAATTTTCAAAATGGTATAGGAATTTGGAATATTTCAAAAACTCCTCGGTTTTCTTAAAGAATATTTGCTCGAATCTAGTGATGTGAGAAGAGAAAATTCTCCATAATTCTTCTTAGTGGTATTATTACCTTTCGGCCAGTATACTTCGCAGCCAACCTGATTGATCCAAAAATTTGCGGGGTGAATTAGGGCCCAAATCAGAGGTTATTAACACTTTTTTCCATGTAAGTACCTGCAATTTTTTTTAAACTTAAATAAGGGCATGTGGGGTGTCAACCATCAAGATTTTTTATCAGTTGTTAGCACTTTTTTCTATGTAGGTACCTAATTTTTTTTTGTTTCCATAATAAATTGTAGCTATATTGGTGATAAATTGTCTCAACATTTGTACATTGCTATCGATTGATTGAAAAAAGTGTTTATTATTATTATACTGTTAAATAAAAAATAAAAAAAATTCTCGGAAAATTCTCTACTTCGAGAAATTTACCGAGAAATTTCTCGGTAAATTTCTCGAATAATTATTTCTTGAGAATTCCACAACACTACTCTAATCCATAAGTATCCGGTATTTTTACTGAATACCCGGTACATATCTACCGATTATACTTACCAGCCGACGAATGGGGAAGAGAAATTTCTCTCCATAATTCTTCTTAGTGGTATTATTACCTCTCGGCCAGTATACTTCGCAGCCAACCTGATTGATCCAAAAATTTGCGGGGCTGATTAAGGCCCAAATCAGAGGTTATTAACACTTTTTTCCATGTAAGTACCTGCAATTTTTTTAAACTTAAATATGGGCATGTGGGGTGTCAACCATCAAGATTTTTTATCAGTTGTTAGCACTTTTTTCTATGTAGGTACCTAAATTTTTTTTGTTTCCATAATAAATTATAGCTATATTGGTGATAAATTGTCTCAACATTTGTACATTGCTATCGATTGATTGAAAAAAGTGTTTATTATTATTATACTGTTAAATAAAAAATAAAAAAAATTCTCGGAAAATTCTCTACTTCGAGAAATTTACCGAGAAATTTCTCGGTAAATTTCTCGAATAATTATTTCTTGAGAATTCCACAACACTACTCGAATCCATAAGTATCCGGTACTTTTACTGAATACCCGGTACATATCTACCGATTATACTTTTACCAGCCGACGAATGGTAAAAATCGGTAGATTTCTAAGGCATTTCGGTATTTCGGTAGGACACGGCCCATTTCGGTATAAATACCGAAAAATCGGTAGGTTCGAGAACACTGATTGTGGCGTATTTGGTCATAGATATGAGAGAACTACTAACGCTACAAGTGTCCAATTTTTGAACTTGGAGTACAATCCATTTTTTTACATTTTAAAATCTCGCCACTATACAACCATGGACCTAAATAGAGTAGTGGACAGACTCTCTCTCTCTCTTTTTATTTTGTTGGCTTTCACCCTTGAGGGTGTTCCTAGCCAGAAACTGCAAGTAAAAATTATTAGATCATCAAAAAATCAGGAAAAAATACAAAAATTCAACATTCAAAGTTTCATCAAATGGGTCTTGAGGAACAGGACAAGGAGTTTGAAAATGTTTTGGTCTCTAGAACTCAAGAGCAAGGAAATATTTGTAGGTAGTGGAACCCTGTAATGTGCCAGGTCATTAATCAAAGTTGGGTAGATGTTGTTGATCGGGCATTCGAAAAATAAATGATCAAGATCCTCCTCCTCTTGGCAGTCGCACAGAGGAGAGTCGATAACGTGGATTCTGTATAGATGGGATCTGGTACAGCAATGAGCTAATCTCATTCTGCAGATTGTGGAGGTGTCAGCCTTACTCATTAAAATTTCTGAAAACCAGGGTTTCATTGACACATCGGGTTGGATTAAGGCATACTTTCTTCCTTTGAGTTGACTGGTCTCTGACCATACTGCCTGCCAGGACTGGATGAGATTCCGGTCAAATAATAAGGTGTAATCAGAGGCTGAAACAGATCCAGATGGATTAGGGAGGTCCGTAGCCAATTTGGCTAAAAGATCTACCGCCTCGTTGCCCGGGATACCGCAGTGACTTGGGATCCAGCCCAAAACCACGTCTACACCCGAAGTCTGAAGTTTATGTAGGAGGTCTCTAATTTCTAAGGATAATAGATCATCTGGTCTGGATAATGCAGGAGAGAGAAGGGCCTGGAGAGCACTTTGAGAGTCACTGAGTATGAGAGTTTTAACCTTGAGCTGGCGAATGGTCAGAGCCCTTAGAGCTTCTCTGATAGCAAGACATTCCGCTGTGAAAACCGACGACTCGTCTCTGAGCCTGAACATTTTATTGGTGTTGTCTTCAAAAAGGAAGGCGGCCCCTGTACGACCTCTATCACTTTTCGAGCCGTCTGTATAGATTAGATGCCAGTCGTGCCAATCAGAATCAATAATTGATTTAAAAATACGAGGTGCGAATGTGCCATTACTGACACCCAGATTGAGAATAACTTTTGGTTTAAAACTTAGAGTGGAAAATGACATAGAGTATACAGGAAGAACTGCGAAGCTCTCCAACAAGGGAGTTTGGATTTTTCTATAGCTAGTAACAAGAGTCGGTGGATCTTTACCTCTCCATACCGGTAAATGGGTTACCAAGTAAGAGAGGAGCTGAAGTTTGTGAGACAGCGGGTGATCGATGATACGCAAGATTTTGACTAAAAATCTGTCACATACGAGCTGTCTGCGTAGTTCAAGTGGGGGGTCTGCAGCCTCTACCTGTAAGGCGTTGACAGGGGAGGATCTCATCGCACCCGTAATCAACCGAAGAGACTGAGACTGGATCCGGTCCAGTCTCAACAAGTTTTTCTTGGAAGTTGGGGCTATTAAGAAGGATCCAAAGTCCAAGTGGCTGCGGATAAATGCAGTGTAGAAAATTTTTTGTGTCGAGGGGTGGCAACCCCACCAGACCCTGGAAACGGCTCTCATGACATTGAGACCAGCCTGACACTTGGAGTGTAAGTGTTCAATGAAAGAATTCCATCTAAGACCAGAGTCCAATATGACCCCCAGGAATCTTATTTTGTTAACAGAATTGATCAACTGTTGGTCAACTTTAACTTTCAGGAGGACTGGATGGAGCTTTCTGGAGAATACAATGCTTTTACATTTCTGGGAGGAAAGTGTAAAACCGTGGTCTGACATCCAACAGTTCAGAGAAGAAAGTGAAGATTGCAAGGAGGCCTGGAGGGTGTCTATGGATTTATTTGAGCTATAAACGAACAGATCATCCGCGTATTGTAGAATTTGGATATCCGAGGATAAGGACTGCGAGATATCATGTGTGTACAAGTTGAATAGAATGGGAGAGAGCACTGAGCCCTGCGGCAATCCTCTGTGAACAGTTCTCCTGATAGGAGGATGATTACGGGCATTAATTATCAGTTCACGTCCAGATAGAAGATTGCGGATAAAGGAGGAGAGGGTAGGAGGAATGCCCAAATGATCAAGCTTTGCACACAATTTAGGAATAATAACATTATCAAAAGCACTATTGATGTCCAAGCATACACCTCCCAAGAGCTCTCTCTTGGATAAGGATACGTGGACATCTGTGACCAAGGTGGCTACGCTGTCCATGACTCCCATTCTCTTCCTGAAGCCGAATAGGCAAGGAGGCAACTTCCTGTTACCTTCTATGAACCAATCTAGCCGATTTTTCACCATGTGTTCTGTAGTTTTGGCTATTGCTGAGGAGAGTGCAATTGGTCGATATGATTGGCCCAGGTTAGGGTCAGCTTCAGCTTTCAAGATTGGAACAATGATCTGAGTCTTCCACGAGCAAGGTAATTTGCCTGTAATGAAAATAGTGTTAATAATGTTGAGTAAATATTCTAGTGAAACCGTTTGTAGTCTTTGTAAAAGGCTGTACGTTATTCCATCGATTCCCGGGGATGTATCCGAAGTGCAGTCCAGGACTAGCCTTAGTTCTTTGTCGCTGAACTCCTTGTCAATCTCTCCAAGAGGAGGGTGGGAATAGGAATGAGAAATTTCATTATGATTTGGCACTGAAGGGGGGGCTAGTCTGTCCGCGAATTCAAGGATCCATTTGTCTGAGGATGGATGGAGTTAAGGAGGTGAGAATACCCCTCTAAATCTCTTAATATTGTCCCAGATCCTAGAAAGCGGTGTGTCAGGGGACAAAGAGGAACAGAAGTCTTTCCAACCCTGCTTTTTTTTATTTTTCAAGGTTCTTTTGGTTTTGGCCTCGACATGTTTAAAGTGAATGAAATTATCCTGGGTTTTGTTCCGTCTGAAAACGAGCGCCGCAAGTCTCCTATCGTTAACTGCGTTCTCACAATCTTGGTCCCACCAAGGGGCAGGTCTGCGGAGTTTTCTCTCAGATTTTTTTGGAATTGAAGACTCGACAGATTCGGTTATAAGTTCTACGAATTGTTCGTAGCATGCCGAGATGTCGTCAGGATTAACTGTAGGTAGGGATGGGATTCTATTCTCTACAGTTTGACTATATTTCGTCCAGTCAATCCTTGCAAGATTGTGCCTCTTTATTTTTAGTGAGAGCGAAGAAGAAAGAATGAAAGGTTGTGGGGGTACGAGCAGAATTGGGAAGTGATCACTTCCATAAGGATCGTCCATCACAGACCAGGAGTAAAGGGGTGAAAGAGAAGGGTCGGCGAGTGACAGGTCCACTGCGCTGGGGCGCTGGTTGGGATTTTGGAATCTAGTTGGGGTCCCATTATTGAGAAGGCATAAGTGGGATTCATTCATAAGGTCAAGGATCTGACGACCCATTCTGTCGGATTGGCTTGAGCCCCACAGGTTATGATGGGAATTGAAATCTCCCAATATTAGGCAGGGAGGAGAAAAGAGAGAGAAGAGTGACGTGAGTGAGTCCAAATTAGGCTTTGGAGAGGGGGGAATGTATATAGAATATATATTGATGTTCAGGATTTGAATTGCACAGATCTCGTAGCTACGGTTAGAGGTAGTAATTGTGATGGGAAAGAAAGGAATTTGTTTTTTGATGAAAATGGCAGAACCACCTTTACCATCAACGCGGTCATCCCGAACACAATGGTAGCCCGGGATGCTGAAATGAGATCCCGGGATTAGCCACGTCTCCTGGACCACCGCTACGTCGATGGAAGAGGTTGACAGAAGACTGAGAAGTTCATTTTTTTTATTGCTAAGACTTCTACAGTTCCACTGCAGAATCTTAGGGAGAAGAGGGGGAGGGGGTTGGGGATTGCCCATGTTTAAAAAGTGAGAGAATAGAACTAATTTCGGATGCTACGTTGGACGGTATGTTACTATTGTTGATCTTAACTAAGTTTAGAATAAGTTCTAAGATGTATGGGATGGTTTGAATTGATAGTTGATTAGACAGGTCATGAGCTGAGCTATTAACTAGTCCAGCACCTTTTGGAATAGTAGGCTGTTGACCGTTAGGGAAGAGTAAGAGATGATTGTGAGATGAAGAGGGTGAAGACAGGGGTTTGTGTGGCTGAACAGGTTTAAAGATTGTTTTCCTTTCGGAAAAGGGGGTGACTGTTTTGATTGCTTCTGCGTAAGATGGTTTTGCTACTGCATGGAGCCTACTCGCTTCAGCGTAACATATACTTTCCGTGGCCATGGAAACTTTGATGTTCTTCTGTCTGATTGCCTCAGGACAGAACCTGTAAGTTGGGGAATGGTTGCCTTTACAATTTGCACATTTAATAGCATCGGCAGCAAGATCACATTCTTCTTTGTTGTGGTTCCCTCCACATTTGTAACATCTGGAAACAGATCTGCATATTGTTTGGGAGTGTCCAAATCGGAAGCACTTGTAACATTAGAGAGTGGGATAAATGTATGGCTTCACCGGTAGAACAACTCGGTACATCGCGACATTAGAGGGGAGCACCTGACCATCAAAAGTGAGGACCACCTTGTTGGTTGGGATCCACTCCGTCGTTTCACCTTGTTTACTCTTCCGGCTCAACCTTCTGCACTTAATCAGTCGTCCTGATCCGGACTGTGGAATCTCAATGCCTTCCAAGATCTCTGATTCGGGGATGTGAGGGGGAATCGAGACTACACCCATCCTCGTGATGTTGAATGAGGGTAGAAAAACATTAAAATTCTTATTTACGTTTTCCAAAGAAAGAAAGTGGTTAGCCGCCTTATAGTCAGTGAATTTAACTGCAAGCTTGTTGCGGCCAACCTTAGTTATCCCGTTCCAAGCTGTGGTAATCTGATTTTTAACTAAAAATTTCCCGAAGTCAATATCATGAAGTAGGCTATTGTCGGTTTTGGACACATGAACAACAAATGGACCTTTGTCCATATGGTTATATATCGTTCTTACATTGTTATTTACAGGATGCGAAGATGTGGGGAGGGTTTGAGAAGCTTGATAGGATGGGAGAAGAGTTTTGGGGGAAGTAGGTATGATTGTCGGGTCATTAGTAAAACAGGTCTCTTCATCGCTGAGGTTAGGTGAGTCCATAGTTTTGGCCCTTTTTTTCTCTTTCTTTTTTTTAGTTGTAACTACAACAAATTCGGCAGGAGATGTAGGGGTGTCTCCTTGAAGGTCCAATGACTGAGTACTGGTGTCATAAGGAGGAGGTTTATCTGGAGGTCTGGGATTATGGAGTTCATCCATGATTGGAAATTATGAGGAAAAA
This sequence comes from Athripsodes cinereus, assembly GCA_947579605.1. Lineage (NCBI taxonomy): Eukaryota > Metazoa > Arthropoda > Insecta > Trichoptera > Leptoceridae > Athripsodes > Athripsodes cinereus. Next base: position 16,946,665 of record OX388311.1, read on the forward strand.
AATAAAGTCAGTAGTTCAATATGTTACACTGTTACACTTGTATATGGATGTGTCGAGTGCAATATCAAGGAATGCACCAATGCGGGTAACAATAACACACAATGGGCTTGGTAATGAATAACTTTTGAAGTTTGTACTTACTGATCGCGAGCACACTGTAATTGTCAAAAAAATAAAAATTGCGTCAAAAACACCAATATATATAAAATTGAAACACTGCAACCAAAACCAAATTCCAAAAATGCAATTCCGATCGCTGCGTCTCCCGGTCCGTCTTCCCACCAACTTCCGACACAAACTTCAATTTTCTAACCTAGTGGACAGACACTTTGGCAAACATTTTGAAGCTGCGCGGGGAGGGGAATGACGACCATTTTATATGAAACAAATTTTGTTCGGTTCGTCGCATTTGGGCTGCGTTCAGACAGTCACCGAGTGATCACTCGACGACGCGTATTTTGAAAGTACCTATATACCTGATGCCAGTACGCATTCATAGTGTTCTTGCACTGTATGTTACTATGTTTTCAAAATGTGTAACAAAATATTATATAGTCTCAGAAAATATACTCGATTTCTGCGTAATTGTCATGTATACTTTCTGACGCTGATTCAGTGAATTCGTTTGGATAGATTTAGGATATAAACTTGTAACAAGTATTTGGGATGTATACAAGCTCAGAAAGTTAGATAATGGCATAATTTAAAAAAAAAGTATAAAGCAATTAGTTATAAACTAATCAAGTAGTTATTACTTTAACTGTTAATTTTAAAGATACCTATTAAAATAATTTATTCCTTCGTTAGAGACAAAAATATTTTTATCATTTAAAAGAAACACAAAAGTACTTGAATGCTACTATAAAAAGGCGCCAGTCAAATAATAATAAAAATATTTATTTATTTAAATTTATTTATAATTTACGTCTTTTAGACGTTGACAAATTTAAGAAATTATAACAAAAAGTAAATCCAAAATAACAAAAATAATTTTAAAAGTTATAAAAACAATAAAAAATAATAATAAAAACAAGACGTAAAAAATAATGGCGCCATTACGATGACATTGGGTCATAAAACGCTCTAAGTTATTCACGATTATCCGGGGTTACATTCACCACTCACTGCAACTTCATGGTCGTTCAGGTCACTCGACATCGAGTGACATTTATGCTCCCGTGAACCAACCCTTGTATGTTGATTTGTTTTAAAAATGTATCAAGTTTTTGCACATCAGTTGAATTTTTCAAATCGGTTTTTATATCTAGAAGAATAGGACTTATGATTAACATGGTGATGTGCGCTATAAATGGTTGTGGTTATAAATCCAATAAATGTATCCAATCCATCTTTCGCAGGAAACAAGATTGTCATATTTTCGGTAAGTTGTTTTGTATTGTAGTTTTTATCTTAATATAATTATGCGATTTTAAAGTCGTTTATATTATAATTCGTATACTTATAAATGATCATAATAATGTTATAAACGTTCTATATAATTATCTGTCCTTATTCTCCTATATCTACACATGTAACTTGTTTTCCATTCTGTCATCTGACAATACAAAGAACCTACAATCTGATGTTTGGTTTGTTTACCCGCTAGAATGAAATGTTTCATGCATACAAATCTGATCAGGTTAATGATATTATCGCATGTTTATAAACAAAATCATTTTTTGTAGTTTTCCAAAGGATCCAGAAAGGAGAAACTGGACATTATCCAATATTTGACACCAAGTAAACATAGTGTTTTGTGTTCAAAAACATCTCGTTTTTCTGCGAGGTTGGAGAAAAACGTCATTCTTACGAAATATCCTGAGTTTCCGTTCATTTGCAAGTTAGTATGTTTTATATTATTCATTTAGATATATCTAATTTTTACTCCGTAACATAGCTTCTCTTGTGGTTAGAGATAAAGAAAGTGTGTAGAGATGACATAAAGCCACACTTGATCATCATAGATACGGTGTGAAATAACATGCACCTGTGCTTGCAAATCTGGACCATGTCATCTTGGAGTTATTTTTCTCTAATTACATAATACATGTGTAAAATAATAACTCTTGCCACACTCACAATACAACCTGCATAGCACAATATTTTCAAGAGTTTTGTGAAGGTATTCTAAATAATATTATGTACATTATGATTAGAATTGTGTAGAATTAATTTTAAATGGTGGTTGATTATTGTCGCTCAGTGTGGATTACTATTGTGGATCAGTGTATACAAGTACTTATATGGTATTTTTTTATGTTTCAGAGAAAGATCGCAGAATATTGTCTGCGATTGAGAGTACAACATCAGCAATTGAGAGTTCAGTGCCAGTAGCTGAATATTCAATACCTCCAGTTGACAATATAATACCAGCAGTTGACAGGATAGATGTGAGTTCTTACATCAATCCACCTGTGCAACATGTCTTCAACCTACCATAGCATACATCCAGTCACTCAACAAGTTAGTGCTCTTCAGAGGGCTTTGAGTTTGTTGTATGTTAATTTTATTACAATGCATTTTGTTATTATTATAAATCACTCAGTTTCTCCTATTTATTTTTATATATTCAATAAAACTATCAAAATTTGTTTTTATTTCCAGCTATAATTTCTGTACATTTTTTTATATTTTCCTTCAATTGTCATTCATTCTCTCCATATTGTGTGTTTATGAAAACAAAGTTTAAAAATAAATAATGATTTTGAAATGAAATACTCAATTTTATTAACTCATCCTATTCCCTATATTATCATGTATATGAAAATATTAAGTTATGTGGCATTGTAATTATTTTAAGAAGTAAATATAATGTTTTCTGATACTGTGTGAATAATCTCCATACATTGCCCATACAAATGTGAAATAAAGTGTTCCATACAAAATGGCCACCGTCGATTTCCCTTCCTCACTTTTTGGCTTCGCTGTCATTCATACAAATTACTATATAATTACTATAAACGTTCCATCCCCTACCTATATACATCCATGTATACAACACTATATGACATGGTAGGCCCCACTGTTGTCAAATGTTATATTTCATAGAAAAGTAATATTCACGAAATTGTTGCCATATGTAGAATTATTTTTTGGTCACCACGTTTAATTTTTTTTTTGTTAAGCAAGCACTAAAATAAAATAAAACACAATATTTGTGTTTAAACAGAACTTCGATAGAGGGACATAGTATAGGAAACCATGTAACATATGAAATATTTGAAAAATATAGTACATATACAACTTTCAAAAAATTCTGATACATGTGACAAGCATGATATAGAGGAATTGGGAATGTTACCCGGGTGTAAAGAGTACTCTTAACCAGCCTATGTCGATTCGTAAGCATCGAGACTCTGTATCATGCTATCCTTAAGGAAGTTCACATTGATTTATCACCAACGTACACACGGTATATATAATATACCTAACTAGTATGTAACCTAATTCATTAGGTTAGACTAGTGGTTAACACACTCGCCATGCAAGCGAGGGGTCGTGGGTTCGATCCTCAGTCTGGGCAAAAATATTAATGTCCATTTTTCAAATTTTTTTTTGTAGTTCAAAACTTAATTTGATCGAATATAAACTTTAGGAAATATGTATTCGAATTAGATTTTATTTTTGCTTATTTTCTTTTTACCGTATAAAGTTTATATTCGAATTAGACTTAATTCAATGCCCGTTGTATTTTATTTTCCCAAATAAAAAAAGAAAGAAAATATTTCGCCAAAAAATCCAAATAATATTATTGTAGCAACAATTTTCCTCCTTAGAAAACTATACTTGACAGATATCTGACATTGGGGCCTACCATCTCAATGAGTTCCCAAAGAAGCAGCGTGATCTGGTAGTTTCCTACTTTTTTGATAGTTTTTGAGGCATTGGCAACAATGTTAGTAGTTTTTATTTCTTTGGTAGTTTTTAAAAAACCGAGGAGTTTTTGAAATACTTCAAATTCCTATACCATTTTGAAAATTTGGCGACGGGGGGGGGGTATAGAAATATAAGCATGTAACATTATTAACAAGACTATAGAGGATACGACGCAGCCCACATGGGTTAAGATTTATCAACACCGGGCCATACGAAAAGTGAAGTACATATCGACGCTGTAAAGGCAAAAATTACTAAGCGACATGTACTCAACTTTACAGTAGAGCCGATGAAAGTTTCTTTTTTCTATTGTTAATTGACTATTTATCGCATTCGCGTAAATCTAACAGATTTAGAAAGCTTATTAAGCTCCTATCGACGGTCATAAATTACTAATTTACTAACCGACAATTCAAATTTACTGACAGTGTGGTAAAATTGTCTATTTAGATTTTTTTATAGACTATCTGTAAAGAAAAAAAAGCTTAAATCACAGTAACACATTTTTTTAATCAGGGAAAAAAAGCTTAAATAATAGTTGCACATTTTAACAATCACGGAAAAAAATGCTTAAATAACAGTAGCAAATCAGGGAAAAAGTGCTTAAGTTTTAAGAATATTCAATGGCCAGCTGGGACTTTTGACTTATGCAACAGACATTCCTCGGTATAAATTAGGTACTACAAAATAGTCCATCATAAAAGTAAAACAAATGCTCATTTTAATTAGGTTATTGCAAAAATCACATTGATATATTAACAAAATAATTAAATAGAGCAGCATTATAAACATTTATAATAGAAAAATTCAACACTTAAATTGTAACAGAATATGTTTTGTATGTAGTTGATAAATTAGTCGGCATATAAATGTTTGTTTATTGATAAAACACATTAGTATAATAACAAAAAACAAAAATATTTAACAGAAAACAGCAAAATCAACATTTTTATAAATGTTCAACACTAAATTGTAACAGAACATAATATTTAGTAAAGAAGTATCTTCTTCTTTAATCAATAAACAAATATGACAAAAAAAACGGCGGGTAAAGATGTCTCAAGCGACAAATTAAATCAGATTAATACGCAAGAAGAAATTACCAAACGCCACATATTTGCGAAAGAAATACTGTAAAAAATAGCTAAACGCTCTTGCTCATCTTTTTACAGTAAGTATAAAAGGGATAAGTAAAATCAAGCACATGGTTTGAGTGAGACAAAATTAACTAAGTATTTTTTTTGGTTTGGTGCAATCAGGAAAAATTATCTAAATCACAATATGTGTTTAATACAAATCAGGTAAAAAAGTCTAGTAAAAAAATTGATTTGGATGAAAGACTTAAATGACATATTTGGAAATTCATTCAATATTTCTGTCGTTTAGTGGGCCGAAATTGCCCAAATTAACTAAAATAATGATTTACCAAGCGAAATCAAAAGTCGTTGTAGGAACATAAGAATAGCACCATCCGACGCAGAAAAAAATACGATTCAAACTGTATATAACTCAATTTCGCCCAAAATGTCGCTTAGTAATTTTTGCCTTTCCAGCGTCGATATGATTTGTAGGTACTTAATTATAAATAAATCGTACGCAGTTTTGATTACATCAATTGTGGCTTAAAATTCCGCGTATTTCGTTATGTTTTTTAAGACTTCTTATGTAAAAGACAGTTCACATTGTGGATTGTGTTGTAGATGTTCATTTATTTCAGGAGTTTTATATTTTTTACAATAGTTTTGTGTTACGAGCACGTGGGAGATGAAAACATTTGTACGGACACATTTTATTTTATGAGAAACGTCACTCCTGTGGTATTCTCTATAGGTGATTTTATCAATAAAATAATAGACCATTAAAGGTCACGTGGTCTTGTCTATGGATTTGCTTTTGCTTGGGGGGCAAACAATCAAATTGCGCAAATCATACTTGTAGGATGTTATGCCATAAGAGAAAAAAACGAAAGTCAGACGACAAAATTATAACAAAATCGACACTGACAGTTTTTTTGATTATTAGGTATCTATTCTTTAGGCGTCCCACCTAATATTACACCGTAAACACTGTGAATGTGTTGTGTTGGGATGCCTGATGCCCCTCAAGGATTTTTCTGTGACGTCATCCTTTAATGGTCTATACTGAACATGTGAACCGCGCTTTGGCTAGTAACGTAAATGTAAAATGAATATCTGAATATTCTTATTAAAAATACACGTAACGCAACTTAAAATTAAAAATTATTCTTAAATGGCGTTCGTATATTTTTTTTAATACTGGTTAAAGTGATATGATCTAGTTTTTTTAGAATCAGCAATGAGTTTGGACCTTGCCGATAAATATTAATGTTGTTATCCAATAAAAATTTTAAATTCAAAATGTAGTCAAAATTTGAATAATGTCATAAAATTTTATTTATTACTAATAAAATGTGTCCCCCAAATTGTAATGAATACTATTATACAGCCAGTAGTATGCTTCAAATGTAAAAAAAAAAAAAAACAAAACGCAACCGGTAATAAACGCAGCCTCATTTTGATTAGCTTCTTAGGTTGTTCCGTTGTGACGAATCATTTCTCGGCCATTCTCTTTGAGGCTTTTGCCGAACGTGGACTGTTCGATTGTGTTGTTGCTTGCAGGTAATTACCAATTAAACGTGTGAATATCTTATGTTACCGTTTCTTTAGCATATTTGGCCAGTTTTTATACAATAAAATGTTCTGCTCAGGGGAGAATATGACGTGACGCCCGAATTAATAATTTAATCATGAAAACATCGTTGTTCGCCTCTCGTTTAATTGTGCAATATGTGACTGTTCAGTGTGTTATCATAAATTGTTTCTATTAATAATAGTGATTCGCCAACATATTACGTATATTAGCTTGTTATAGTTCAAAATAATGTATAAAACATGATCTTAATCGTGCTTACGCGTCACCGGCAACCCTAGTCGGTAGCACGTGGTGACGCAAGGTTAATTTTAACATGACAGTTATAATGTCATGCCGTTGCCAAAAGTTGTAACTCGGCACCTGTGTATTCATGTTTTGTTTACTTTCTGATATAGATCGGTGATAGGTAAATTGACACAATATGAAATTTTGCGGATGGGCATGTTCGCACATCGGCATGGGTGGCGGCCATATTGTAGTTCAACGGCACGACTCCATTGTGCAATGTCGTACGTCATGTTTTCCGGTATCGTTGTGCTTTTACTAATGATACAATCGTTTTTGTTTCAGATAATAAATTACAATGGCAAAGGAAAAGATCCATATCAACATTGTCGTAATTGGACATGTCGACTCCGGCAAGTCCACCACTACTGGTCACTTGATTTATAAGTGCGGTGGTATCGACAAACGCACAATCGAAAAGTTCGAGAAAGAAGCCCAGGAAATGGGCAAAGGCTCATTTAAATATGCCTGGGTGTTGGATAAATTGAAGGCAGAACGTGAGCGTGGTATCACTATCGATATTGCCTTGTGGAAGTTCGAAACAGCCAAATACTACGTCACCATTATTGATGCCCCAGGGCACAGAGATTTCATCAAGAACATGATTACTGGAACCTCCCAGGCTGATTGCGCTGTGTTGATCGTAGCAGCTGGTACTGGAGAGTTCGAAGCTGGTATTTCTAAGAACGGACAGACCCGTGAGCACGCCCTGCTAGCTTTCACCTTAGGAGTAAAGCAACTCATTGTTGGTGTCAACAAGATGGACTCGACTGAGCCACCATACAGTGAATCCAGATTTGAGGAAATTAAGAAAGAAGTATCTTCATACATCAAGAAGATTGGTTATAACCCAGCTGCTGTTGCATTTGTCCCTATTTCAGGATGGCACGGAGACAACATGTTGGAACCATCATCTAAGATGCCATGGTTCAAGGGATGGCAGGTGGAGCGTAAAGAAGGAAAGGCTGATGGTAAGTGCCTTATCGAAGCTCTAGATGCCATTCTTCCCCCTGCCCGCCCCACAGACAAGGCCCTTCGTTTGCCACTCCAGGATGTCTACAAAATTGGAGGTATCGGAACAGTACCAGTCGGTCGTGTGGAGACTGGAGTCCTCAAGCCAGGCACTATTGTTGTCTTTGCTCCTGCTAACATCACCACTGAAGTTAAGTCTGTAGAGATGCACCACGAAGCCTTGCAAGAAGCTGTGCCTGGAGACAATGTTGGTTTCAATGTGAAGAACGTTTCCGTCAAAGAGTTACGTCGTGGTTATGTAGCTGGCGATTCCAAGAACAATCCTCCCAAGGGAGCTGCAGATTTCACTGCTCAAGTAATTGTACTGAACCACCCTGGACAGATTTCCAACGGATACACCCCTGTTTTGGATTGCCACACAGCTCACATTGCTTGCAAATTCTCAGAGATCAAAGAGAAAGTCGACAGGCGTACTGGTAAATCCACAGAAGACAATCCCAAAGCCATTAAATCGGGAGATGCTGCCATCGTCATTCTCGTTCCATCTAAACCCATGTGTGTTGAATCATTCCAAGAATTCCCTCCTTTGGGAAGGTTTGCTGTACGTGATATGAGACAAACAGTCGCTGTAGGAGTTATCAAGGCTGTCAACTTCAAAGATCCATCCTCTGGAAAAGTCACCAAGGCTGCAGAGAAGGCCACCAAAGTCAAGAAGTAGCTAGGCCTATATTCCGAGACGCTACCGTTCAAAATGCTTCTTAAACATTTTTCTCATCGGAAAGTTTTCCGCAGGAAAAAGGCTTTACTCATTCCTTACTATATTTTTTTTTACTTCATATATTTTATTTTATGTAAGGTTATTATTATACATAAGGAAAGGAGATATTTTTGTAATCGCTATTACTGGAGTGTAAATTTCATAGTAATAAACGAGTAGCCGAGATTTATCCAATACATGTATTTCACTCAAACTTTTTTCCTCTAGCAAAATAAATTAATATTACAGCGAACAAATGCTTTTGGTATTTGGATACCTGGAAGTTTATTTTAAAGATTATTGTACAGTTGTTGCTTGATCTGTTGAAATAATCCTGGTGAACTTTCTAGTTAGACTCCTAATTGAAATTTTTCATGAAGAATTTTATGGTATTCCATGTAGTTTCAACCATACTGACAGGAGGATGCCGTTTCATAACAAATAGCTGACTGAAATGATATTTTTACATTGAATGTACAATGCGGAGAGTATGGAAAATACATTTACATAATCCTGAGAATTCCTTGGGTTGTCCCTCTTTGTATCATAGTTCAAGATGAATTGATGCGTAGTCGCCATTTATTGAGGAATGAAATTCTGCATTAAGATGGTATAAACTGTTTATTTACTGGATAATTGATATATTGCTGTTGCATGTTTAAAATGCTATGATTGTTTATTCAAAGTGCTAATTATTTTTATTCTTAAATATGTAATTTTAATATTGATACAATTCAATGTCAAAAAATTTAATTATTCACATGTGTCATTTTAAACATGCTATGACAATCAAAAAACCGAGAAACCAGATTGATTATGATAATGAATCCAAATTTATTTTTATTGCACATTGATAGCAAAAAATTATAAACTTTAAAGTACGCTGAATATTTCAATGTGTAGAGAGGTTGAGTTTACTGCAAATGTGTGATTTCTTCCAACTAATTTGAATGTTTTTTTTTATATTAAGCAACAACTTCCATTCTGAATGATGGTAGTTTATTCACGAGAGGTGGGAAGTGTGAAAGCAATATTTAAAGGGGAAAAGTTGTTCGAAAAAATAAAGACTTTACATCTTAAATTCAGCGATAAGGTTTGCCACCCATCCTGAATGTCTTGATTTTATATTGGCGTGGAGAGGACAGCTTGTATGTTTCTTACATGCAGCTGGTCTGCTGGCTACCCCACTTGCGGGATATGCCGTGATAGTACAGACAGACAGAAAAGTAGCTAATAATAAGGTAAATAGTGCAATCCGACCAATAATTGCAAACAGAAACATATATACCACAGCTAAAAGGTTGGTGCACTCTGCTATCTTAGTGCCAACACTTATTATGCAAGTGAGTCGTGGACACGGTTAAAGAAGGATGAAAGCGTCATAAATGCAGTAGAAATGAGATTGTTGAGAATGTGGTAAAAGTCTGTGAGATCGTATGCGTAACAGTGATATACGAAAGGAATGTGGAATGAAAGTTGGTGTAATTACAAGGATGAATGTAAATAAGTTAAGATGGTTTGGGCACGTGGAAAGAATGAATTGAGTACAGAATGATCAAGAAGATATATTCCGCTGAGAGGAATGGTGCTCGAAGATGTGGACGTTCGAGGATCAAATGGCAAGATCATTTAAATCAAATCCTGCAGGACGGTCATGTGATGAGCACATTGAACAGGAGAGCATGCATGAGGGATTGTATGACAATGACAGAAGCAAAAGGTGTATGCAAGGAAGTGGCACTCGATCCTTTCTGTCTACCTCCTGTGAGAAGCGACGTTATGGTATGCATGTATTTCATTTTGTGTTTGAATACGCCATTTGATGAAGAAGATCTAATATCATTAGGGGGTTATTCTATATTTTAGGTGAAAGATGAGTAAAAAGATATGCTGTGAGGTGGAAATATTAAGAGCCGATTATCTTGGGATTGTATCGATCGAAGATCGGAAAACAATTTGTTCTATATTGATCTAGATATCTGGAGCCTCATGCTTAAGGATATTAAATAGGAAGCAAAAAATTTGCAAGTCACGGGAATCCTAGAAAGATGGCCATTTGAGTTATGTATAGAATTGAGAGATGCAGGCATATTTTCTTAGACCAAAAATAAATCAAATTCAAGCATTCAAGAAGTTCTTCAGTGGTATTTAGGAAAGCGCAGTCTGCGTAGAAGCGTATTGGTAGTAAAAAGGTTGAAGCCATTATTCGTTAAGTTTCAGTTTAAAGAAGGATTATAAATTTTTAATGTGTACAATCTAAAGAAAATTTTGTTACTTGCGTCTTTGATATGATTCACCCATGAAAGATTTTGATCGAATGTGACATCTTTATTTTTGACCATTTTTAAAAGAGCTATGGAGGGTTGTGGAGGGTTGGTAGTTTAAAATTTCACAACTTTGCTATTACTAACGATGATGATGGCTCGGGTTTTAGGGACATTGAGCAAACGGCCAATTTGAAATATCTTCGAGATCGAGATTCATTATGACGAAGCCAGAAGTAGAGTTATTAAAAGAAAAAGTGAGAAAGGAAGTCATCAGCATGCATGTGATATTTGGATTTAAAATCTATTGATGTGGTATCAATAAAAAAAACAGTAAAGGTGAAAGGATATCCTTGAGGGACTCTGAATATTTACCCAATTAGATAATGTGTCAGACGTTTTGACATAATGTTGGCGATTAGAGAGTTATGTGCTAAACCAATTTAGATAAGAGTAGCCAAAATGAAGTCTTTCAAGAAATCATAAGAAGATAATGATCAACCGAATCAAACTTACTAAAATCGAGAACGGTGAGAATACCATTTTCAATTGCCTAATGAATATTATCGGTGAGTGTGTGATCGGATGTTATTACTATGGTGAGTGAGGGAACCTGAATGCAATGACCTAAGCAAATTACGTTTTGTTAAGAAATCAATAAACTTATTCAATAATCAGGTGTTCGAGTACTTTAAACTGGCATATAAATATTGGCCAAATATATTTGGGAACATTGGGCTACACCACTTTAGCTAACTGTATTATGAATGCTTCTTTCCACCTTGATGAAACTGTTGAAGTAACTGTGTAACATTAAATGCTCTTACAACAAAAAATATTGGTGAGGCTGAAATTGGCACACAACACAACAACTTATATCAAAAACTAAGGATCAATGATATTAGCAATGTTTACTGATTAAATCTTTTTTTTTTTTTTTTTTTTTTTTTTTTTTTTTTTTTTTTTTTTTTTTTTTTTTTTTTTTTTTTTTTTTTTTTTTTTTTTTTTTTTTTTTTTTAAAAGATATATCTGGGTTTTGTTATAAACCCAAATACAACCTTATACACCTTTCACACTAAGCTAAAAGCTTGTGCCGTGAAAGGGGAGTTTGCCGGCACCTGGGATCGAACCACGGACCTCTTGTTCTGAAGGCCGAGACTCTACCTCCAGGCTACCGACGAACTCAAATCAACTGCCAATATTCTTTTTATGAAACCATTTATAATAAATAAATTTCATTATTAAGTATTGTTGCATTGATGTTCAGATCAGAATGAATGACCCAAGATTCTTCAATTTTACCCCATTGGGCTTTTAAAAGATTTTAGTATTTTTTAAATATATATATTTAAAAAATGCGCAACAAGCAAATAAAATTTTACACAATACAATATAATAAAGATTTAACATAATTATTGTACTTAATCAGCCCATCTTTGATCTCATGGTCCCTTTTAACTGCCAGTACAGTATAAAGCACAGAAAGAGAAAAAATAAAAACTAATATATCATTCCTGTCTAATGTGCCTCCTCGAGATACAGAATATGTCTACGGACCTCACTTTCCCCAAATTATTGTACGAGGTAAGGCATCGGTGTAATGGGGAGTTCTGAGCAGCGTAAGTATTTTTTTTACTTAAAAGAAAATCAGAGTCTTTACGTTCAAAATTATTTATTTAACAAAGCCACCTATCCAAAAACTGAGTAATTTGAAATTGTACAAGATGTACCACATATTATTTGATATTTTTAAATACATTTATTTATGTAAAACTATTGAATTTTTACTATCTATATTTTTCATTTACTTTTTTGAACTCCTTCAGTCACAGACTTTTCTTCAAGGAAAGTGTGCAGTTGTCTATTTCCGAAATTCAATACTAATATCGCTTACTTCAGAGTTATTTGTCAACTTCTGGGGAGATAGCTGCTTTGCTCTTGGATAAGGATATAAAATAACAAATTTAAGTATTCAAAATAAATTATGTAATGATTTTATTGATTGTTTAAGTTTAAACCTAGTAAAACATTATTTCACAATAATTATACAAACATAACAAACTTATATATATACCAAAATGTACAATCCAATTCTTCCACAAGTACTTTTCTTGGCTTTTTCAAAACCTTTAAAATCATAAATATTAAATTATATAATAAAATGAATAATTATCAATTGTATCATATAATTTAAATTGAAGGGTTACAAAGTTCCTTTAAAATTGAAAGAGTAAAAATGCAATACTCATTATGGTTTCTAAAAAGTTTGCTTCTACTCGAATCCCATCATTTGAAAGTATGAGTAAGTATTGTAATACAATCTTGATTATGATTTATATAACATTCAACTTGTTTTCTTGTCATTTTTATTTTCTTCAAAAGCATGTAAAGCATCAGCCATTAATTCTGCACTTTCCAATCTATATTTGTGTTTATATGGTTTATATACAAAAGCAGAAAACAGTGCAACAAATGAAGTAATCCCTATAATTACACCAGTTATTTTACCAATTGATGTGCCTTTCGTGGAAGGTTTCATTTTTCCTGAAAAAAAAGTAAAAAACAATTATAATAATCATTCTTATGTCTGTAAAAAATAAAGTTACTGCTCAACAGTTGTCTACATAGTCAAGCAAATATGCATACGCTTATAGTGGCACACTACAAAATGGAAGTTTATAAAGAATCGTAAGTGGCACTATGATATTGGCCGATTGTGCATCATGTTTCTGTCAAATAAATAAAGTTACGCATGTATACGTGACATATAATATTAGATTTTCGTACAGCTGACTACACAAAATGAATAAGTATTTTTTGATGAGTTGCTTTTGAGAAATAGTATTCCTCATTGCCAAACAGAAAATTTCAATGTCTTTTACGTATTCCTGTCTTTTACAGAACACTTGAAAATTTGCAAAAAGGGGGGAAGATCTATTCTTAATCGGTGACCCCACAGGATTTTTTATAAAACAAAGTGATTTTTAAAATAAAATGATTTTTATAATGTTATACTTTACTTTAATAATTTAAAAACTGCTAATTTTTTTATTCGATCGCCAACCCCGACTGTCTTTTCTTTCTTGAACAATGACTTACTACTTGAAGGACATTGATTGTTTATTATTTTATATCAATTTTTATGATAAGAAGACATCACTTTCGGCAGGTATTAAGGACGTATTGGTAGGAAAGAGACCATTATCATCTAAATCAGAAGTTCCCAAACTTTTATTTCTCATGGACCACTTTCAAAAATTTTGCTGGACCCCATTTTTTAGTCACGCCATCGTGGACCCCCAGGGGGGTCCACCTGGACCACTTTGGGAATCACTGATCTAAATGATATGGAGTGTAACAACATCATTTATTACTATTGTTATTATTAATGTTGGAACACCAAAATTCTGTCAAATTTGTCCTGTGCTGGTAGTTTCACTTCATGTCACTAATATATGTGCAGTTTTAGTGTAATTAAAAACTTGTGGCATTTGATATGGAGCAGCAGCTGGAGTGGCCGATATTATAATGTTTAATTCTCTATGAATTTGTATTGAATGTCAGAATCATGTTCAAAATTATTATGCAGTCGAGAGCTATATTAATTTATTTTAAGTGTTATTTTTCTATTTTGAATTTGTTTAATTATTTTTATACGAAAATACGTCAAACTACATACAACATGAGTGAGAGTGTTGACATGGCAGTGAAAGCATAGGATGAACAAATGTGAACAGACGTGTTCACTTTCGATGAACAGGTTTGATCCTGACACTCTGGATGATCATCCAAAGTGAAGCGATGTGAATGCTACTTTAAAAACAACATGGTTTTAATTTTGTTTTTTTTTGTGTATTCATACACAATGAGCAGTCCTGCCCCATTCCTACCACTTTATGCCATCCCCGTATCCTATCATCTATGTCGTATCGCGTATCCGGAATTGTTTATATTGTTTTTATATTAAAGTAGTTTTTTATTTTATATGTATATTTGTTTTAGTATCTATATATATATTCGCACATTGAAAACAAAAGTGGCATTATACAAAAAACATGATTTTTCAGTATAGCCGTTTAAAGTTTTTGGTATAGTTCTATAGTTTACACCTCTACTTGTTTCTTGAATACATTATTTATACAAAGTAATACATAAAAATGACACTATACTTAAAATGTCATTTATGCATTTAGTCTTTCCTTAAATTAATGTACAACCACTGCGGCCGTTTGACTCCAACTGGTATAGTGTCACTTTATTAATTAGCAACTTGAAGCTTATACAAAAAGTACAAACCGATACCAGTGACCTCTAGGGAAAACTAAACAAGCTATTGGAATAGGTGTTTTTGTATTGGATGCGTTTTAATTTGAGCGTTTTAAGCATCGTTTAAACTCAAAATTGACATTTTTTGTATACTGCCACTTTTGTTTTCAATGTGCGATATATATATATATTTTTTTTACTTGATTTTATTTATTTATTATTTACTGTTTTTTACTTACGATTTTTATTTTATTTTATTGTTTAATGGGTTAGTTGGAAGATATCGCGCTTCCGCGATAAACTCGCCCATTGCACAAATTTATTTGTCTGGTTCTACAATGTTTATATTTTATTAATGTTTGTTTTTTTGTGCAATAAAGATTTTTATTATTATTATTATTTATCTAATATATGTGTGGTTATTTTGATACATATGGATATTCTCTATTACCTACATTGCTAATTCATAACAAAATCAATACCCTGCATAATTTGAATGAATTATTTCGATTAGATTTTGCATTATGTTACATTGTGTAAACATGGTTTTCCAATCGAGACATATGATTAGTTTTGTCATCTGCACATTGTGCCCAAATCCCATAAAACAATGAAAAATTAGTAAATATTCTAAACATGATTACTTTCATTTTGTATATACATACTAGTGATGTAACGAATATTCGTATTCGCATTCGCGAATATCCAAAATCACACATTCATTACATCACTAATACATACATTTGATTATTCATTATTTTGTTGTTTTTTGTCTGCCGTTATGTGATTTTTAATATGTAAATATTATGTAACTGGGAACTAACTTGGTTGAGCAGCTCCACCCGTTGTGGACAGTATTTTCTTTTCCTTAGAAAGAGCCTATTAGCATTATTATTAAGTCCATTCAAATTGGTTTTATTGCAAATCAAAATGTTTGCATTAAATTATTTGAAAATCTTCACCATCCGAAGTGTGAAAGAAAGTTTTGAGAAGTTTGCAATTCTTATTGATGTTAGAGAGGCCACTGTTAAGACGCACCCTTCATCATTTTTTTAATCATACAGAACAAATATTTTAGTCAATTTATATTAGATTGTTATGGATTATTGCAAATGTAAATGTTTGCATTAAAGCTTATGGTCTATACTGCAGCAACAGTTAAATTATGTTGACATACTAAAAATAACTGTCTCTTTGCACATCGCATTGACGGAAAACTGTAATGATGCGCAAAGTTAGTCTAAAGGGAATAATTTATTTTATTCTTCTTGCACATCATCATCCACATAACAAAATCCACAAAGCAGTTTACATAAAAAAAGAATGCGATGATACGCAGTGGCGAGATTATCACTTTATAGTGATTTCTTCCATCTAACCACGTAAATCTTTACATAATTTAAAATAAATCAATAATAATAGGTATATTTAAACTTCAACTTAATTATCTAAAAAAAACACTCACCCGTAGCTTTCTATATTAAAGAAATTACGAAGCGGGGGGTACTTTAGAATTTTGAGAGGAGTAATTTTCTGCAATTGGTCGCCAAATATAATTTCCACTTATAACTCCTACAATGATAGCAAATCCAACATGCATCCTAGTCAAACCGTAGGGTTTTCTTACACGCATCGTATCTACTTATAAACTATAATCAACTCTCCCATGAATTACGAAAATAAAACTATTATAGTTTTAAAATACCACCCACTTCCAAATTGACTTTTCAATTCGGCTGTGTCACAAAAAGTTAGAAGTAGAGTTTTAATAAATTATGCTCTATGAAGTAGAGGTTAGAATAATTATTACCTGTTATGAAACATGAAACCAGGGTTGCCACTGTTGCCAGATTGTGAATGGGCTAGTATTGTTCAGAATCTGAGTATTCGTTCTTCAACTTAACTCGAAGAACTAAATCCTCAATGCCAAATCTGTTCGGTCTTTTTCGTTCTTTTGGGAAAAATTACATTAAAGTACTATATTTTCAAAGAAACTAAGGTTTAACATCGCGTGGCAAATAAACACGAACGAGATTTAAATCTTCGTGTGTGTTTTTTTTTGGAAAAAAAACCTTAAGATACTCTATTTTCAAAGATACTAAGGTTTCATATTGCGTGTCAAACGTTGAGAACGAGATTCTTGGATTTAAATCTACGTGTTATTATTTTGGAAAAAACGCCATTGGAGTATTCTATTTTCAAAGGAATTAAGGTTTTATATCGCGTGTCAAATGTAACAAACATGATTCAAAGATTTAAATCTTTGTGAAGTTGTTTTGGTAAAAATACCATTAGAATACTCTATTTTCAAAGAGACTAAGGTTTAAAATCGCGTGACATATATCACAAACGAGATTTAAGGATTTAAATCTTCGTGTCGTCTTTTGGGAAAAAGGCCTTTAAAATACTTTATTTTCAAAGAGACTAAGGTGAAAATCGCGTGACAAATTCCACGAACGAGAACGAATGTAAAGAACGAATTGTTTTGAAGAACGATGTCTCAAGTACCGATTCCTGAGAAAGAACTGGATTTACCAATACTAGAATGGGCCACTTGCAGATTTTTTTTTTATTAAAATAAACTGAAAATAAACCCAGATATATCTTTTTTTTTAAATTATAATTTTGGACGTGATTCTGACTTTCAGTACAAATTCATAGAGAATAAGACAAATAATAGGATAAAAATTGTTTATGGTCGTTTCAGTGAAAGGACCTTTCATCAAAATAGGGAACTTGCACATATTTTTTTTATTCTTTAGAATCATAAATAAAGTAATCAGTAACACATATCAGTAATTTTTTTTTCGATACGTTGCTTAATTTCTGTTTTATAGCATTTTGAAATTTCGATTTTTGAATTTCCGCGAAAACGCCACATCCGAAAGCGCCATTTTGATGACGTCATACGTCCCTTCGATCTCTCTGTCTACAGATGCTTAGTACATTTCGTAGTATATATCTATTAGTTTGACGAGGTTATTTACTGTTGTGGTTTGGGTTTAAACGCTTTTTTGCTAAAAACTTCAAGATGATTAAATTTTTACGTATAAACATACATCAGTTCCTATTTTTTAATTTAGTTATAATGACGGAAAACGATTTTCTCAAGGGGCGATCGGATATTTATCATGCATATAATAATAAGCCCGCCGGTAGGTGCTATAGCTTTGTCTTATAATGTTATTACTAATTTGTAAATGCAATACAACATTGTGTAATAATTACATTATATTCAGTGGCAATTAGTATCAATTTTTCATCATTCTTAGGTCTGATTAGTGATTACAGGTTCTAAATACGCCATTACTTTTCTGTACTGGGTGCATGGTCGGAGTGAAGATCCTGCTAAAAAATCTGTCCAATGTTATTGGAAAAAATCAAAGTTGGCTGAAGTTAGCACAGAAGTTAAATTTTGTGCTGAATTGAGTCATCGATTATCTACTATATCCACACCGAGTGAGTTTCTGACAGCCATTGTGTCAAAACCAAAAGATTTTTATTGTAAATCAGATAGTATTTTAAGGATATAGTAACAAATGTCGACACCATAAGCATCCACTACTTAATAGATGTGTTCATTACCTAATAACAATATTTATACTGCGAATGATTTTGTTTGTTTTGTCATTGGACGATAGAAATGGAAAGCTGCAAAGAAGTCGCTGAACTTACAGTACAGTATGCAGCTAACAATATCGGCATGCGTAGAAATAATTTATTCGGTGTCGTATAAGTTATATTTGTACACCTTGGACTACACAATATTTGTATGACCTTTTTGGAAACATTTTGTATCAATCCAAGATATATTTACCTACTTCGAAAATGTTAAAAACCGGACTCAAATACCAAGCGATTGTTAATCCCATACATTACGATAAACAACAAAACATCACTCAGGACATGTGACGTCACAAATGCAATAGCCAGCAATATGGCGTTCAAACAGCGGGCGAAAAAGCGTGATTTTATTTATTAAAATAATAAATGAAAATATTTATTTTTGAGTTTTAATCAAAATATAATCGATATATAACCTTTTTTCTACCTAATTAATGCATTTCACAAAATATCCCTCTCGAGTGCAAGTTCCCTATTATGTAGGGTAGTAATTTGATGTTTACGAATGTGTTGTTTTGGATATAGACCATTAAAGGATGACGTCACAGAAAAATCATTGAGGGGCATCAGGCATCCCAACACAACAGACGATTACGGTGTAATATTAGGTGGAACGCCTAAAGAATACCTAATAATCAAAAAAACTGTCAGTGTCGATTGTGTTATTATTTTGTCGTCTGAATTTCTTTTTTTTCTCTTATGGCATAACATCCTACAAGGATGATTTGCGCAATCTGTCTGTTTGCCCCCCAAGCAAAAGCAAATCCATAGACAAGACCACGTGACCTTTAATGGTTTATAGACCATTAAAGGATGACGTCACAGAAAAATCATTGAGGGGCATCAGGCATCCCAACACAACAGACGATTACGGTGTAATTTAGGTGGAACGCCTAAAGAATACCTAATAATAAATAAAAAAAACTGTCAGTGTCGATTTTGTTATTATTTTGTCGTGTGACTTTCTTTTTTTTCTCTTATGGCATAACATCCTACAAGGATGATTTGCGCAATCTGACTGTTTGCCCCCCAAGCAAAAGCAAATCCATAGACATGACCACGTGACCTTTAATGGTCTATTCATCTTGGAGGATCATCCGGAGTGATCACTGAAAGTGAACAAATGTGAACGCCCCGTTGATTTGATGTTGGCAAACTTGATTATCAAGGTCAAAACTGTCATTGTATTGTCAATTCCATGATTTCATATTCGTTGATAGGTAATTTTAGCAAAGGTTGTTAATGTAATAGTATCGGGAATATTGGCGCCGAGGAAGCGAAAATAATGTCAAATAATTGTTTTTATGTTGCAGTAAATGGTGCAGAAAAGCGAAAATATTGAGACCTGCTATGATATTTTTCTTATTGTGAAAGTTGTACTAAGTCACCTCTTAATTCAGATTGGTAGGAAGTTGACCAATATTTACTTTTAAATCATATATATTTAAGTAAATGTTGACGTTTCGTTCTTTAGAGAGAAAGAAATACCTTGTTTTTTTAATTAAGAGCCTTGAAAAAGAAATACCTTGAGAAAGAAATACCTTGTTTTTTATCAGGTTTATCACAGCTCAGTAGAGGAGTTGTAGAATTAAGATGTTTCGCAGTAGAGGTGATAGCAACTTGGTATATAAATGTACTGTGAGATTGCTGGAAGATACCGAGATTTTAGAATGCGAGTTTCATGTATGTATATTATGTTTAATATTAGTATTAGAATGTACTATCCATGAAATTTAAAAAAAATGTCATTCACTATGTTCAGGTTGTACCGAAATTCAGCATTTTTTGAGTTTGTGTAATGTAAATATGATTATTTTATGCTGAAGACATACCTATTTGTTGTTTTTATTTTAGCCAAGTAACAAGGGTAAATATCTTTTGGATTCTGTATGTCAGCAGTTGAATTTGATTGAAACAGATTACTTTGGATTGAGATATGTCGATGGAGGCAACCAGAGGGTAAGTATCAAATATGTTGTTTCTGGGCAAAACCGTTAGAGCTATAAGAGGTTAGAGCTATTAGATCAAATTGAATTAGGGCTTCAGGTATCAGTACAAATGGCTGTCTAATCGAAGCCTGTGTCAATTTTATCCTATACGTCTTATAGCCGGTTCCTTAAAAATTAAAAAGTCTCGGTTTAATTTCAGATAGATGAACACATCAAAATTAAATTCATGAATTTTCTACTTATATTTATGTTTTATAGTTTCTCACCTGAGAAATTTTCATTCATCGAAATTTGGTGGATTTTATGAGCACAAAATTTATAATGTGCATTTTTCGTACACAATGCAGTAGCATAAAATGACACCAGACCAACCCTAATCTAACCTACAATCAGTCAAATGTATATATAATTATCAATAAATGTGCTTTGGCATAAAATAACATCATGTCAACCCAACCCTTACCTACAAATCTATTCCATTCTATTCTTATTAAGGCCATCCATTCGTTTGCGAGTGACTTCATTTTCATTCAAAGCGATTTCAGTCAGGGAGAGGAATCAGTCAAATATGAAAATTCAAGTACACGGTCATGTTGTCTGTAGGTGGATGTATTTTGTGAAAAATAATTAAAAGCATAAATAAATGAGAAATAATAGTTATTAAAAATTAAAACAAACTAATGAAATTCTGGTAAGTACACAATAGCACATTCATTTTGTTTGTGATTCCGTGTGATGTGATCACTAAAAGTGTTGAATTTTAATAATTTCCGACAAACTAATAAAGGAGCTGTGGAGCACCTAGCAAAGAATTGGTCTCCCACTCTTTTCCTTAATTTTTCAAATAGGTATCCATTAAAAGACAGGTGTTCGAAAAAATAAGACATTTTACAAAATAAATGCAGCTATGAGATTAGCCACCTATTCTGAATGTCTTGATTTCTTGTTGGCATGGAGAGGACAGTTTGCATGTTTATTAAACGCAGCTGATCTGCTGGATACCCTACGTGTGGGCTATGCCGTGATGGTATAGATAGATATAGTAGCATTCCCAACAGCTTGGGTCCTTTTTCGTAATGCAACATTCTAATGTCAGTAATATCAAAGTAAGAGGAATGTCGTGGGAAGAGATAATTTAATTTTGACTGCCATTGTACTAAAAATTGAACTCCATTAATTAATTCTTATGTTTCAGCACTGGTTACACATAGCAAAATCAATTGTAAAACAAATTAAAGGTATGTAGAATGTCTCATTGCTCTTACTAACATTACATAATATATGTATATTTATAAATGTTACTGACAAGATTTTGTACTTCAGTTGTTAAAATATTAAATATCTTTTTTAAAGATGCAAGTCCAATACTGTTTAGTTTTCGGGTTAAATTTTATCCTCCAAATCCTTTGTTGTTGAAAGAAGAAGTCACTCGATACCAAGTTTACTTGCAACTGAAGAGAGATCTTTTGCATGGACGTCTTTATTGCACACCAAATGAAGCGGCAATGCTCGGAGCATTAGTTATTCAAGGTAAGAAAGATTGTTTATGGGGTTGTCTTGAATTTCAGATAATTTGCATCTAACTTAACATTAACATTCGTACATTTTAATGTAATATTTTTAGGAGAATTAGGTGATTATGATCCTGCAATACATGTGGGTAACTATGCATCTGAAATGAGGTTGCTGCTTAGACAGACAGAAGCAATAGAGTCCCGTATGTTGGAATTACATGCCTTACCTGTGGCTGAAGGAGGAGTTAATGGGCTGAGCCCTGTTGAAGCTGAAACTTCTTTCCTAAAAATAGCTTGCCAGTTGGACACTTATGGCATAGATCCACATGCTGTCAAGGTATTCTTCCTTATATCATCAAGACATGTGCCCTGATTATTTGTTTGTGGATTGTTTAGTAAAATGAATACAATGGTGCACATATTTCAGGATCACAGAGGAAATCAGTTGTATCTTGGAATAAATCACAGTGGAATCATTACATTTCAAGGAAGTCGGAAGACACATCACTTTAGATGGTCAGAAGTTCATAAAATTAACTACGAGGGGAAAATGTTTATTGTTCATCTAAACTACCCTGAGGTAAGATTCTTGTTCATTTACACCGTGGAGTTAGTCATATAAATTTAAACATGTTTTTCAAATGTTTGAAAACTTTATTTAATTCTATTTTTTTAGAAAAAACACACTGTGGGTTTTAAGTGTCCAACAGGTTCAGCTTGTAGACATGTGTGGAGATGCGCTATTGAGCAAATGCTTTTTTTCACGTAAGTATGTCCTCTATATTGTGGATGAGGTAATTAGTACATTAATTATAAACTACTACACATAGCAATTTACATTTGATTATTCAATAGTTAAGACTGTCTCTATTCAGGATGATTGTAAATATGGGTGTTTTGCTATAAAGAAGGAAAGAAGTTCCTAATAGAAAATAAAATATGTTATTGAATAGCATAATATATATGGATTTCATTTATCTTTAATGTAGATATTTTCACACAGTCACTTTCTAATAAAAGTTATATTGTATATAATATTATTTATTTATATGTACAGGCTAGCATCTAGTGCTGATGCATCTGTTGTGTCGGGAGGAGGTTTCTTTTCATGGGGCAGTAAGTTTCGTTATGTTGGTCGGACAGAGAGAGAGATACTACAGGGTGCCCTAGAGAATAGCAGTCGGGAAAGCAATGGTACTGGTAGTGAGAGCAGTGGAGTTCGTAGGAAGGCATCCAGTGTGCCTGCTACTCCATCAACTCCTATGAATAGTGATTTTGGTAAGATTTTCATTTATCATTATCTGTGCAATGGCAAATATACATACTGCTACTACTACTACTACGCTATACTGCCATATTTCACAAATAAGGTAATCAACAGACTAACTGCAAGTAATAAATATGTAGATTCTAAATAAGATATTCAGGATGGGTGGCGTGCTTCATTGCTGAATTCTAGATGTAAATTATCTCATATGGTTTTACTTGAACACCTGACTTTTATTGGACACCGAAAAATTATTATGATGTCAATTAAAATACATTCTTATATTTAAAAAAAATATATTCCATTTTCAAGATTTCATTCACTCAGCCCCAAAGAAAACTTTTTTAGAAGTTGAATCTGGATTTGAAATAAATCCTGATACACCCCAAATATTCTCATAGTAAGCAATGTGCTTATGTCTTGAAGTGGAGTATTTTTGCTGTTAACATCGGCTGTGAAAGTCTTAGATTACAATGGAAGATTCATGTGTGTGCCTTATTGAGGCAGCCTTGTAAACTGTGCCATATTTCAGGAGGTGTATACAGCAGTCTTCCCCGCTCCACCCACTCAGCTCCTCTGGGAGAACCTCTGGATTCGTGCAATGGATGTGCTGGGGGCAGATCTGGAATAGATTTAGGTAACATGAGTGATGGTAATACTCCTTACTGTACAGATCATGTCCTGTCACCTGTCACTGAAGAACAGCGTTCAAAAATAATGTACCAAGGTAATGCAATATTTTCTTACCTAGTCAATTATTTTATTTCATATTTTGGTTTAGATATAGTATTCTATGTAAGAAATGTAGTGAATGCTTATATTAATGTTAAGAAGAAATTTGTGCTTTGTATTTACGAGGCATATCCAGAAAGTAAGTGTACTGAGGCCCTCACGATCGGATGGATTTTATTTTAGACATGTTGACTACACCTTCCTCTAGTCTGACTTTTCCTCTCTACAACGAGACCGGTTTGAGGTCAGCACAGTGTTGACGTGACAGCACATTTCATGAAAAATGTCAATCCAATCTCCCTTCAAATGCGAAATAAGCGACGTCGTCTATTATCTCGTTTTTAAGAGAAAACTTTCAGTTTAGGTTTATGATGAGGTAAAAACTGCATATGGTGATAAAGCTATGAATCGTACGAGTGTGTACAAGTGATGTCGCGGGTAAAAAACGGTTGTATGTTTGTGTATGATGATCAAAGGAGTGGAAGACCTTCAATTTTCCACAAAATTGTGGAAAATTGTAAGAAATTGGAAATGCGCTCCGTGACAATCTCAGATTGACTGTGGGTGAACTTTCTGCGATGTTTCTGCAAATCTCCAGATCCCTACTACACGAAACCATCACAGAAACCCTCGGATATCGAAAATTGTCCGCAGGGTGGGTCCCAAAACAGCTGACATACCAAGTTGAATTGAGTGGAGGACGGACAAGAGTTTTTGAGGCGCTGCAAACTCCATGGAGATGAATTTCCTTCAGATTACTATCTCTTCACTTTCCTAAAGCTGCACATGGATGGGAAAAGGTTTGCAACTGACGAGGCGGTAAAGGAGGAGGTGGAGAAGTGGACGAAGGGGTTTGCGGGAAACTACTTCGAGGAAGGTATCAAAAAGTTGATACCCGCTTCACCACCTGCATTGAGAAGAATGGTGACTCGATGGCATAGCGCACAGATGTGGTAAGTGCAGTTTTCATAGTTTTGAGATAATCAATGTTGAAAGTTTGAGATGCTATACAATTTAGTACTAACCACACATAGTTTTTGTTAAATATCTCGTGAATGACACAGAGTTACGCAATAATATTCCTAAAGAACATACTTCAGATGATATAGATTCGCATGCGTATAATAACTCATTTTCGGTAAAAACTGCACTTACCACATCTGTGCGCTATACCATCGGTCAAAAAATAGCTTTCATATGTACTAGGGTAACCACATACTTTTTGTTTAAATAAAAAAAAATTTAGCCTACAAAAATTCGGTACACTTACTTTCTGGATATCCCTCGTATTTTTAGGTAGATATATTTATTATCTATTTTTTATGTTTTCCTGTGAATGTTTATACCTAGTGATTTTTCAATGATATTTTATTCCTATTTTAAAAATCATTATTTTTAATTTGGAAAGTATACATTTTGCAAAATATTTTTCAAAATTATCTTAAATTCAATGAAGTGAGATTTCACAATTCTATCTAGTACTTAGTCAGATGAAAAAACAACATGAACATCTTAAGTGTTTGTGTTTTTTTACTCTGTTTTTCCTTAAAGTAAGAAATAATATTATGTTATATGATTTGAAAACAGTGTCTTTGAAAGTGATTTTTGTAATTTCATAAAAAATGATGAATGCGAAAACATAATGATCAGTGTTTTCCAAAAACAAAATGTTTTTTTTTTAAATATTTTATTAATAGACAGCTATTACAAATTACATAGTGTAGCTTAAATATTGTAAGGTTCACAAGTCAGTGAATTCAGAAAAGTTTATTTTTTAAAGAAAGTGCATGTTTTTTATGACCTTTTATATAATATACAGAATTTTTGCTACCTTATATTTGTCTTTATTATTTTTTTGTAGGAGGAGAAGTGCCTAGCCAGTTAAATGATTATTACTTTCGTGATTCTTTTGAGCATTCATCATCAGAATCTCAACTCACTAATTTTGGGGTTGAGACTACACGGATTCCAGAAGAATCTTCATTGCAATCGAGCATTAGCCACACTCCGAGTAAGCGAGCTCTTACTACCATGGCTGGTCCTGCTGTCACTAAACCAGTTCACCCACCTACTAAGAAGTTTAGTATCCTAAAGGCATTCATCGCATCTTTTTTGTTTGTATTGTTGTCTTTTGTCTTTGTAACTATTCTCGTCCTGGAATGCGATTGGCCAATTTTGAAAAGATTTAGGCAATGTCCAGATATGGTGTCTTTGCATTATAATTATTATGGACCCCTCAAAGAATATATGCGCCAAACTGTTGCCAGATTATTTTGATTTAATAATTATGCTGTGAATATTAATACCCACGCTCTGTTTGTATTAAAATTACATGTTTATAATAGATATATACTCAGTTATATATCACTGCAATACAGAATAGTGTATATAAGTTAAAGGTACTTGAAATAACTTCAAATTACAACATTGCGTACCCATAATTACAATCTGTAGAAAAAATGTTTTCGTCAAGATTCATTTAATCTGAATGAATTATTCTGGTGTGTACTGTATTAATTGAGAAAGAGATTTTAACAAGATTAGGTAGTCAGTAGTGTGACATGATTGAGAGATCATGAGTTTGAATCTTCCCACTGCAAACCTACTTGACCTTCATTACACAAACATATTGCTTATTGCTTACTATGACCGTATTAAGGGATGTGTTTGTTTGACTTTGTTACAACACACATATTCATTTTTGAGAAATAATTTTCAACATCTGATTATTCCAATTACAGTTTGTTGTAGAGATTTATTTCTGTGTGTTTTATGTGAATATTAGAACTATTAAAGTGATGATCCTTTCCTAATCTCATTCCTGACATCTGTGATTTCATCATGATATTATATAACACATTATTTATACATACGTACCTAAATATTACACTTCATGTAGGTTTTCATAGATAATAGGACTTAATGATATTTGTGTTTTATAGTAATTTTGTAAATTTTTAGTTTTTTCACGTTAGTTGTAAGTACAATATTTATTGTATGATAGTCTATGCAATTCCATTTTTTTTATACGAGAATCTTATATATAATATTAATTTTATTCTTTTTGCATTTGAATAAAAATTATTGAGAACAATGTAAGAAAATGTGTGAATATGATTTGAAAAAAACAACTGACTATGATAAAGGGGACCAGACTAACCTAATTTTTTTTTACTGGGCTGGTCCCTCTTATGTGGATTTAATATTTTAGCAATTTGGCTATGTAATGTGTTTGTCTAAATATGATCTTTAGGTGTATGATTTGTGGATTTTTAATAGTTATGTACTTGTTTTTAATATTATGATAGAAATTAGATTGTATATTAGATGGCTTCTTTATAAGACTGCCTATAGCCTATAGTCCATAGCCCATGTGTTGTGTGAGTCCTCGCAATAAATGGTCAAATGTGATTTTAGTATCAACATGCAGGAAAATATTTTATGTTTAGGCATTCATTTCCACATTTTAAAATTTTTATAACGTAATGATTTTCTTGTGACAGTATATTAGGTATAATATATCGTCGTTGGATCAATGAAACCTCTTATGTGTCAATTTTTTTCGAAGATGAGATATTGGTACCAAATTGTTCGGCCCGACGAGACGAATCGTTTGATACCAATATCTCATCTTCGAAAAAAATTGACACATAAGAGGTTTCATTGATCCAACGACGATATGTAAAAAAGAAAAAAATTTGCCATAATATTTTGCAGTAGAATGTTTACCCTGTACTGTGTACTCCTAAGAGGAGTGTTGAAGGACAAGTGAAAAGAATCTTTAATGAACTTTGTTTATAAGCAATGAAAATTTTATCAATGTGTAAGTTATAGTTTTTGTATTCATTTATACAATTAATTGTTTTTTTTATTTATTTTCATTTTGCTATTGTTTATGATAATTAATTATGTTTTACAAGCTTATTCTGTGATTTTTTTTGTACAAATATATTATAGTTGATGCTGCATTGGCACACATTTTACTTAGTTTAATATATTTTATTTGTAATAATTGCGAAAAAATAAATTCTTATGGCGTACATGCATAATATCATATTGGGAGTTTGCACAAAGAATAAAAGTTTTTGATTTAATCAACAATTTATTTGACAGGTTAGTGACAATATTTATTATGCAATTATAGATATTCAGCAATAATCTAAATTGTTACATTTTTTATAATTATATGAATAACAAATGTTTTTTGTACTTTTTTATATGATGAACTGTTGTGTTTTAGATATGGTATGTAATGCAATGTAATGAATGAATATTGTTTAGGTATATCTATAATTCATTAATCCAGGAGGAAGGACATCATCTGTCCGCTATATAAGGGGAAAGATCCTAGACTTGAGTGCGGAAGTTATCAGGTTATTAGCTTGCTGAGTTCAGTAGGTAAACTGTATGAGAGAATTTAGATTGAAAAATGTGAAAGACCACTGAGTGTAAGATATGGGATGCACAAGGAGCTTCTTTGCGTGGTAGAGGGTGTGCCGATCAAATCTTCTTACAAATGGTTGTAGAGAAGGGTAAAAACCAGAAGCTTTTCTGCGCATTCATGGACTTGGAGAAGGCATACGATGACGATTGCGTGGATCGAAAAAGATTGTGTAGCATGTTGTCGGAGTATGGGGTGATCAGCCAGTTGATACGCATTATCTCTACACTCTACGAGGGATTTATGTTTACGTGAGGGTAAACAATCTTCTTGGAGTGGTCAAACTTCAATAAAGGAGTGATCAAAGTTGTGTTATGTCTCTGGCTGTTCAATCTGTTTATGCAACCTCTGAAAGATATGGATTTTGTATTGACTTTGAATATATGTATTTGTAGTGTAGACATTATGTATTTATACAACTGATCATAATATTAGTTCCATTATGAGAGGGTTCTCAGTTTGGATATGTGTTTATTGCTATACTAAGCTATTCAATTACATTTTTGTGTGGTCTTGTGCATATTTTAGTAGCAGAATAAATAATTTGGTTGCATGTAGATAGATATAATGGAACTAATATGTATTGAAAGTGTATCTAGTCTATGTCTATTCTTCCAGTGTGTATTATATGTATATTTTCAATATATTTATTTATTTTTTATGTAGGTATATTTTTTATTACAGCAATTTTGTTTATTCACATTTATTTGTAGCTTACAAATTATTTTAGCGTAAAGATTGTACAGATATATTTTTATAACATGTCAATAAATATGTATTCACTCGATTTCGGGTGCATTGCCGTGAAATAAAACAATATTACTTTCTTTAGCATTACGTTACATTGGTGCCATGGTGTGATACAATTTGAATACTTAAAATATGTCTGTAGCAAGCACACCGCATAATTGTGAAAGTATCCATATATACACGTTACATTTATAACAACCGTACAATGTTGAAAAGTGATTAACTTATATTTATTTAAATATCTCATCATGTTTAAACAAAAGGCTTTACAATATTCTACATTAGGTACACACTACATGTTTTGCACTATATTTGTGTATGAGAAATATATATCTGTTAATCTGATAGTTGTAATCCAACACAAGTAAGTCAATGTATAAAAACTATTTCCTGCAGATATACATTATTTCCTAAGTTGTTTCATATATCGAGAGAATCACATTTTATGCCATTATAAGAACGATCTGCTAGCTACCCTATGTGAGGGATATTGCATGATGGTATAAACTATAGAGAGATAAACTTTAAGTAAAACATTCAATAATAATCTTGCACGCTGAGTGCATTTCTTTTATAACACTGTATGCATAAAAATAGAATTATTTTAGTCCTTCCATCAGTTCATATTTGTCATAAAGTATAAAGATAATATTGGAAATAATTGTGTAGGAATCTTCTACAGTATAAGACACAAAGAGTAATCTTAGATAAATATATACTTTTTGAGAGCTATCCATGTTTCACTTGGTTAATGCAATATCAAATCAAGAGTTCACAGATGTTTCACATACTCGGTTCGGAGAAAGTAGAAAAATTGTGTCTTACATGGTCTTATTTTGACGCTATATTTTCATTGCATTTTATTTTATGCATGTACTTAAAATATTCTAAAGCTAAATTATAGAAAGTTGTGGATAATGATTAAATACAAAAAGAGATATTTATGTGAGAAGTAAGAGTTGTCATTTAGATAATATGATTATAGTAATAAGTTTACCATCTGTACCTCATGTTTCTTTTGTAATAAAACTATTTTCAACATATGTTATTATTCCATAGATTAGTATAAGAACTTTATTTTTGATTGTACACGATGTAAGTCTTGTATCAGTGGCCAAAACTTGTGAATGCCAAATGAGGTTCTTGCATTTACATTCATTTGATGTTTTTTGTTTATTTTTACTTGATTTTGGGAACAATTTTGTGGATCTTAGATAAATTGCTTACAGAATAAAATATTTGCATAAAACTATTTATTACTTTCAGATCACATCCCAGTAAATGTTGTACGTAATGCATACTTAACCATATTAGGAATAGGTCAAAACTTCCTTGCTTACAATGCAATTTATAGAAAAGTAATTAGATATTTGGATCAAGTAGAGATCATAATATTTAAATTAAACAAATAAATCAATTGTCAATTTTAACACTAATTCTACATCATAGTAATACGCTCAAAGTGACTTTGTTTAACCGTTTGAGTGCCAAAAAATTCATATAGATATTTATTAATTCTTTACTGTATATTGATTACAAACAATTCTTTAGAAGATATACATTCAAATTAAATACAATCAATACACAGAGGGCGAGTTTATCGCAAAAGCGCAATCTTTTCCAACTAACCCAAAATGGCGCCAAATATTTTTTTGGGAAAAGTGAACATTTCACTAAATCTTATAACTCCGTTTAAATCCCATTCATTTTTTGGAGTTTTTAATAATAATATCAAAATAATAGAAATACAACTCGCTAATACAAATAAAAGTATTATTTTATTCATGAAAACTAAATACAAAAAAAATCTAAAAAAAATAACAATTGTGTTTTCCTGCTCACCCTGTGTGAACACCCTTCTTTTGATCTACACAACCTGCACCATCTTTATGACTACAGAGCGGTGTTAATTTCTACCAGTGGTTTGGATTTGGACTTCTGCTGCAAGACTATTCTGATATTACATATGTATAACCTATTGAATTTTCACTAATTAAAAAAAATAATGAAAGAATCCATCTTTACAAGTATTGATACAATCATCACCAAAATATGAAACACATTCTAACGGTTAATAATTAAAGTCCTTTGAATGTATTTAACACTCTTAAAAAATTTGGCTGTTTTTTCCCAATCACCAAAGTGTTGAATCTCATTTTACTCAATGTAATTTATAGATAAAACATGTAGAGGGGATCCACAGTAATATGTGTATATTAGGTATATATTTATTTTGTGTAAAATAAAGTGATTTTTATCTTGAAGTACAATGAATATTAATCTCATAATTTAATACACGGCTTTTTTCTATTATCGTAATTCAATATACATATTATTACTTTTTATTTCTTGTATAAAGCAGACTGCATTTATATTATATAAACACAATTATGCAAAATATTGTGAAGGCTTTTATTAATTTTATAACTGAATTTTTATGACAAAAGTTATAAAACCGATAATGTACTAAACACTGTCTTTTTTTCATCTTCCTTCATATTGAGTGTTTTAAATTACTGTATGATACTTGCTAATATATTTATTGCATATCACTTCAGTCAAATGATCCAGATAATATATTCTTCTCGTACATGTAAAGACTCTTTCGGTTTCAACTTCTGTACCTGATTCATTATGAGACCATGAAATTTGGCTGGAAACTGTTACAGGTAAAAATAATATATGTATTTAGTTTCAATTGGAAGACAAAGAGTATCATTTTATAAATGTACAAAAAAACTTAAGTATAAATCAATTATAATTTAATGTCTTTTAGTTGATTCACACACCGTGTACCAGATCCATATATCTAGTAGGTTACATTTTTTTTTTTTTTTCTTTTTTTTTTTTTAAAAAGATATATCTGGGTTTTGTTATAAACCCAAATACAACCTTATACACCTTTCACAGTAAGCTACTAAAAGCTTGTGTCGTGAAAGGGGAGTTTGCCGGCACCTGGTATCGAACCACGGACCCCTTGTTCACGAGGCCGAGACTCTACCTCCAGGCTACCGACGAACTCGATTTAAAGACATAAAAATAATAAAATAAAAATACAAGCAAAAAAAAGTGACAAGAATAATTTTATTAACTATTGCTACAGAGAGGTGGTAAACTGGTAGATGAAGGATTAATTTCATGATATTTTGAAACATAATTCTTTATATGGCAAGTAATATTATGTGGGTCTTGGTACACCATACGATGCATTGTTGAATTTGGTGAACTTATTTCCTCATATGTTTTGTCCTGGAGAGGCAATGGGTAATTATTTATGAGATCAGGATTTTTGGGATACAGTGCATCACCTGAAATAGATATTACTATATGAATATTGGACAACATTCTAAATCTGGAACAATTGAAATAGATTTTACGTAAATATTTAATTGAAGATTAAAAAAAGAATTAAAAAAGATTGACAAGTTTTAAAATTTAGTAGTATGTTTCTACATTTGCGTTCATTATGAGAAAAAAATCTGAAAATATGGAATAAGGTTTTGACCTGGAAATGTGACCACAGTTGCATCTTTAGTTTGATGATATATTGGTAACATAAGTTCACAGCTGTGCTGACTTCGTGCTGCAGAGTATTGGTGAAGTTTATCAAAATCATCAATACTTTTTAATTTGGACAATTCGTACCATTGAGGTGTTGCCAGTACAAGCTTTTTGGCTTTAAATGATTCCAAGATGTTATTCGGAGGAGACCACTAAAATGAATATAAAATTAGGTATACTTATTTCTAAAAAAAAATAATAAGGTGAAGTTATAACTCATTTCTTTTAATTGAGTACATGAACTAAGTGATACCATATATTCTGTGACTTCTTTTTGATCAATATGTATATTAGGCTGTGTTTCTAAGAATGTGATAAAGAATGCGGTGTTAAATCGTTTTGGCTTGGTTGTTGGAGTTAACCAGTTGCTCCAAAGATATAGAGACCAGACATCTGGATAACAATCTAAGTGTTCACACAAAGTGAAGAATTCAGAAGGGTCCTTGTTGACCTGGAAGACATAAATGAAAAATTTATCAATGGGCATATGCTATATGATGGTGATGGATGATTTCTTCAGCGCCGTTTAATGTTGAATCCATCTCAAGGGCGCAGCAAGCTCTGTTGGATGAGTGATGTTTTCAGTTTGCTCTTGAATGTTAATGTCTTTTTTTTTTTTAAAAAAAAAGATATATCTGGGTTTGTTATACGAGGGCAGTCCGATAAGTACTTAGCCTCAGCGCTCGACGGCACCACTATCACAAGAAAAAATTACCATCCTGTAGTACATTCTTTTAGATGGCTTCTGTCAAAATTTCAGCCGAATTGGACTTATAGTTTTGTTTTGACCGCATGTGGAAGCGGGCGGGTCCACGGATTTTAGAAAAATGGAAAAAGAGCAATATCAGTTGGTGACTCGATTCATGTTTTTGGAAGGGAAATCGCGAAGTGAAATCAAAGAGCGCTTGGACGCTGTGTACGGTGACTCTTCTTCTTCTATAGCGATCATCAAAAATTGGTTCACGAGTTTCGACGTGGTCGTACGTCGGTTTTTGACGAGCCACGCCCAGGTGCCCCAAAAATGGCTACCACGGAGGATAACGTGACAAAAATCCACGATATCGTATTGGTAAACTGCCAATTGAAGGTGCGTGAGATAGCTAAGATAATTGGCATCTCAAAAAACCACATGGGTTATATCATTCATGAAATTTTGGGCATGAGAAAGCTCTCGGCGCAATGGGTGCCGTGTTTTCTCACTCCGGACAACAAACGCAACCGTGAGACCACTTCAGAGATGTGTTTAACGCTGTGTAAGACCAATCCGAAGGAGTTTCTGCGTCGTTTCGTAACCGTTAACAAAACATGGATCCACTGGTACCCACCAGAGACCAAGTAACAGTCGAAACAGTGGACTTTACCCGGCGAACGTACTCCGAAGATGGCGAAGACTGTCTTATCGGCCGGAGAGGTGATTCCCACTGTTTTCTGGGATTCACAAGGTGTGATCTACATCCACCACCTGGAAAATTATAAAATGATCACAGGGCTCCACTATGCCGAATAATTGGACCGATTCGGCGCCGAATCGCAAGAAAAAACGGCCCCATTCCACGAAAAAAAGTGCTCTTCCGCCATGACAATGTACCGGCTCACACCCTCGCCATTGCCACGGCCAAATTGTTCGAATTGGGTTACGAACTGCTGGTCCATCCACCGTATTCTCCAGATTTGGTCTCGTGCGACTTCTTTTTGTTTCCAAACTTAAAAAAGTCACTCACCGGGCAGAAATTTAAGTCGAATTAGGAGGTCATCGCCGCCACGGAGGCCTATTTTGGAGACCTCAAGAAAACGTATTTATCAGACGGGTTTCAGAAGTTGGAACATCGCCGGGTCAAGTGTATCGAGCTAAAAGGAGACTATGTTGAAAAATAAATCGCCACTTTTCCAAAATTTTCATTTTTTCTTATGTAGGCTAAGTACTTATCGGACCGCCCTCGTAAAACCAAATACAACCTTATACACCTTTCACACTAAGATAAAAGCTTGTGCCGTGAAAGGGGAGTTTGTCGGTACCTGGGATCGAACCACGGACCCCTTGTTCTGAGGGCCAAGACTCTACCTCCAGGCTACCGACGAACTTTGTTTGTGTTACCCATGTGTACATTGATACGAGGGCAGTCCGATAAGTACTTAGCCTCAGCGCTCGACGGCACCACTATTGCAAGAAAAGTATACCATCGTGTAGTACATTCTTGTGGATGGCTTCTGTCAAAATTTCAGCCGAATTGGACTCATAGTTTTGTTTTGACCGCATGTGAAAGCGGGCGGGTCCACGGATTTTAGAAAAATGGAAAAAGAGCAATATCGGTTGGTGATTCGATTCTTGTTTTTAGAAGGGAAATCGCGAAGTGAAATCAAAGAGCGCTTGGATGCTGTGTACGGTGACTCTTCTTCTTCGATAACGATTGTCAAAATACGATTTACGAGTTTCGACATGGTCGTACGTCGGTTTTTGACGAGCCACGCCCAGGTGCCCTGAAAATGGTTACCACGGAGGATAACGTGACAAAAATCCACGATATCGTATTGGCAGACCGCCAATTGAAAGTGCGTGAGATAGCTAAGATAATTGGCATCTCAAAAAACTACATGGGTTATATCATTTATGAAATTTTGACATGCGAAAGCTCTCGGCGCAATGGGTGCCGCGTTTTCTCACTCCAGACAACAAGCGCAACCGTGAGACCACTTCAGAGCAGTGTTTGACGCTGTGTAAGACCAATCCGAAAGAGTTTCTGCGTCGTTTTGTGACCGTTGATAAAACATGGATCCACTGGTACCCACCAGAGACCAAGGAACAGTCGAAGCAGTGGACTTTACCCGGCAAACTTGCTTCGAAGATGGCGAAGACTGTATTATCGGCCGGAGAGGTGATGGCCACTATTTTCTGGGATTCACAAGGTGTGATCTACATCCACCACCTGGAAAATTACAAAACGATCACAAGGCTCTAATATGCCGAATAATTGGGTCGATTCGGCGCCGAATCGCAGGAAAAAACGACCCCATTCGACGAAAAAAAAGTGCTCTTCCACCATGACAATGTACCGGCTCACACCATCGACATTGCCACGGCCAAATTGTTTGAATTGGGTTACGAACTGCTGGTCCATCCACTGTATTCTCCAGATTTGGTCTCGTGCTACTTCTTTTTGTTTCCAAACTTGAAAAAGTCACTCACCGGGCAGAAATTTATGTCGAATTAGGAGGTCATCGCCGCCACGGAGACTTATTTTGCAGACCTCGAGAAAACGTATTTTTCAGACGGGTTAAAGAAGTTGGAACATCGCTAGGTCAAATGCATCGAGCTAAAAGGAGACTATGTTGAAAAATAAATTGCCACTTTTCCAAAATTTTCATTTTTTCTTATGTAGGCTAAGTACTTATCGGACCGCCCTCGTATACACATTCATTTCAAGTATTTGTCAGTGATACTCGCATTCTGAAGTTTTATTGTCACTTTCCCCCGCTATGTGTTGTGGGTGGCAATGTTGTGTTGCCGTCTCTGTTACACATTGCAGGACACTAGATTTATGAAGTTGTCGATTTGTAGATATCAAATTTAACACAAAACTTGAATAAAATTAGATGATACACATTTATAATGCTAGAAACTGTGCGATTTTATTTGCAATCATACACACGAAAACTGAGAATTATAGGATCAATATGAACGGTAAAAACGGGTATTTATCCAAGAGCTATGGTGGTGCGTGGCGGCAGCTACAAAGAGCGCCTGCACACTATATTACTGTAATGTATTAATTATTTTTCTTATTGTTTGCATCCACTTTAAGATAATTTAATAAAAATGACATTATTTGAATGAAATTATTACATGGAGTACAAATATTTTAAAAGACTATTTCAAACCTTCTTTTGCCACTCAACAACATCAAATTTACTTTGGTATGAAGCCATCAGTAAACCATTATTCTCATCATTTCTGCTTTTACACAAAAGTAATCCAACTTCTTCAAATGTCTCTCTAATGGCTGTTACTCTTAATCCAAAATGTCTAAAACATTATTTATTTATTTGAATAATATATTGCATTTGCATTTTGCAATACCTACCTACATGGTAAATTGAAAAACATTAAAAAAAAATCAAATATAAAAAAAGTATAAAATTCACGTATAAATAAAACAAATCACATCAATAAATAAACAAAATAAAATTGAGATATGTGAAATAATCTCAGTCAACTAATAGAAACAACAACACATGAGTTTCAATATAATTAGGTATGTTTTGATATAAAATGAAAATACACTTACTTTAAATTAGGATCAGAATCGTGATTAAATAGTAAAGGCATATTGGAATTTGGTTTATGAAATTGTGCAAACCTTTCAGAGGGTACATTGAATGTTTTAAAAAAAAATATCCACTTATTATCAAAATCTGACTTATCTGTAGTTCCTCCAGGAAAAACAACATTACTTGGCATGAAACCCGATTTATCGCTACGTTTTTGAAAAAGTATTTTGTATCCATTACTGACATTATTTTTTTTATTGATATTACTCCTTGTTAAGGCGATAAGAGTAGCAGCTTCTCGCCAACATTTATTTATTGTCATAGCAAATTAAGTTTATTTACTAAATCTGTGAACAATTTTGGTAAGATGTAAAGATACGTAAGTAGCTTTTATATTGCAAGCAATATTAGATAACACTTTTCACGAATACTTATGAAAACAATATTATTATAAAATGAAATATCGCGTACACATCGCGTACGTCTGCCAAATGTCAAAAACATATGATTACATCCCTGTCACACTCTCTGTCCTGTCACTGTCAAAAGTAGAGATGGGCGAATACTCGTACATAAAATAGAGATGATTCACTAAAGAAAATGTTTACAGGGATAATAATTATAAACATTTTATTCCAATCCAACACCATGTATAGATATAATTCCAATCCAATATTTACCTATTTACACCCACATAACATGAGTAGATTGTCGGTGTCTAGGTAGTAGAATTCCATAATGAAATTAAAAACAAATGTTTTCTTCTACTGCACGTTCTTTACTGAAAGAGATGTCTTTCGTCTTATAAGGACATTGTCAATCGATTTGACGAAAGACATCCCTCTTCAAAAAGAACATATATGTCCACCTTCATTCTTTTGCGAAAATAATCTATTGCATTTCTGAATATCTGGTTTGAGTAACATGTGGAGATAATATGCAACCTTATTGCATTCCATATTAGATCGCTAGAGCATCCCTGTTTTTTCCTTTTCGTAGATATCTAAGAAGGTACCTCTAAAGTATTAAAATTTGGTCTATGTCTGAGAGTTTTTATTGTTTGAAATGAAAGGAAAAAGAATTATTGTTATTCTGCTAACTGTTGCCAAATTTTAAGAGTTTCGGACGATAGACAATTTGGTGCGCTATTGCTACACTTCTTACTTTCCCGAGACACTCATGATTTGTCACTATAGGTTGTGGTGGTTGGTTTTTAGTCTACATAGTGTTGGATTCTAGGAAGATGGATGGAGGATGTCGTGAGAAATGAGAATAATGTCACATTTGTATGAGAACAAAGCATGTTACAAGAATTAGATTTTGCATTTTTGACCAAATATAAACAAAACTACGCTTCTCGCCGTGACGATAAGATAATAATATGATTATCATCACATTTATTCACTGTCCAGCAATTAGGTTAAACAACTGTTAAATTTGTTTTTTTTTTACTTTTTTTATTTTATTTCATTGGCACATCTACAGGTTTTACACAAATATAATATATCACAAATTAAAATCATATTAACCCATTTACAGATGGCACATTTGTATTCAAATATATTTACATAGCTAAAAAGAAAGTTAAAATAATAATTCAAAACCTACACATAACACCAATTTCTATTCTCAATCATTCTCAGTATGTGGCGCTCGTTGCTGGAACAATCTACCTTCTTCTCATAGAATATCTCAATCTTTTAATGGATTTAAATACGCCGTCAAGAAGTATTTATTGTCTTCTAACTCAGCATCCGTCCCCTAACCCCTTCCTATAGTTCCCGGTCCCTTTGGAGTGTTAGGTGTGTCGATTGTAGTTTTTTTCTCTGTAGTTTATGTAGCTATTTTTTTGTTGTTTGTGTTTTTGTTACGTGGTTAGATGGAAGAAATCGCTATATAGTGATAATCTCGCCACTGCACATCATCACATCTTTTTTTTATGTAAACTGCTCTGTTGATTTTGTTATAATTATGAATGATGATGTGCAAGAAGAATAGAATGAATAAATAAATAAAACCAAATACCAAAATACAAAAGAAGAAAAACAAAACAACAACAAAAGAAGTTAAGTACTTTAAAATAGATAATGTAAATTAAAAAATGTGGCTAATAGGAGGGGGGAAATGGGAAAGTTAAAGGGAACATCTCTCTATGGCATAGCATCCTACAAGGATGATTTGTGCTATACTTCAGTCTTTCTATCCATGCACTCGACAATAACATTAGAAATGCGTGATGTTCACGTGATCAGATGGGCCGCTCGCAGAATAGATACTGGATAGAAATTGCCCAGTGTGCATAATAAAAATATTGTAATTTTGTAATATTAAAAAAAAACATACTGTTTTAAGATTATCTTTATTGTAGTGCTCTCAATAATGTCGAGATAACTCGACGAAAACGCTTCAGATTTTTTATATGTGAAAATTTAACAGTGTGTTTTTTTCAATATAGGTAATTTATTATAATGTATTTTCTGTGTCAATACACAACCCTTTGGATTATACAAAATTATTGAATTAAAAAAAATATTTATTACAAATTGAAACATGAGGGACCGTTTATCGAAATTTTATGATTATACATAGGTACCTATACAAAAAAATCTTATTTTACTAAATGATTTGATTATTTCTTTTTAAATTTTTTGAAGCTTATTTTTGGGCAGACTCAGGTAACTGATTGGAATAAGTGTTATTTAAGTAATGCATGGAACAAAATTTTAGAAAGATAATAAAATTATTGATTAAAACATTTTACATGTCAACGTGACATAATATATATATATACTTATAGCAAAACAAAAAACATTATTAATACGATAACATAGAATAATTAATTAAACACCTTAACAAAGTGTCAACACAAAAATAATTATAGCAAAACGAACAAACATTATAAATGTGATAACATAGAATAATTAATAGAACTAAAGTAAAAATAACAAATTTTATAGACTAAATCGGCCCAGTTTTCATATAACATATATTTACTTTCATATAACATATATTTACTTTGTAAGTGCATATATCTTAATTTATAAAAGAAATTTGAGGAATTACTGTATGTCGGAATTTAGCACAAAAAGATTTATAAAAAAATTTCAGCTAAATTAAAAAAAAATAAACAATTAATCAGAGAGATGAGGAATCGGACGTGTTTCCAACATTTATCACGAATTGGTCGAAAGCATCATCCATCATTCCATCTGACATCCAAAATATTTTTTCTACTTTAATCACGTGTTTTAAACAATTGCTCCAATTTTCCACTTGTCACATTACGAATCGCATTCTCGAAAAAAAATTTAACCTCAAGAAGTTTTATTCTTCGCCGAAACCTCATTTTTGATTTGCGCCCAAATTACCTCTATGGGGTTACACGGCTAGTGTCAAATTCACTGTCAAATAATAAAAACATATCTATTCGAAAAGAAGTACAAAAAAATATCTCTAATGTACAATATAAATTGAGGTGATTTTTCCGTGTAGCCGCTATTTCATATAATGTATTTCGTTTAAGCAATGTATTTGAATCTGTTGGTAAATATTTTTTTAACGAAAAGTAGAAAGGGTAATTTCAATATATATCGAAAGATAATTTACACAATTGCAATGAAAATACCTTTTATAAGGTTTCAAAAGCAAACTTTTAATTATAGCCGCGTGATTGTTAGTGACTTTATAAAAAGGGTACAGTCATTTAAAAGCTATTTAAAAAATACGGAGTAGAAGAAACGGCCTTTTATTGAAATTTGCCTGGATGTACTAAACGTTCTCAGAATTGTTCACGTGGACAATTGCATCTTCTCGGTGGACGTACTTTAAGTGTCAAACTGACGTGGTAGGTATATTTTATTGAAATAACATGAAATAAAAAATAATATTTATTTATTATATCACTCTTAATAATATTGAAATATCACAAACTATTTATTATATTCAGATATTTTTGGTATCTTCCCGTGAATCGGAGACAATTGACATTGCACGGGCGTGTAGTTCTTTAATTGATGTGTTATTTTATGCAGGCCATCTATTTCCATTCTATGTGTTACCTGAGCGGATTCCTGTAACTGTTCCACAGTCTTGTTACCTATGTCAATTGCAGTTTGCTTTTCGAAATCCGGTAAATCTGGATACAATTCATCTCCTGGAAATGAACAAATAAGTTGTTAAGAAGAATTTCACAATCTCACATTTTGAGATGAACGACGCTTACGTTTTAAGCCAGTGGTTCCCAACCTTTTTATCGCCATGAACCGGTCAACGTTTGATCATTTTACCGCAGCCCGTTGAGGGGGAGGCTTAGATTGTTTACGATGAAAAATTAAAAGTAAGAACTTTTGGGTCGGTTCCCAGAGATCGATAATATCCCTTACACTCTAAATTTCTATCCTTCATCGTTGCCAGATTTTTGAAAAGGTATTAGAATTTAACATATTTCACGATCTCCTCGGTTTTGTTAAGGAATATTTCATAAATTTGCTAACCTACTTCTAAGTATTGAAAAAAGGCACAGCAAAAAAAGGAATGGTCTTCGTGCTCCTTCTATGGATCGGGGGTTGGAAATCACTAGTTTAATAGAATAGATGTATCATTGGTTCGTACCTCAATATTTTATCAAATTTTACACCAATGTATAAATATAAATACTTCGTTTTTATGCTGGAAATGGTAATTTTTGGTTTAACACTCGTAACAAGTTACTAATAGATAGGTAAAAATTATTTTATACTTTACTTTATAATTGATAATGTTAGTGTTTTTACGTATTAATTTTTTCATGATTTACTTTTACCTACACAATAATATAATATTACACCTCAGCACAATATATCAACCAACTGAGCTTATCATAGGCTGTCGTGTCAATTGAATATTTTTACTTCAATAAACCAATTGATGTTTCACCACCTGCCAATGGGGAACATGCACGTGTGAGGAATACGAATAAATTTTATCAATTTATATTAATAAATATACTCTTTTATCACGAATATCATAATAAGAAACGATAATACCTATATAGCTTTTCATTCATTTATTTTATTTTCACTAAATGAGTAAAACTCCATTATTAAATTAAAAATGTATAAGTAAAAACACTTGGATAAACAAATTTAAAACTCCAAAGTGTTTTTACTTATAAATTTTTAATTTTCATTCAAAATTTTAAATGCCATGTTATTTAATTAACCCGTTGTGACGTCGTTAGGCGCTATGTTGTACTGGCACACATTTTACTCGTAGTACTGGCTGTAGCGTCTGATGACGTCACATACTGTTCCGCCATGGGTGGACCTTTTTGCGGCGAAGTGCGAAAATTACCTTGTCAAATGGTGATAAAAGCCTTAAAAACGCATAATTATTTAAAAACATAAAAACAACCATAATTTTTCTAATTTCTTGTACTATTTTTTGAGTTCATATTTTTTTTTGTGAATGTTCCCATTGTTGTTTCACTAAAAATATGATAGAAGTTGATATAAGTACTTAATTTTTATAGGTATTTATTTTGTAAAAATCCATATCTATAAATGACGAACAAAAATGTAATTTAAAGATTCGCTAGTAACTTCATTAAAATATTTATAATATAGTTCCTAGCATAATTCTAAACCACATTTTTATTTGTCATTAATATGATAGAAGCGTTTTCTTCCAGGCTGAGTGGTCCGGGTGAACGTGGTCTTGAGGGTGAGAAAATATGCACCTGTATCTTAAAGGA
Organism: Athripsodes cinereus; assembly: GCA_947579605.1. NCBI lineage: Eukaryota > Metazoa > Arthropoda > Insecta > Trichoptera > Leptoceridae > Athripsodes > Athripsodes cinereus. The sequence continues at coordinate 16,989,593 of OX388311.1, forward strand.
AAAGTGCACTGATAATCCTGCCTTAGAAGTCTCATTTCTACATTTGATCGTGTAGTGCTTATTCTGAATTTGGTAATGCATATCTTCAGAAGTTAGATGGTATTAATATGTCAGAAAAGAAAAATTTGGTTCCGGCGAAATTTACGGAATGATAATGGATTTAGGGTTTTCGGAAAATTGATCAATATGAAACATGGGTGGGTGGAAACGATCATTAACCACATGAATAAATTAAGTAAATATTGTAATACACAGTAGGAATTATTAAAATGTCTGCACACATACCTGGAAATATTGCGACATATCTTTTATCATTGGTTGGATTTATTAAAATTGGATATATTTGTTCACATCCAAGACTACTTCTTTCTGCGGCAAAGTTGAGTAATTTATTAATATCTTTCTGGTGATATAGTTTGGACATTTCATAATACTGAGGTGGTGGAAGTGTAATTTCTTTGCTGTCAAAAGCCTTTAGAACCTCTTCAGGGGATGCCCACTGTAATATGAAATTATATATTTACAAAATACTGTGAAATGAACATGATAAATATGTTGTTATGACTGACTACTTTTACATTGTTGTAAATCTTTAGTGGAATAACATGATCTAATTTGCAATCTAAGCGAATAAATTCTACTTACCCAAACTTTATTGACTTCTTTTTCATCTGAATTCACCGAGGGTACCGTGTCAAAGCCAACTAAAAAGAATAAAGTGTCAAATCTTTGTGATTCATACCCTATTGGAGTTAACCAATTACTCCACAAGAAAAGTGAGCAAACATCAGGATAACAATCTAAATGCTGACAGAGATTGATGAACTGTGACGGCTCTTTTTGTATCTAAAAAGATAAAATGTGAATTAATTCTTATGAAAATAACTCCAAGATATTGATTTTCGTTTTGTTGTCCGGAAAACAAGAAAGAAACATGTTTCACTTATATATGTAAGTTTGCACGATTATACTTATATAGAATGAAAATTTTGTAGTTTTATCTATAATTTTTTTTATATAAATTTTTTATTAACTTATGAATTTAAACTAATTGACTATTTACTATATTTGACAATTTCATACCACTTTGATTTCTCTTTGTAATGTTCTTGACCAAATTTTTAACTTATGAATTTTAACTAACTGACTTTTTACTATATTTGACAATTTTATACCACTTTGATTTCTCTTTGTAATGTCTTGACCAAATTTTTAACTTATGAATTTTAACTAACTGACTTTTTACTATATTTGACAATTTTATACCACTTTGATTTCTCTTTGTAATGTCTTGACCAAATTTTTAACTTATGAATTTTAACTAATTGACTTTTTACTATAGGTATTTGACATTTTTATACCTTTGATTTCTCTTTGTAATGTCTTTACCAAATTTTTTTTTAACAATTTTGTATCTTTTTTATAATTATAACATGATTAATGTTATATTGTCTGTAAAACTTTCGTTTCTTTAGTCTAATTGTTTTGTGTCTTTTTTGTAACAGATCTTTCCTTTGTTTACATGTTTTGTATGTATACAGAGGTTTAACATGTTAAAGGCTTTGGCCGTAAATATTTGTAAATAAATAAATAAATAAATAAATAATATTAACGGTTGTATAAAAGTGTTTTGGTACAAACACCAGTTTTGGTACAATAATCCAGTGAAAATATTATACTTTTATGAAAAATTTAGTTAATTATTTAATACAGAAATATGACGGTTCTATACTAAATGGAGACTGTATAATTACTTAATATTGTATCATGATTACAATAAAGAACTTTACATGTAATACAGATTATATAATATTTTTCTTACTTTTTTCTGCCAGTCTTTAAGATCATAATCAGCAATGAATGAAGCGCATTTATTTTTCGCCAATGGATCTTCATGCTTTTGTTTGCATATTAGAATACCTAATTCTTCAAACATCTCTCTTATGGCTGTTATCCTCAGGCTTACATGCCTGAAATAATAAAAACATTATAGTTTGTTACTATATACAACTCACCTGCATAAACATATGTAGGTAGGTATATAAGTAAAATGATAGGTAAACAAAATTAGGTATATGTAGACAAGAGGTGGGGATTTTTGTAAATATATCTTCCGCTACCTTTAATATCCACCACCCATCATTCTATCTACCTACGTCTTTTATTATTTTAGGGTTGAAGGGGAATAATAACATTTACCCACTCCTCATAAATTAACATCCTGTTTATTCATTCTAGATTTTGTGTGGATATAAATTGTATTTTTACATGAAAATTTTTAATAATTTTCATCGAAAATAAAACTCATTATTTAGCGAAGAGCAGGTATAATATTGTTATTTTATAATATTTGTGTACTATTGTACACTCGTGTGTTTTCAGAAAGGAGATTAATTCCAAACTAATTTATTCGTATGATTTTATATATGCCTGCCAAATAGGTATTAATGTCAAATTATTTCGATTCACAGTGTGATATATTATGGTAACTGCGTTAGTATTTAATGCTGCTATTGTACGGTATACTTATTTCTAACTTGTTTTATGTTATAAATTTGTCTGTACCTAATTATTAAACTTTAACATTTTTATGTAATACCATCTAATAACTTCGTTGCCAAAATATAATCATTACGCTACGCAGGTAAATAATTTATTATAACTGGTTAAACATTAGTAAATGAGGAAGTATTCAGCATAATGAATGCAATACAGATACCAAAGTAACGAAACTAATGCATGCCGAATTAAGTAGGTACAACAGTGTCAACATTGTACAATCGTAACGTAATAATAATAATAATGTATATTATAGAAATAGCAATTAGGAATCAAAATACCTATGTCTAACAAGAGTGTACTTGAATGTATTAAAGATATTCTGTAGGCAGTTTATATAGAAATATATCTATTTATACAGTCTACAAAAATCTACAAAATGAAATTTTCAGTCATAACAAAATTACTGTTTAATGATGTTCTTCGATAATCTCCGCATAATTAACAATTTCAGTCAATTTACCTGTTCGTACGTTTATAAATTCGATGTAGTAACAGTGATATTATGTTATAACGTAGTAATAGGAACAAGTCTGCTCTATTTGGCTTATTCACAGTTTCACGTCAGGCGCTGATATATTATTATTGTGAACACTACGTGAATACGTATAGACAGCAGTGGCGGGACTAGGCTTTTCACATCGGGCATGCTTTGTACAAATATACTATTTTACTCGCAAACGAGTGGACGTCCTTGAGAATAATATAATATATATATTGGAGACGGGACTAGGCTTTTCATGTTGGTCTTACATTCGTTATAATAAATTTTTTTAAATAAATAAGATATCCAGAATGGTTGACATACCCCTTTGCTGAATTTAAGATATTATATGGTTTATATGCGACGTCTCTTAAAAGACACTTAAAAACTTTAGTGGGAGATCTATTGTTTGCCAAAGACTTCATGGGTCCTTAATATAAATAAATAAAATACAAGAAGTCTGCGATACAAATAAATACTATTTTTAAGTATGTAAGTAACTTTAAAGTTAAATGTCGTAATTACTATACAATTTATTTTGTCTCGCGCATCCATCATAATATTAATCAATCCGTTATGCAGAACGTTTCAAGTCTAAAAACTATTAGCGGTTGCCCATAGTATCTACCTTCAAATTATTTTTAACTGCCTAGTACGTTACGCACGACTCACACAATCATCACACAACCAATAGATACAAATAAAAACATACTCATATAGGTACATTATGCACCCAAACGTTCTTTGAGATGCTTGCTTATTTTGTCCTTAAGATTGCACACATGCAACCAAACATACCCAATAATACACATATATGGCGCGTCATTGCCTACTACGTATTCACACTAAAATTAAGTGTGTGTTAGTGAGAACAGAGGCAACGTATAAAGCAATAACTTACTATTCCATTAATTTAGCTATCACGGTAAATTATTGGATTTTATTAAAAAAAGTCAAAATAACGTATCGATTGTACACGCACTTCAATACAAATAGTACGCGCTTTTGATAAAAACTCTAAAACTTACAAAAATTGTATATTTGCTGCGTATATTTTTGTGAATTGTTCTCTTTGCAACGAAATGTTTGGCGGCAAATTCAAACTAGTTTTTGATGATTTCAATATTTTCTTTCTATGGGCATGCTGTGCTTTTTTGCATGTATGGCAGGCACGCGACTGATAGACAGACGAGCTACTTTAAAAACTTCTTGTCAATAAAATAGAGATGCCTTTGGTAAATAAATAATGTGTATATTAGTTATCACCTTTTTATTTGATCTTTGCCTTGAAGCAGTGGTGGATGCATTGTTCTTTTGGAATAAAAGTGATTGAAAAAGTCTTTCCTTAATCCAAATGCATTAAAATGTTCGAACCACTGATTGCTATAATCGCACTGTTCAGATACTCCTCCAGGGAATACAGTAGTGCTAGGCAGGAATCCAGACTGACTGCTTCTCTGTTGTAAAAGGATTGTGTAGTCACTTGTGTTCTTGTGGTGTATCTTATTCAGCCCATTCTTACCCAAGGCTATTATGCTAGCTGATTCTTTCCAAAGTTTAGGATGATGGCTCATTTTCATGTTCAATACACCTATTCCTTTTTATTGTAATATTTATCTGAAAAATTGGAAAGTTATATTTTTCAATCGAATTCTATATACCTAAGTATTGCATAAAATAAAACATATTATCTACATATAGGTATTAAGGTAGAGTGATAGGAATGTCTTGGGAGGAAAAACACTCATGGCGTCTGAATTCAATCTGAATTTTGGAGAAGACTCGTTTTGAACATACAATTGAATAATAATGAACATACAATTGAATAATATGTATGTCGATATGCAGAAAATCAGCTCAATCGTTATCTCAATCATAGGTAGGTACTTTTATGTTTATCGCATATTTGTAAATAAAAATGAATATAATATTAATAAACATCAACAAAATACGATTGTATGTGTTGATATTATAATAATATGATAAGGTTCTTTACTTGATCTTGATTAATCAATAATCTTCTGTGTAGTCTCAATGAAATAGAATAATATAATGTTTACATAGATTCTGGATTGTTTATAAAAAATATACTGACTAATTATTCCTATTGCAAGAACAGATAACTGTTATTCTTCTTTATATTGTTTTTTTTATTGTCTAATGTGGTAGCTTTTTTTTTTATCATTTTACTATTCTTTTATTTAAATCTGACAACCTTATGGGCTTCAAACTTAATATGAATTTTTAATTTGTGTACACTTATAAATAGGGCGATATATTGATACCATTTTTTGTTTGCATTGTTTGTTTTTATGCATATATTTTGTCGAATGAGTTAATTAGAAGATGAATTATGTCAGTATATATCATATCTAGGTATAAAGTACTTTTACGTTTACGTAAACCTTTATGCTCACTATTAGGTATACTTATTACATTATGCTTTTGGATCAGAAAATACTTACAATGACTTAAGACAAAGTAAGTTAAGCAACTAAAAATCATAATATTAAAACTGTTGTAGGTGCATACTAGTAGGAATATTATTATCATGTATATGTTACGAAATAATCCAATATACATACTTATAAGAATACTTACTATTACATACTACTTTGTAATTATTTTGTTTATTCAGTTCAGTCCGAAAACAGTACCTAGATATTTTTTTTACATGAAACAGGTAGGTACATCAGGATGAATTCAATGTTGTTATGTATGTAAGTATATTTCATTATTATTATTTTAAAATAAATTTCGATTTTGATTATTGCGGAGTTTGAAAGTGGAGGTGGAGTATACTCGTAACTCTGTCGAAGAGAATTATTAATATTATTTGCTGTATTTAAAACTTTTAATCGATCATACAATAAATTGTTAGAAAAAATAAAGATAAATAATATAAACAGTGAGTTATTGAGAAATTTGTTAAAAAAATTCTCTTATTCTCGAAACTTTTATGAATTCATCTATCCATACTATCACGTCATCTCTCACAAGCGGGGTAGCCAGCAGACCAACTCCTTGTAATAAACATACAATTTGTCCTCTCCATGCCAATGAAAGATTTGGAAAGTTAACGAAGCGTTTAGTATTTTTTTTCAAAACAGTGCGTAAATAATGTACAGACCAGGGATGTTGCGGATGTCGATTTTTACACATCCGCGGATGTGAATGCGGATGCGGATTTTTGAAGGCTCACATCCGCGGATGCGGATGTTTAAGCTGTAATAGAAAAAAAGTAGGAACTATCTTAGTTGGTTGGCCCCACTGTCAAATATGTATTTTAGTACGTAGCAATACGTAACTGTAAGAACATAGTTTGTAAGAATATTGTAGTAGTGAGTAGTGCCTTGTAGTGAGTATCTCCTCCAAGGGACATTAAGGGTTGTAGTTTAGGGGAGGATTTTGTCGGGGGGAGCCCATAAGGCAAATCCTGAGCCCTCCCTTTGAATTTTTCTTTTGTTTCGTTGAGTCTGGATGATATAGGAGCTCAGCTCTTAAAACATCCAGGGGAAAGTGGTGGGAAAACCCTTAATGTCAAATATGTGACGAAATTATTGCTACAATAATATTATGGATTTTTTGGTGAAATTTTTTTTTTCTTTTTGTTATTTTTATTTATTTATTTTATTCTTCACTGTACATTGGTTACAATATTACATAATGAAATAGTGTCATAAAAATAACAATTATAAATTCAATGTACAGAAGGCGAGTTTATCGCTAAAATGCGATGTCTTTTGCAAAAATAAAATAAAACCGGCAAAAATAAAAACGCGTCGGATCTTGTCATCAATTTTTTCGATCCCATTGGTTAATGCCAAGTGCGAACGGCACGCGCCATTCACCGGCTCCGCCCCATTTCTCAAATTGTCTTACATCCGCATCCGCATGAACATCCGCATCAATTATTGCGGATGCGGATGCGGATGCAGATGTCCAAATACATGCGGAAGCTCCGCATTTGCGGATGCGGATGCGAATATTCGCAACATACCTGGTACAGACGGTTTTATTTCTCTATCTAGTGATCAACAAACAAATAAAATGAATCGGGATTAATGTGAGGTAAGACAGTTTCAATTAAGATCATCGTTATGTATATACCTAATTATGTTCTTAAAACAACGAACTGAATTAAATTACCTTTGTTAAAATCTGCAGATGTAAGAAATATAATTTGCATTATTTAACAATCAAAGATTCAACATTTATTGTACATTCGTACATTACAGATTCTACAACAATATATACTAGTAATAAATAAAAGTTCAAATGTCTTGATTTTATAGTTCACAATATAATAAACATGCAGAAGACTGGTAGAACAAGTAACAGTTACATACTATTTAGAATTAACATTATTATGTACTGTGATAAATAATGTGGCAAACACAAAATGAAAATTACATTATTTCAATCCTTACAAATAAATATAAATACGAATATTCATGCATGTTATAACATTCAACAAATTGAAATTGCGATATTTTTTTCTTTCATATACAGTTAATCTGTGTGATAAATGTGTAGGATAAATATATTTACCGAACTCGCTTTTCAGTTGTTAATTTAGTAAATTGAAAAAATATACATATTAAATTTACTATTATTATATATTAATTAACAAAAACAAAATAAATTGTAACACTGAAATACATTAATAATTTTAAATGGGTTGATTATATTGACACTTATGTAAAAGACTAACTCTTATCATAAAATGTTACAATTAAAACATGTTATACCTAAATAATAATTATGCATAATAATAATAATAAAGCTGATATTTTGATTCTGTAGTGAGTGAGCAGTAATGTAAATGCAATATTAATTATTTTATTCATGCCGTATGGAATATTCTTACCAATAAACTCAAATGTACGTACACAGTTGACAGTAACGTGCATGCAGAAACGGTCACCACTCTATTACTACCGACAATAAAATGTAAGCGGGAAAGAGATGACAAAATGTTATCAATTTATTAATAAAGAATTTAATTTGATAGTATTGGTCACGTGTACAGAACATGTTTATAATAAGATTATTTTGTAATTTGAGATAAAAGTGAATTTATATCAGAACTCACCGAATATTTACTTATACGTATCAGTGTCACTCAACTCAGGGCATGAGTTAACAGCGATAATGGTCAAATTTAAAAATCAACTGGCACAATTATTATATTATTAATATGGAGTATGGAGTGTGGCGGTCCATACGTAGGATTGTATCAAGTAGGCAGACGTACAAATGTAGGCACCTATCTAGTATCTATACATTTGTATCATGTATCTGAATATCGTCGGTAGAACCATGAAACCTCCCATGTGTCATTTTTTTCATAAATGAGATATAGATACCAAATTATTCATCCCGTTGAGCCGCATCTTCGTGTAGTTAAAATAACCAATACGTTAAAATAAGCCATACGTTAAAATAAACCATACGTTAAAATAGCCACGGGAAAAGTTATTGAGCGAAATAAATTCTCTTACGTGCTGTTTTGTCTTGGATAATTCGTGAATACTCACATGTGCTTAAAAAATGATTCGGTGAAAATATTCAAATCATGTTTAGAAATTCAATATAATGGTAAAATTTCAATGATACCCTCCACGTAAAGAATCGGACATAAAAAAATGACACCCAGCATAACAGTTTTTTCCAGTAAAATCTTGAAGAATGCACATAGGAGGTTTCACGAATCCACCGACGATATGAATTACTTATATAATACTTATGTATATAATACGTACATATGATTTGTTAAGTATTATTATGTACATTAGGTAGGTATATATACTTATATATCTAGGCACCCACCTATAATATAATCAAATTACTCTAATATACATAGGTACATGGATGGATATTTGTGTATATACATTATACATATTGATCTTCTTCTGTTGCCTTTTTAAATTTATCTCGTGAACACATGATGGAAACAAGTATTCTGCTTAACATAACATAACATGTATAGACAATTCGCACAGACCGAGCTAGTCCCAAACTCAGATATGAATCTTGTATTATGGGTACTAACACGACGATACACATATATACAATGCACTGAACATATATACATGTAACACCGAGACCCAGGACAATTCGAAAAAGGTCTTTCTTCATTTTGCCCTGGTCGAGAATCGAACCCGGGACCTTGTGACTCAAAGGCAAGTGCGTTAGCCTCCGCGCCACACCGGTAGTTTCTTTAGAGGATTTTGTCCCATTTATTTTTATAGGTAGGTATTGCTCATTATTTAGTATATTTTCAGATAATCTAAGAATGAATTGTTTATCAGAAGTAGGTAATTGCTATTGTGTTACAAATTAATATTCTTACGAGACGCTATATTTTGTTGAGGGTTATGAATGAGAAAATACCTAATGTACCTACCTACATTTATGAATAGAGTAGTGATGATAGCACACTTCCACTAGCACCACCATGGAGTAAGTATTAGTTGATCTTTGAGCACCATCTTTTTAAACCTCTTAAAAATTGTTGCCAGCCAGTAATGATTTTAGATAATTTGTGATTTGTTAAATTTAATGCAAATTTACACATAAAATATTTTTTGCACCATTCCTCATTTTCGTTTAACACATTAGGAATGTAGGAAAGATTACTTAAAATATTGTAGTAAAACGTACTTAATTTAAATTCGTGTTGATACAAAGAATAAGATCTTTGTGGCCGAGTGCCAAACGACAATGTAGGTTTTAAAACTTTTTACGTAAAAATAGTTGTTAAATAAGCCATTACTCTGTGAGTGGCTGAACGGAAAACCTTGATTTGGAGACTTCGGTGAGAGAGAACATGAAATCCGTTTCGCATAAGCCTTTATTTTTTATTCGCTGAACAATCTTTATTAGATATCTCCTTTGTTTATTTATTTCACATATCACTTAACACAAAACAAAAACCATTTTATTAACAATATTGCAAAAATGAAATGGAATATCGGATGTTTGAGAGATCGACAAAAATATCTCATACATCCGACAGTTTTATTTGAAAGTAAAATGTTCTTGAATATTTAAGTAGGTATGTACATTTTTTTAATATCTGATGGCATATCGGATGTTTGAGAGATCGACAAAAATATCTCATTCACCCGACAGGTTTATTTGAAAGCAAAATGTTCTTGAATATTGAAGTAGGTATGTACATTTTTTTTCAAGGTTTCTATTTTTCTTTCCTAATTTTTTTTCTCAATTTCATAGCAGGGCACCCGGATACTTAGATATTACCATTTAAAACAATAACTCGAATGTGGGTGATTTTATTGAAATTTTCCCTAGAAAATATTTTTTCTCAAAATAAGGGAGGAGTGGAGAAATAAGTCAAAACTCGTTGCAGACCAATCCAATGGATTGTAACTCATTATATTATATATATAGGATATTTATCCGTTTTTTTTCATATTTAAATATGGACAATTAGAATGCCAATCTTTCAGTTTTCATATTAAGAGAGGATTTAAAATGTTGTTTTCCAAATAGCTTCCTACCTTTTTTATGTAAATACGTAAACTTCTATGATTAGCGTCCACATTTCTATGTAAGGGAAAATAAAGTTTCTACACCTGATTAAGGTTCCTTATATTCATAACTATTTTTTACTTAAATGTAGGGATTTGGTTTTCAAACTTCAAGTACAGAAGACATGTGGGGTGTTAAACTTCAAGTTTTTACGATAGAAAAGGGTTTTAGTACTGTGTATTAACCTACCCATATTTTCTTATGATGATTATGTTGTCTCAACGATGCCGGTATATAAAAGCTAGTAAATATTATAAAAATAAACATTATATTTTCCTTCGTATATTCTTTCGTTAACATTAGTCTCAGGAAAATAATATTTTTGAAGTAGTTATGTAATAGAAAGTATGCGAAATGAACAATAATTTATTTAATTCTGAAATATAATCATGGAGTAGGTTTTAGGCACTCTGTAGTCGAAATAATATCTCATTCCTATTGTATCGGTTTCTACAGAGTGGAAAGGGGACACACTGGGTGCCATGAAACGGACCATGAAATCTAGGGATTCATCATCATTATTGTTATTATTGCTTTGCTAAGTCTTCTTTGTATTCAGCAGTGGATATCTATTTTCGTTTATAATCTCCTAATAGTTGTGTAGCAAACATACGACAGTTGGATGCTATCTGCAATACAATTTATTTGATAATAAAGGACAAGGATTGTCCCAATCCCATATATAAGCTGATAAAACACCACTGCAGGTACATTGGATGTGGTGATACTACATTTCTAAAGGTGTTTCTATAGAGAGATAACCATCGAGAGATAATGGAAGATGTGAATCGTGTAATTCAGCACTTTTTCTTATTTTATAATTGCTTTCATTTTTTAAAGCTATTCTAGCATTCTGCCAGTGCCAGGAAGTTTATGTTTTCATGGTTCAAGAGACTTCTTTTTTATTTTGACAGTATTCAATAGTTGTGTGTTTTTTCATCCCACATATGTTATTTGAGAACAACGTTAGATTCACTACGAATTCAAGGATTACAACAAATACACTGTGAAATACAATATAACCTAAGACGTATGACGATGTAGGTTAATACAGTATTTGCGCAGTGAGGGACAAAGATATAAGCCTTACAAGAAACAATATGTGCAATGAAACAAAAAATAATTGCTCGCAATACATAAAATTATTTTGAAGTCCGGAAACCTAAAGGCTGGTTTTTCGTCTTACATGGAAAATACGTTACTGAACACACCAGCGATAATAGGAAGGCCTTTTGTAAAAAAAGTTTCGCCCTATTTAGGTGCAAAAAGTACCTACGTCATTATTTTGATGTTTTTCAGGATCTGCAAATTTAGATTTCACACTATGTAAATATTGCGTAGTTTTAGTTTCTGGTTTATTTTGTGCACAAAAATATACTGATATCATTTATATAAAAAAATATACTTAAATAAAAAAAACTGTTTCATAATGTAAATATTATCATTCATAAATACATACATGTGCTTGGTAAGTGGAAACTGTTTTGTAAAATTAGATGGCATGATAAAATATACCATTCAATAATAAAATAGCATGAAATTTGCGCAAACAATCGTTCAAAATAAATTCCCAATCACTAGATAAGAATGTTCCATCTCACCATTTAGGCAAATGTATTAGAACATTGCGGAAAATTTATTTCCTAGATAGTATTCGATGGGTACATAGTACATAAATATACAGTACAACCTACTACCTGTCCTACATCCTCACACTTCTTTTCTAGGGTAACGAGCAACGTTCTTGGAAGATTTATGCTACGTAACTGCCAGCAACCCATAATAATTACTTGAACGTACTCTCTGTCCTCCATGGTATAGTTTCCTTTTTTTTACGAAACCAATAATCATATTTCATTTTATTCATTCTTTATATTATTATCTTCTATCATTTGAACAACTGAGCGATTTTTTATACAGTTTGACTTGCCATTACGAATTTGATAGGTATCTCATTTCAGAAACAAAAAAGAAACTGATAAATTTATAGATTCAAATTACCTATATGTGTTTTGATAGCATATAAAGTATACTCACTATATGGAGTAGTTTTAATCGTTTATAGGAAGGATGTGGATAGGATATAAATAATAAAAATACCCAAAGTGATTTTAAACGATTTACTTACAGTTCAAAATATCATTATCAATAATAATTACAAATATTGTGTCATCTCTACAAATAATAAAATAATCATCAATACCTTTAGCCACCTTAACACCTACAATAGTTCTTCATACGTAATGTTATTCTTAATAATTCGTGAAACGATGAGACAATAATAATGTAACAATCACATTTTCAATGTGCACTTATCAACAAGGTATTCTTAATAATAATATTATATAACCAAGTAGAATCATCATTATAATACACTCAGTATTCAGAAATAATTATACATTTAATATATGTATTAAGTACGTTTATATTCTACTTCTACATAATGTAGGTATTGTATATATGTAACATGCATCATGCTAACGTGTACAAAATTTTTAATGTAATTTATAACAACATAACACCTACCAATGAATAAGTATTTACATTACATATTATTATAGTACATAATACAATAAGAGTTACATAATATATTCATATATAATCTATTCGTAACACATTTATAATTAATACTTTTTTGTAATGATCGTACATATCGTTATTTCACAAAAAATGATTGATTGATTTCAGAGTTATTGTACATATTTAGTATTTAATGTTTATAATTACTGACTCAGCTCAACTCAGCCCGATAAATATTTAGTTATTATTGTTTTATGATAAGCAATTTACAGTAGGTAAAGTATTTTATATATAATTTGAAGAATTCCAAGTCCAACCAACATATCAACTAGAGAACCACCGCTATATAATGGAACATTGTGCAAAATCAAATCCCAAAACTAACGAATTAATATTAACGAGTTGAAACGATAGTAAGAACAGTGGAATTGGTAAACGTTTTCCATGGACAGCAAACGTGATCACTTAAATCAATCTAGAGCCAGTTCGTTAGTGTTGAGACGCCTTTCTTACTTCTTCCGATTAGATTTTGCACAATGTTGCATTGTATAATATAAACTTGTTTCTCCAATCGATATTTCTGATTGGTTTTATTATCTGCGCGTTAGGTCCAAACCCAGTAAAACAAAATAATATTTAAATATTCTAAACATTTGAAATCCCTCTAATATAATTGTAGTTGATCTATTAGGTTACATTTTTCGTATCTTTACCTTGTCTGTCGCAGCAATTATTTATTTGGAAAATTATATGCATTAACTTTAATAAAATGATTACTTTTATATTTATTTCAATCTATATATCGACTGTCCAGTTTCATAACTCAGTAAGCAAAAATGTCTTATTTATTTATTTATTTTACAATCATATACCAACAGGCACAATATAAAGGTTAAAACGTAAACGATGAAAAAATTAAATGGTCAATGCTGCGCCCTATTTGTCTTACATAACAATTTTTTTTGTAATTTTGGTAAATTTATACTATACTTTAAAAACACAACAGAATGTGAAATACACTACGCAATCGCACTGTTAAAGACATATTATGTTGTTTTTGTTCCATTCCATAGTTAAACAATTCGATATATTTATTTGTGAAATTGAAAAAAGGTACAAGATTTAAAAAGAAAAAACACAGTATGCAGTTAACTTCCAAATGATTTTTATTAACTTTGCGTACTAGTATTCGGAGACTTTCGACTCCATCATCAAGCGATTAGTAAAAAGTGAAATAAGATACAGAGAAGACAAACAGTATTTATAGGAATTAATTTAGGTATCTACTTTAAGAAACTTAAAATTTAGTTAATAATCTAGCATTTTTGCTTGAAATGGACTTTCAATTATTACCTTCGGTCAGTAACATCAAGATTTTGAAAATATGTAGGTACATTTATTTTCATAACTAAATATTTAATAGCTACATAAAAGGATTCGTGTATTTCTTATATTACAGTTATTTGTTTGTGGAATTATAAGAGTGGTGTTGATTGTGTGCATTACTAATTAAATGAAAAATTAGATTTGTTAAGTTGAGGAACTGGATAGTAGATACCTATGCATTTTAGTGTATTTGATTCAATATTATCACACATTTTAGTGTATTTGATTCAATATTATCACACATTTTAGTGTATTTGATTCAATATTATCACATATTTTAGTGTATTTGATTCAATATTATCACATATTTTAGTGTATTTGATTCAATATTATCACATATTTTTGCGTACATTTGACTAATAATTATCTACTTGTGTGTGTTCAAAGTGTAGAAGTTACATATTGCGGAGAAGTTATATATTTTCATATTTTTCCTATTATTATTTTTATTATAATACGAGGAGGTAGTAGTAGATAGGGTTGCAAGAAGTGACAGCTAATGATGGAGTGGAAAGAGTTTGTGCAATATTAAGGAAAAAGTACCGCAGGGAATCATATTACATGAGAATGTTGCGATGTATTTTCAATGAAATGCTTTTCACGTGAAACTACTCCCGAGAGGATAATAGGTTGTTATTTTCTTCTTGAAAAAGGAAGAGAAAACAATAATAAACCAGCCAGGAAGAGATGGATAAGGAGAGGGATAGGCAGTGGGGGAGGGGGAGGGGGGATAATATCATAACATGAAGATGACTCAACTTAGAGTAATAATTACTCTACGTAAGACGCTGTGTCTGCATTGTTTATATTACACTCGAGTGTTTAACTGATGTCTTACGATTGTTTCTAATAAATTGCTTTTGTAATTTCTGAACAACTAGGGTTTTTTATTAAAATAATAAACACCACAGAAAGTTTTCTTAATTAACTAAGACATGAATTTGAAAAGCACATCACATTATTTTGCCATATTAGATGTTTGCTTTTAATTTATAGTTTGCATCCAGTAAAAACCTTATCCATGTTTTTTTTTTAATAATATTTGTGATGCACCCTTGTTTGGATTATTTTCGCCTACTATGGATTGTTGGATGGTAAGTAATTCACAAATAAGTTTCGGATTGAATGGGTTATGGCCTGTGTTTATAAGAATTATTATTGTAACAAGTTTCATAAGTGATTGATATACATAAAAATCCTTTTAGGTATTTATGAAAGCAATAGGAAAAGAAACGAATAAATATTACAAGAAAGTTACGTTCAAATAAAAGGTAATTGTGAATGATTCGTAATACCTAGTTCTCTTAAACATTTATATGCGTTGTATAGACACATCGATAATATGCACACTTATAATACGTACATACATACAATGTAACACAAAGTAGTGATTAACTTTAAAGTATCTCCTGTGATCAAATTTATTGAATGATTTTCTACCTATGGATATTAACAGCCTTGATAATTATCTATAATAGAGCTATGAAGTAATAGGTGAGTTGTAAAACAGCAATATGAGGAGAATCTGCAGCAAGAAGATTCGGGTATTTGCATGTGAGGAGTGTGGTGCTAATGCGGCTGCTGCGGGGGCTGGTCCGCCCATTGCTGCTTTAGATTTCCATTTAACCATGTACATAGGAGCTGTGCGAGTCATGGCCAACACTCTGTCAACAAACAAACGTTATTTATTATATAACCTGATTTTGAAGAAAATAAAGGTCTCTGGTTTATAAGGGTGCTTCTCCTGACACTTGTCTAAGAAAAAATTACAAACATGACAATTTAACTGAGTTTCTTTAACAGTGTAATACGTTTTGGTACTCTTAAGGCTAGATAGCTTTCTTTAGAGCAGTGGTTCCCAAACTTTTTTAGACCGCCGCTCACTTTTTAAAATAACCATAACTCTAGCGTCACCTTAAGGGCGTATCTTTTAAGAAGGCAGAACTTTTTTCAGCGACTCTCAATTTTCGCTAGGTTTCCTATCGCTCTCTTGGAAGGATCAAACACCCACTGAGGGTGGGAGGGGGCAATACCACCTATTTTGGGAACCATTGCTCTAAAGCGTCAATTCAAAATTTGTAAGATAATCGACAAGATGAAGTAGCATCCCTGGTTACATCGAAATCTTTGTAATAAAAATGTATGATTTATATCAATTACTAACCTGACAACAACAGTATTTAATCTCCAAGGCAGTTCGAATTGTTTCCTAGTATCCCTGGGACAGAATGTGTGTATCAGGTTGCCGGCGTGGTGTTGATCTTCAGCAGTGGCAGAATACTCATGGATGGTGATGTTCCACGCTACACAGGGTCGCGACTGTGAAGTAATAAGGTTTAATTAAGTGACATTAGTAATGATAGTATTTTTTGCATTAGTGCCATATTTACCAACTTAGTCTACCCATTACATCTTGAAAAATGACGCAAATGCGAAAGAATAAAGTGAGACAACTTTAAGTAGAAGTCGGTGTGGAAATCCTGCTGCTATTTTTTAATCTTATATATCTAGAATCTAGATATTTGGAGGCGAATTTAAAGTTTGATAATAATAATATATATATATTTTTTAAATTTAATTTATTAATATAAATATTAAATACAAATATACAGTCGCGACAAATCCATTAAAATAGATTTGTCGGCGCGTTCCTTAGATAATAAAAATTTTTGATAAAAGTTTTTTGATTTTAATAATCGGGTTAGTTGGAAGACATCGCATTTTAGCGATAAACTCGCCCTCTGTACATTGAATTGTATAAATGATATTTTCTATGTTAATTTGTATTATTGTAAACAATGTACAGTGAAGAATAAAATAAATAAATAAATAAAAATATATACATAATTTATTTCAACCTAATCCAAAGCATCGAACATAAACTTAACAACTAAAGTATTTACAAAATTTCAATTATATACAAATGCACATTTCAGCAGCCATTCCTTGACAAGTCTTTTTGTTGCAATCTTACTTACACTTTATTGATAAAAAAATTGAGCTTACTGCCTGGAGGCAAGCTTTTAAATCCTGGATAAGTTTTTTAAAATCATATATCAACATAATCACAATTTAACAATATAACTTAATGTGGAGATTTTTGAAGGCGAATTTAGTTGATTAAAAAAATACTTTACGGTTAAACCAATATCTTCCAAGTTAAAGTGACTTAACTGAGGTGACTTTTTAGTTAATATTCTGCTGAGGAGTAGTCTGACAGACACTCATTTTAAGTGCCATTATTCAAAGAGTTTTGATTATTTTTTTAAGAACAATTTACAAAAATTATTAAAATGAAAAAAACACATAAAATAAAAAAAAAATAGTAAAAATTTGTTTTCTGTTAACTTTTGTTAAAATATAAAAAATAATTAAAAAAATCGTCAGAGCGGTTTCTCTAAAAATCAGTTTCAAAGTGCGTCCTCTCAGTCCTGGCAAATTTGTGCCGAGCATTGTTGGCACATATGTTTTTTGCATGCACAACGAGTAAATTATGTCTTCCTTTCAATTAAATCGGACTCTTTAATCTTTCTTTTCAATTCATTCGAACAAATTCTGCACAATATTCTTTCACACGATGTCCCAGGTTCGTTTTGTTCAGGGGCAGTTGGCAAATCTCGTCCTAAGACATGATTGCGCAATTCTCTTGGCAATTATTCATTAAGTAGCATTCACATTGCTTCACTTTGGATGATCATCCAGAGTGTCAGGGTCAAACCTGTTCATTGAAAGTGAAGATGTCTGTTCACATTTGTTCATCCTATGCTTTCACTGCCATTTCAACACTCTCACTCATGTTGTATGTAGTTTGACGTATTTTCGTATAAAAATAATTAAACAAATTCAAAAATGAAAAATAACACTTAAAATAAATTAATATAGTTCTCGATTGCATAATAATTTTGTAGATGATTCTGACATTCAATACAAATTCATAGAGAATTAAACAAATAATAAGATAAAACTTGTTTATGGTCGTTTCAGTGAAAGGACCTTTCATCAAAATTATGACGAGTGGTAATCTCTTTCCTCCGTCGTCGCTAGTGATCACTAGCGATGAAACGCCTGTTCACACCTGTTCATCTTGGAGGATCATCCGGAGTGATCACTGAAAGTGAACAAATGTGAACGACCCTTTATACACCCGCATAGGAAGAACAAGTTCCCTAGCAAAGCCTTAAATGAAATCTGCTCTCCATTTATTGAAAAAAAAAGTTTTATTGAAGTGATGTTAGGTAGACTATGAATTTACTGAGCTGATGTATGTGAGACACTATGAAAATATTAGTATGTTACTGACGTTAGGTCTAATAGACCCATCATTTATTACTGACCTTAGGTATGAGAGACACCCATCAGCTATAGATCCACACATGTACTCACGATGGCCGTCGTTACTGTACTGATGATTAAAGGAACAGAAATTTGGAAGCTACTGAGCGAAACGGAAAGATAGGACTCGAAATGGCAACGTTGTTACAAAAAAAAATCGTAGCGTCTGACAGACATCACGTTAGTTGCAGAGGGTTAATAATCGTACAAAAATTATTCAATGTAAAAGTATATCAGAGAGCTTAAAAATTAAATGCCTTCTGACGTAGATTCATAAAGTCATTGAAGTGCCTTAATCCATATTATGTATGAAATTATGAATAATGCGATGACATCTACCGCCTGATATATTTATATTCATATTATGTTATATAATATGTTGATAGGAAGTATTGTATCGTCATATTATTATATTATTTTAGTCGCTGTAGCTGTAGATACGAGTATCTATGGGGGTTCTGTCCTACATGCAGATTCCATCCATGTCCACATTGTCACAGGAGTAATTTATAAAGCTTTGTCTTCCGACACATTCCCACAAAGGGGAGAGTGACTTGCAAATGACAGTTTTCTCCATGCGTAGATATATTATTATACTTTTCACACATTCGTTCAAAATACCTAGGGACGTTTTTTTTCACATATAACCCTTTGAGAACAAGGGGACATATACTTTCCAATGATTTTCCTTATTTTCGAGGATTTAAAGAATTATTTACTTTTTACCATAATATGAAAATTTAAAGTTCAGTTACCCGAAGTAGGTACCTATATGTTTTTTATCGAAATGGTGAAATCGATACAAAGATATACTTATCAGTTTTTTACTAAATTGTTTTATTTTTTTCTTTCTTATATCAAAAAATCCCAATATCTAACTTAGTATTATAAATATATTATCCTTTTATGGACAAAGAAAAATATTTTTCGGATACATTTTTCCAAAACTTTAATAATTTATGTTAGGTACTTAATAATATTTTTCAGTTACAATTCTCCCATTTTGATAATAAAATAGGAATGGATTTTTAAAATTGCTTGTGGAAATCTTGAAAGGGTTAAGGGTTGGGATTCCTACGCAAACCACCATTGTCATCGCTTAGATTCATTTATTTATTTAACAAAGTCACCCTATTGTCCATTAAGAGATTGGCAGAGGAGAGAAGTAGGGTAAACAATACATTAATTGGTTATAAAATATATATCTATATGTTTTCAAAGATAAATATAGGTTTGTATTAACCTAAATGCATACTCAAAAAACTTAAAAGAGACTTAACATCTTTGAACTTTCAAACACAAGTAGATACTCTTAAGGAAATATGTTTAAATTCTAGATTTCTCAATTTCAAAACATTGTATGTATTGGAGGTCCTCAATTATCCCAGATGCTTGTAGGATATTTATGTCTTCATTCTCATTGCTGATATCAAAAGGCAAGGAAAGATTTGACCGGCATAGAATGGACTCAAAGTGCTCTGTCGGTCGCGCCGTATAAAGCGTTTGATCAGACGGTCTAAATTCCTGTGATCGCTTTTTAAGACTACTAGTTTTGCTTGAGACTTTTCAACATCTTTTGAATTATATTTATATATATTAGCTATATTTTTGTCTGTCAAATTGTTATTGCTGTTTTTTTTAGTACTATAACCTTTTACATGTTTTACATTGGGTACAACCCTTAATGTATAACATGTAAAAGGCTCTGCCGTATAAAAATGTAAATAAATAAATATATTGTTATCTTTCGATAATTAAAAATATATTCTCAGGACATCCATGGGTATCCATTCTTTCCAGGCAGACTCCACACAGTTAGTGTTGGAAAGATACCTACGGAGAAGGTTCAAATCCTTGAAAAATCCTTGAAAATCCTTGAAAAATCCTTGAAAAATATATTCTCAGGACATCCATGGGTATCCATTCTTTCCAGGCAGACTCCACACAGTTAGTGTTGGAAAGATACCTACGGAGAAGGTTCAAATCCTTGATGTATCTCAGCCGCATAATGCGTACGGAATCGAATGTTCTCCAACCCGCGTAGTTCAACACTTGTGGTGATGCTTTGTCGGTGTTACTTGTGTAGCCAGTCGTAGTTTCAACACGTCGGGGGACAAATCCGACAATACCGATGCCCGAGGGACTATACTCTAAGGACAACTCCATCCTTATTGTTGAAATTTATAATACAGGCTCAGAACTATAACTGTTTTGAACTATAATGTGAGAATTGAAAGATTACTCTAGGCTCTAGGCCAATGTTTTAATGTGTAATAATGTTTTTAAATTGCATATACTTATATTTATCAACAGAGGCCAAGGTGATTGACACTTAGTTAGAAATCTTCATATATTAATTACCTTTTAATAGATTGCTAACTTTCTAGGCCCTATATTTGAATCACCAGAAGGGTATATTTTAGAGAAATGGTCAATTACTTTACTATTTACCCAATTTTGTAAGTAGGATTTTCCTTTACCCTTCACATACTTTTCAATTCCATTACTTTTATACAGCTCCATTCGTCATGTTTGAGTGAATACCTTTAGGAATTTAAAACTTTATCATTTAGAATTTTGTTGACTATAAGATTGTTTAAAGGTATGATTTACAATATCAATTAATTATATTGTGTGCGGCATCCTACCGTGACTCTTTACATTTTGAAGGAAGTAAAATAATAACTGTTTCATGAAAAAAGTAATTATAATACATAGCTAGAAGCTGTACATCGCACATAATAATATGACAATGTAACGAATATATAATAATTGGGTGTTGTATGTTTCATAAAGTCATTGTCGTAAATTGATTTTCATAGCTAGGTGTAAGTTTTGTATAATGTATGAGTATAAAAGCTGTGATGGAGAAGTACATAGTGTGTACTGCAATACGTATTGTTATTTTGCTCATAATATTTCCAAGTGTAACCAAACAGAGAGTAGGGGTGTACAATGTATGGTGTAGCTATTAGAAAAAATATTTTGTTGTTATGTAATGAAAATTTAAATACGAGGGAAATTACCTATGGCAATATGTCTGCACATTATTTGGATTATTTTTCTATAAATAAATTGTGTTTTATTAATTTATTATTTGTTGGGTTTTAAGCATTAAATTTATATTTTGTATATTCTAGGTGCAGTAAATTAACGATTTGGAGATAAAATGTCAAGTAAAAACAATGAATAAAATTCGCAAACAATAATTAAGTATTAAGTAAATTCCTTTCATGAAATTAACAAAGAGAAAATAATTCTTACATAAAAACGACAAGCCAAAATTTCTAGCCCAATATTTTTTATGACTATCTCTCTATTGACGATGACTGTGACGGACTTCAATCAAATAGACGTAAAAATCTCGAAAATCTATTGGGAGTGGAATGATCAAAAATAATCAAATTCATCTAGATATTTTTCTAATTATTTTTAAAATATATAATCCTTTAAAGTTTTTCAAGAAAATGCTTAACACATATGTACATAGATCATCAATCCTGTAACAAACAGCAATATTCTGTATGTGCTGTGTTTCCAAATGAAATGGTTTCGCATTCCTGGCGGCTTTGTGTTTGTGCATTCGTATATAAGCGCTATACAATGCAATTATTTCACGGATATGATCTCAAGATGTCTCTATAGCTGTCCATATAAGAGTAGCATTGTATGCACATATATTTGTATGTATTACCTATGTATGAACTGAGTGAAGTGTCGCTACTGTGAAAGTTACTTGCGTTAGAGATGTTTTCCATCTAAGTTAACACTAAAGTTTTCCATTCCACATTTCCATCCCCCCTCCCCCATCCCGCCGACTGAGTGCAGTCAAATGTTGTTTACAGTTCAGGCTAATGCCACAACTCTACTTGCTACATATATATGTAGCCGTTTTGATTTAAATTCATTGGACCTTTAAATTTATGCAACAATAAAAGCAACATTGTATTGCTTTTGGGCTATGAAATATCCTGAAAGATATGTGTTAATGAAAATATATTTCACGTATTAATAATATAATATTGACAGTAGAAACGTGATGGCAAATAAACTGAAACATTTGTCGTACATTTATTTGACAAAATTTGACCAGTTTGACAAAGACATTGAATGTCAAAACTCGGGCCACTTAAATGGAGTGTAAGTAAAACTTAAAACCGCATTTTCAATTGTTAATTTATTTATAAAAATAATGATACAAAGGACAATATCAATCAATAGAAGATTAATTATTAATTTCGTTTCAAACCCGAAAAACATGATCAATGTTCGTTTATTTTCCCTGTTAATTGTGCGTATTATAAATGTTTGTAGATGCTTTCCAATTTCGCATCGTTGAGTATTTACAAAAAAAAAAATCAATTAAAAACGACTTGTTGATGAACAATATTCCAGTAATGATAACGGTATTATTAAATTAAATTTAACGCAGGTGTTAACAGATTTAATTTCACCTCCGCGAAAGTTGTATGTATGTATTGTGAATCATACTGTAATATGCGGTACTTATGTATACCTACATATATTATGTATAAAGGTACTGTGCTCTAGTGTATTATAATAATAATATAATGATACAAGTGGTAATGGTAAGGGGTAAAAGCATATGTTGTACCATAAGTGTTAATGCCAAACACAAAGGATTAGTCTCCAGTCAGAGAGCATGCATATTTGTCTATGACTCTCTCTACACTCTCTCTCTCTCTACACTTGAATCAAGTTTCTAACTGCTTTTGCTACGTACTATCTACAACCGTACTATCTACACTCGATGCATTATTATAGTACTTAATACTGAAATAAATGCAGGTATATCTATCCCATACTTTATGCTGTACTTTGTACCAAGTAATGGTAAGAAAACGTATTCGCACTATAAAGAAAATATGCGTAATATTGAATGTACCTAAAATACATAAAAAAAAGAATAGCAGATGAGTAGTGATGTACATTTTAGATTGCTTATTAACTTATTTACTACTAGATTTTATCTCTCTACTCCTGGATATGGGTCTTAATTTTTTCTCAATCCTTTTTTTCCTGAACGATTTTTTCCCATCACTTGGACCAAGTCATCAGCCTATCTTTCTTAGCGTCTCTCTATGCTTGTCCTCTTGTTCTACCACGGTCTTAATTCATCACGGTCGTCGTTCTGGACACAACCTTGTCTTTAATCGCCTTGATTATTGTTTCCTTTTCTGTCTGTCAAGCTAGTGCTCAATATCTGCCCTTACATTGCTCGCTTAAGGTACATATTTCAGTTCCTTTTTATTTGCAAGTGACTTAACTTGACTTGATATTCCTGACGTTTGGTTTTCTTTATCAAGCTTTGTTGTATGACCTTAGTAGATATATTTTTGAGTACCTACCTAATTAACTATTCACAACCATTGCGATGCATTTAAGTCTGCTTTATTTCAAGTGATTTGTTAAAAACATCTATAAATACAACCTCTGAACCTAAAACCCAATCCGTCCTACCCCCCTCACCTTTTTGTATTCTGTTTGATTAAGTATAATTTTTCATTATTTCAGTTCATACCTACCATCGCTTTTTTTATTCATAGTATTTTGTATTCATACGCCAAGTTATTTGTTACTAGTATTATTTGTTACTTTCGATAATTATGATAAGACTCTTGAGTCAGTAGGAAGAGATCGCGCCTTGGCGATAAGCTCGCCCTCTGTATATTGATTTATTTAGCATGAATGTACTTCATAATGGAATTATTTTTAATCGATGTACAGTAAAGAATGAATAAGTAAATATATTGAAATATTAATTAAGTAATTTTCATTTATAATTTTCACGATAATTAATTATTCATGAATATTAAATAAAACGATTTTTAGTATAATATTGTTGCAGCAAACCAAAAACACGTGCTGTTGAGAGCATAATACAAAATTAACCACCTCGGTGTAGGTAAAAATATAAAATACCATTGGTGTATTTTATATTAATCTTGCAATGTAATTTTTATTAAGTGTAAATCAAAGTAGTATTTAATGTATTTGTTTTTAAATTTTCCCATAAATAATAAAAAATATAATTTTTCTTAATTCTCTATTAAAAAAAGTTACAATAAAGAAGGCAATTATGATTTTTTAATCTCTATTAGAGTTTGAAAAGGATTACGATTTTTTTAATCTCTATTAGAGTTTGAAAAGGTCGTAATTTGATTTTTCGGTGTAATTTGAGTAATGGCCTACTATTTAAAAACACTTACATTAGGGAAATAGCATTGTTCGAAAAATAAATCAATTAAGTGCATTTCCACATTTATTTTTTATAATCAGATGGAATGAATACCTGATTTGTGGAGATATCTATGAAGAGTTGTCTCTCCACATTGGAGTCAAGAATCCATGTACAGTGCTGATGATAGAAGTTGTTGATCGAGCCCATTGAAGTCAAGTTCCTGGAGTAAATCTCACCTAAACACAACAATGTTGTTAATTATTAACAGGTGTGTGTACGCATTAGGTACATATGTAGTATGTACGTAGTAGGTAGGTTACATAGTAGGTGTATGAAGTGGCCTACATAGTTTTAAATACACCCTTCTCTGTTGTATGTTATTATATTATACTAGTAGCACTGGCGTGTCTTAGGTTTTTATACTAGGTAGACTCACCCTTAATAATTAATACAATCAGAAAAATACTAACGAAATTTCACATCGAATCATTGGTATGTACATTGGTAAATTTAACCACGATTTGTTTGCGAAAAGTTAATATTATAGATTCGTACTAATGAATCGTTTGTAATTTCTCTGGTCCTAATCTGATAGTACATACCGACGATTCGTTATGAAATTTCGTTAGTATTTTTCTCAGTGTAGGCATAAATAAATTACTTATTAAATATAAAGTATCTAAATCAGTTGTGAATAGCTTTGAGAAATATTTAAGGTATACAATGAAAAAAATAGTTCTACTTTACTTTCAAAGTAAAATATAAAAAAAAAACACTTTATAACAACAAAAAATTGAAAAACCGGGATTAATTATTCTTTCCTTATTCCCGCGATATCGTTTGAACCTATATCATGTCGTAAAACGTAACCGAGTATTGGTCATAATGCTGTGCAATGAGGGGCACGAGGAGGACAAATACATAAGCCTCGTAAGAACTAATGGGTGCAATAAAAAAAAAAAATCTAACACCGGTTTGCATGTAGCGAGTGTTGTTTGATGGTTTCGCCTTACTACACGCACAAGTATCACCACAGTTCTGTTTGCGCAAGCTTCTCGCACGAAAACACGGATGTAGCTACCACACGATACAGTTAAGTACGCGCAAGCCTCATTCTACCCGCAAACGTGAAGCGAGATCTATTGTAATTCTGCTTCAAACTGTTGGTGTCGAAACGATGTTTCGTCGAAACGATAAAAGAAAGCGCGGCATGAACACTGAACACCCAACCACACGTGCAGGTAAGTACGCGCATGCCTGGCTTGCGCAAGTAAAATTTCAAGCAAGTCGAAAAGTCCGCAAGCCGCGCTGCAGGGTTTGCGCGGGGTACAGTTTTACCAACTACACGCACGGTGTTCCGTGTACAAGTCGGCTTGCGCAGGCAAAACTGTGGTGATACTTGTGCGTGTAGTAGACGCCTT
Organism: Athripsodes cinereus; assembly: GCA_947579605.1. Classification (NCBI taxonomy): domain Eukaryota; kingdom Metazoa; phylum Arthropoda; class Insecta; order Trichoptera; family Leptoceridae; genus Athripsodes; species Athripsodes cinereus. Next base: position 17,016,054 of record OX388311.1, read on the forward strand.
AGTGACCAATGGATCGCACTTTCATACATAGTGCGCGAAATGCATATTATAAAATGATTAGATTATCTGTGAGTAATTTTATTATTTTTAGGTCTGGAAACCTGCACTAAAGTCCATCTTTTCGGCTTGTATAGAAGACACACTACTGATTAGTAGGTATGCTGAAACTTTTAATGAGTGATGTAGCTAATACATATTTTAGCGTTAACAAGCTCGCTAGACTTTATTAATTAAAGTTATCATATGATTCTGTTTAATATTCTCTATTGAATACTTAATGGGATTAGTTGAGGTATTCTGAATAGTTTATGGAAATGGAAGTGGCAGTAATGCATGACAGGTATTTCATGTGTTACCTGAATGTGTTGTGACAGTGTGATGTCCGCAAAGTGCATCGTCACTAAATTGATATGATGCTCCAAATGTGAATCCTTTTGCAGACCAAGTGTAGTGGCCCACGGAGTACACTAACTGCACTCCACTCCAACTGCGTAGTGCAACAGGAAGCCATTCAGACTGGAATTAAATAGAAATAATCAATAATTATATTTCGCTTATAATAACATTATTTTTTTGTTAAGAGAAATTAAATGGAACGATATTAGTGCAACTCTTCAACGAAATAATTTTAATGATTTTCCTACAGTTAAAAATCGTTGAGTAGGTACCTACATTAGTGAATCCTAATGCCATGTCATAAGCATGTTATTTTTGTTTATCTGGTTTTTAAAAATTATTATTTTGGTTTTTAAGATAAAGTGATAAATTTAGTTAAAAGATTTTTATAGCAGTTGAGTTTCATATTTCTGGAAATAAATAAAATATTGGTTGATGGCTTTTGGAGATACATATGTGTTTATTTATTTATTAGGATTTGTGCGTTCATTTTTTAATGTTTTATTTAATGTTATTATACCACAACTGCTACTCTACCATCACGACATATCCCACAAATGAGGTAGCCAACTGACCAGCTGAAACTTTGATTATTATTAATTAATTATAATTGTTAATCACTTATTAATATGATAATGTTAAATGAAATTATTAAATTTAAAGTAGGTGCGTTAACGATGTGAAAATTCATTCTAATATGAGTTTTAAAATGTTAAACTAAACACTGTTTAATTTTCACGTATGATTATTTAGTCAATTAATATAGACTACATTCTAATTGCCGAGCGCTTTCGCCTTGCGGCATCTTCAGGGCAAGAGTTACTTAAAACTGAAGATGCCGCAAGGCGAAAGCGCTCGGCAATTAGAATTTAGTCTATATTAATTGACTAAATAATCATACGTGAAAATTAAACAGTGTTTAGTTTAACATTTTAAAACTCATATTAAATGAAATTATTTTTTAAAGGAGTGCGTGTGAATATTAATAATGATATTTATCCAAAAATGTTTACATGTCTTTCTTCCACAAATCTGTAGAAGTGTACAAGTGTGTATGAGAAAATAACTCAACAAAGATTTCATTTGAGCAACTTGTATGTCTGCTGATACCTATACAACGGTTGAGAACTCTGAAAATAAGTAATGATTATTGTGTAGAGCATGGAGAGGGAGATTTGGAACAAATATATTTGGGTAAACCCGGCCAACTAAGGCTGATATACGCCATTCGATAGCTAAACAAAACTATACAAATCAAATACTTTAAATTCCTCTTCAAGATGTTCATCCGACCCAGCGTGAGTAGGAACACAATGTTAATTGGACGAAATAAATCAGGTAATTGATAATAATTTTGTTCAGCATTACGAATGGAGCAGACAAAATATACGTCATCCATCGTCTCCTCATCCAATCCACATTCGCAGTACGGGGAGGCCACGATATTAATCTTGAATAAATGGTTATCGATACAAGTGAAGTAATAAATAAAAAAATGTACAATAATCGTCATAGTTTGTAAAATATTACATCAGCTTACTTTGATAATAAAGATGAGAGAGAATCTGAGCGTTTGTGAATATTGTTAACTATCACAATTAATATTTATAATGAAACTAATTTCTTAGGAAAATAACACCACAAGCAAAACAGATTGATGAGTCTCCTCGTAACTAAAATGTACATAAATTTTTCTAAAAAAATTCGACACACAATATTAAGTGGTGAGAGTGTACATTAAATGTATACCTATATAACATAACATACATAGTCAATTCACACAGATCGAGCTAGTCCCAAACTAAGATAAATCTTGTATTATGGGTACTAACGCGACGATACACACATATACAATACACTAAACACATATACATGTAACACCCAGACCCAGGACAATTTATATATAATATACCTATAAGTATTTAATATCTGTACCTATTCAAATCCAACTGTGATAAATGAGTAATTTGTTAATCAATTCATAATGTTTTTATGCATTATATAAACAAAATAAAGAAATATAATAACGCAAAACACTTGAAAACCATCCCTCAAATATATATTTTATTTACATGAAAATAATATAAATAATATGAAATAATATGAATATAGCAGTGGGGTAGCCAGAGGACTACTTGCAAGTTATACACACGCAAATTGGCCTCTCCAAATCAATAAAAAATAAAATTCAGGATAAGTGCCATGTGTCATAGCTGAACTTCACAATAATTGTCTTATAGGTGAGGTTTCACGAATAACCGCCTTTTATATGACATTCGAAAATTTATAGAAAAGAGGGGGAGACCTACTCTTTACCGGAGACTTCACGACTAAAAATATAATCAAATTAATAAGTAAATTAACAAAATTATCATCGTCATGAAATACATAATAATTATTATAATAATTATGTTAAAATTATTTCTATGTCACTTCACTATGATACCCGTATCAATGCCGTATGATAAATAGTGTGACGATACGATGGAGAGAACATACATATGTACATTTCTATATATTATTATATAATACAAGTATAATTATTTGAATAATTGATCGTGCTTTTCACGTTTCAGGTATGTACGAGTACAGTATGTGTTTCCATTAAACTATTAGATATATGTGAACTGCATGTTTCATATTGTATTTGTATTCGAATCATCACAAGATTCAGTTATCATAATAATTACTTCGTTAATAATTATGCAATTCAATCGACGTTTAATTGAAATGCGGATGTAAATTAGTTGTTAGGGTAAAATTAATGTAACAATCCTATTGATTATATACAAGAGGTAATGTGCAAGTAATAATTTTATAATAATCGACAAATATTCCTACATGATCCGTAATTAGAATAGTATAAAATAATAGTATTCTGCACAATATAAGAGACTGGACCGGGATGAGACATGTGGGAGAACTGTTCCGGGTCGCGCAGGATAGGGAAGCCTTCGCCAGAGTGATTGCCAACGTCGGGGGGACCTGATACGGCACGAGAAGAAGAAGAAGATATAATAATAGTATAAATTTATTCAATACAACAACATGGTGAAAACTCCTGTCAGGGGGAAGAGGGAGGATACAACGCTTATGAAAATTTCTGTGGTTGTGAATTGAGGAGAAGTTCGACTGTAATAAATGAAATAAAAAGACTACACGCTTTTGGCATATAACCGAATAACATTATTGTCAGAACAATAAACGAAACTTTTATAAAATCTGTTTTTGCTGCAGAATTATGTCACGAAATCACCTTTTATTTGGAATCCGATTTCGTACATATTCGCAAAGCGTATTAAATTAATAATGTATAACAACTTTACTTAATATTGGACATCGTTCAATCATTATTTTGAAACCTAAAGCGGCATAAAGAAATTAGTTAGTTTTGTGCGAGGAATAGTAATTCGTTCTAATAAAAAACTTCGTAATCTGTTTTATATATAAAATTAATATAAAACACAATATGTAGTTAACTTCCAAATGACTTTTATTAACTTCGCGTACTAATCGCCTGATGATGGAGTCGAGAGTCTCCGGATACTAGTAAGCGAAGTTAATAAAAGTCATTTGGAAGTTAACTACATATTGTGCTTTTTTCAATTTTATCTTGAAATGAACTTCCAACAAGTACCTTCGGTCAATAACATTAATGTTTTATATGTAGAATCTTGGTTGAATCTTGTCACCCATCCTGAATGTTTAGGTTTTATATTGGCACGGAGAGGACAGCTTGCATGTCTGCTGGCTGCCCACTTGGTATAGTAATAGTAGTAGTAGAATCTTGGTCTATTATATCGAATAATAAGCAGATGGAAATATATAATATTTACAACCAAAAGACGTGGTAGGATCGGAGATGCCAACACTGGCATAGTGGTATTGAGCTAGAGAGAATTAAAATTTTAATAAATTGTCACCTAAACGGATAAATAGGAGTCCTTGGACTCCTGCAATATCCGAGAAATAAAGTTATTTTAACCAAAAAGAAAAATACAGATTCCATGTTTATTCCAGTTGTGGAATATGCCGTGATGGTATAATAGTAGAAGAAGTGAAAAATATTAAAAATTAATAAAAAATCATTAGAAAAATTGATATAGGTACTCATGTACAAAGTAATCACAAAATTAATTCTTTGCTAGGACATGTGAAGGCATTCCTAGGGGTACTATGTAGGTTGAGATAATATATTTACTAAGATGACCAGAAGATATCGCTTCTACATCCTACATTTTTATTTTTGACATTTTTGATCATGTTCTTCGAACAATACGTATGTTTATATAATACAACACTAATATCATAACGTAATTCAATGGATTATAAAAAATAATATATCTTCTTAGAATACAAATCGAAGAAACAAAAGAAGTAGCTTCCAAGTACCATCTCATATAATAATAATAAAATTGTGTATATCCTGCGGCAAGATAAATATTATGGAATAATAAGTATCTTGATTGAAAGATATTTAATATTTTATAAATATCTTACCTATTAACTACTGAGTAACATTCTTTATTACTTTTCTAGCTGAGTTTATTCCAGTAGGTAGGTAAATGAAATTAATACAAGAAGAAAAAGTATTAGGTAAACTGAAACTTTTATTTGTCATTAATGGATTAATTATTATGAAGTTTGTTGTTCTCTATGTTATTATAGTACCTATATTTTACTTTTTCCAGAGAATACATTTCATACATGGATGTTTATATTATGATATGAGGGCAAACGATTTATAATGATAATAAGTAAACATTTGGGATGAATCCATTAACCAAGAGATATGGCTGCTATAAAAATAAAACAGAAAATGTAATATTGTTCAGTTCCCGGGGGCAGTACGACAATAAAATAATATCCAATTTTACCACAAAAATCCTGTTTCATCTTTATTATTAGTAACCGAAAAAATGAAATCGATCCGGTACCGCGATATAAATGGCACTTAACAAAAATATCCCAGCTTAGTATTCAATGTGTGCGCTATGATATTAGGGATCGAGAGATTGCCAATATCATATCTACTAGCATTAAACAATTCTCGGATTATTTACGTTCCTTCATGTTTTAAAATCTTTATTTCAAAATCATATTCTCCAAATTTAAAGCCAAATACTAAGATTTATATCAAATCCGACAGCATCCATGTACACAATATTCATTCGAAAAGTAAGGGATTGCGTTTTTATTATTGCTGAAAATATTAAATTAGCATTTAGTATTGGCTTATTTTTTATTCATTAATATTTGCGGTTTGTAAGCTTTTATTTTATAGTTAGATGACGTGTGATGATTGGTGTTAGAATAGATACTATATTCATAAGGAAAGACGAAGATAACAATAATTTAAAATGTATTCAGTGTGAAGTTAAGATAACCCATTTTGACTAAATTTACATAACATAGGTACATTTTAATAAATCTCGTCTTAGAACTTTTTCTGCACATGTACGAGTATGCAGACGGTGTTCATACTATGTATTGGTCAGTGGTCATATTAGGGATGTAAGTAACAGAGAGGGGATGGAAAGTGAGGACTGTAAGAAGAGTAATATGTGGGAGTATTCCTTGCCAAGATAAATACTTACGCTCACGCTAATTATATGATATTTGGGTGTTTTTATTAATATTTGCGGTCGAGTACTTTTACAAATCGTGGGAAATTCCATCATTACGTATAATTTAATGAATGTATCTTCTCCGTTGGAGTTTGGCGGAAGTAAAGTTTTTATCCTTCCATTGTGTTTCTGTACATGTAGCAAAAATTTAAAAACTTATTATTATTTGGTGGATTTTTGAGCTTTGTGATAAAAGAAAATGAAAAATTTAATTCATAATACCTACACAACAAATATGATACTGAAATAATATATAAAATACTTAATAAAATCAAGTGTATTTTTATTATTTTTCTTAAGAATATTATTTATATTGTATAAAAAATAAGTCGAATACATATTTTTTCATTTGATTTATCCAAAATAATTACCAAGAATATTGATAAAATTACATAGAATATATCTAGATACCTATAAGTATGTGAAAACAATATTATTAAAACACTCCATTCTCTAAAGAGTGAAGAGGAGGCGACGTGGCGTGCGGCATCGTTCGATTGCTTTACAATAAAATTTTATTTTTATTTCATCATCGATGTTCTGAATGTTCTTTATGAATATTATTATGAAGAGTGCCTTCAAATTTTATTTGGTGCGGAATTCATATACTTTATATACTCGCTAAAGATATAAAAGAAATAATTGTTTGCTCGATACGTAATTTTTATGGGCGCAAAGCAAAATATTAGTACATAATACAATTTTATACGAACATAAAAATTCGGCACAAAATAGTAAGATTATCTTTGAGAAGTGGAATGGTAGAAGTCTATTTTATTATTATTACTATACTGCACACTATATAGAAGTAGCGGGTATATGTAGTTATTACTGGGATAAAAGACAATACGAAAAAATATGAGTGTTTTCTTGTTCTCTTTGTCGCAATACTCTCGACTCGAAACAAAACATATTCATTGAAATATTCAGACCGGAAGTTGGGAAAAGTTTGCTTTTACCAGTGGATGGGGAGATAGGAGATGGGGAGGTGATGGACAAGGGAATGAGATGGTGGATAGTGGAGTGTAATAACTGCGTGGGTTGATGTGGAAAAAGTTTTTTCTATTGTGTGCAAATAAATCTTAATATAATATAGTTGATAAAGAACGACCATTATCTCGCTATAATTCCTACAAGAGGTACATGTATTAGAATTACCTAAACACAGTGTTTTTGAATTTTCTCCAAAGCTTTACTTGCTACACAAAAAATATTGTATATATTTTAAAATTTTATTATATCATATATAGACAACTTAGCATCATCAATACACAACAAAATATATTACACAATTATGAACATTGAAACAAGTATTTCTTTCTACTATAGATTATAAATTGTTAGACAGACGTCTTATGGAACTCTGATTATTTAATTCTTCTACGTGTGCACCGACACAATAAATATTTACGTATTATTAGCCGATAGATAATGTTTGTTTATTATTATCTATGTTTGTATTGACATAAGTAACCTGTGACCAAAATAAAAAATATAGATACATATATGAAAATAAACATTGACAAAAAAAATAAACGAAATCATTTAAGCTGTGCAAATTGTAATTGAGTAAATATACCCTAAATCCGAAAAATAGAATAGAATAGAATAGAATAGAGTAAATATACTATTAGCATAATGAACAATAAATGGTTAGATGGAAGGAATCACCAATATAGTGATAATCTCACTGCCGCAAATAGTAACATTTTTGTAAGTAAATTAAGTTGTCGATTTTGTCATGTAAATTATGATATGCAAAAGAATAAAATAAATAATTAAAAAATATATGGATTTTCTAGATACACATATTTGTGATTTATACCTATAACCTCTAATAAATAACACAAACGTTTTATTACAGAACATAACATAATTCTTGGTTGCGATTTCTGTAAATTGCTTAGCAAAATTATCTCATAACTTTTTTAATATGCGAAGGGTAATTGAGGATTACTTTCAATCTTTGACATTGCAATGTTTCAAATTTACGCGTTTGTACTGTATATTTGTAAAAGAATAATTTAAAACATTATCTATTATTATTCATTAGCCTTAATTGATAGTTAAATTCATCGACGGACGGTTCTTATTGGAAGTTCATTATTTTTTTCCGGCAAGGCACCCGACATCGAGTGAATTATGAAGAATTTAATATTATACAAAATGAATAGTAATACGTTACAAGTAATAGTAATAGTGTACATTAGTGACATAATCAATTTGAGAGACAGCTTTCGAAAGTTTCCACTTTTATCTATACTACTACTATACTATACTATACCCTCACGCCATGTCCCAGGAGGGGTAGGCAGAGAGAACGGAACGCCATATAGATAATCCTTACATACTTCTTTCGCTTCCTCTACATTTATCCAGTTTCTCATACATGCACGCCGATTTCTCTTACTCAGCACGCGTCCGTCCTTAAGAATTTGGTCCACGTGATCAAGCCACGTGGTTCTTGGACGTCCGCGCTTCCTCACACCCCTTCTTTCAGATAAATACATCCTCTTCGTCATCCTTTCATCTTGCATTCGCTCAACATGTCCAAACCATCTCAACTTGTTTACACGCATTCTGTCCACAACACTCCTCTCACATCCGCTCATTCTCCTAATATCCTCATTCTTCACTCTATCTCGCAACGTTTTACCAACCATTCTTCTCAATGAACGCATCTCCACAGCATTTATTCCACTCTCATCCTTTTTCAACCACGTCCAAGTTTCGCTTGCATACATAAGTGTCGGTACCAGAATGGTATTGTGCACTAGCATTTTTGCCATGTTCGACACACTGCTATTGCTAATAATGGGTCGAAGTGCACCATTCACTCTAGCACCGGCGACTTTTCTTCTTTCAATGTCCTTATCAAATCTTCCATCCCTCGCAAACAGACTTCCCAAATAGACATACTCATTCACTTGCTCTAAACATTCAACGTCAACCTTTATTTCACATACCGTTCTTTCACTCCCTCTTTCAAACACCATTACTTTCGTCTTCGCGACATTCATTTTTAACCCATTTAGACTACAGCTATCATACACACACGAAACAATATCTTGTAAATCACTTTCATTCTCAGCCATTAAGACTAAATCGTCTGCATACATCAAAGCATTCATTCGATTTCCATTCAGTTCAACACCTACATTCATCTCTTTCAAAGGTCGCATACAGAAGTCAAAAAATAGATTGAATAGCCACGGAGACATAACACAACCTTGCTTCACTCCTTTAGTGAGGGTAAACCACTCCGAGAGGGTATTGTTTACCCTCACACAAACGGAACTCCCCAAGTAAAGTGAAGATATTGCGCGTATCAACTGTGTACTCACTTCATACTCTAACAGCACGCGCCACAGTCTTTCTCGGTCCACACGATCATATGCCTTCTCCAAGTCAATAAACGCGCAAAAAAGCTTCTGGTGTTTACCCAAAAACTTTTCTACGATCATCCTTAGGGAAAAGATCTGATCGGCACACCCTCTACCATTTAAAAAAGCTCCTTGCGCATCCCATACCTTACACTCAGTAGTCTTTCGCACTCTCTCAATCAAAATTCTTCCGTACAGTTTACCTACTGAGCTCAACAAGCTAATAGCCCGATAGCTTCCGCACTCAAGCCTAGGACCTTTCCCCTTATACAGCGGACAGATGATGGCTTTCCTCCAGTCCTCCGGAGTAGTGCCTTCTCTCCAACAAGTGTTGAATAGCTCTAGGCACCATGTGAGGGTCTTCGATCCACCAGACTTGATGAGCTCAGTTGAAACACAATCATACCCAACCGCCTTACCGCACATGGCTCTTTTCAAAGCATTCTTAATTTCAGTCATACAAATCTCATCTACACCATTCACGTTACTTTCTCCGCTATTATACTCATTTGTATTTTCGGTTTCACATTCAAACAGTTCTTCAAAGTACTTTTTCCATCTTCTTAACACGCATTCTTCACTTACTAACAAGTTACCATCAATATCTTTTATCCCTTTCACAGAATTTACATCCACACCTGTCCTCTTTCGTTTCACCATCTTCCAAAAGATTTTCAAGTTATCTTTCGCGTTCACTGATAGCTTCTGGCATTCTTTGTCTTCAAGCATCCTTTTCTTCATTTCCACTATATCACGCACTTCTTTCTTACACACCCTGTAAATCTCTTTTTTCCGTTCTTTTTCGTCTTCATCCTGTCTCACACTCATTAAATCTTTCCACGCATTCTTCTTCTTTTCCACAATCATTTTCACATCATCATCCCACCATGCATCACCTTTCTTGCGTCCAACGGCAGTTTCACCACATACTTCTCTAGCACACTCTACTAGCATACCCTTCATTACTTCCCACTGCTCATCCAATGTACATTCTTTCCCATCATGCGAGCTGAATCTCTCGTTCGTCTTCCTTTCATACTCTTCCTGTATATTTTCATTTTATTATCGTATGATGTAAATGTAAAATCATGTGGCAAATGTAAAATCATGTGTGGAACTACTATACATTTTATTTAATTTTCATTTCTTATTAATTGACAGCTTCGTCAACATATCATCATGATGGTATGGGTATTCAACACAGATTTTATTTTTGAGAGAAGAAAAATTCAAGTAGGATATATTTTATTTCAAACCAATTATGTACCTACCTTTCTAAAATTGCGAAATTTGTCGGATCTCAGAATATCGAGTAGCTACTTAAGGTTTAAGAGTAGGGACATAGTATTACACAATATTTTGTATTGTACCCGTGAGACATTCGGTACCCAATCACGTATTAATGCTTTTAGGATTCTAAGTAAACAGTGTAAACAGGATTAAAGAAAAAAAAAGTGGAATATTAGTGGGAATTATTCAAAATACATAACAAAATTGTTAAACTTGCTTAAGAACATCGTGAATAAATAAAGAACAGTCCATGTACAATCAAAAAGTATTGCTTCCAGTTCAACATAGAATACTAAAGTAGGTATTGCCTTTTTATATTACACCTTAGATAATTTTTTATACAAAATTTATATATTCATGGCTTGAAAACTAACAACAGTTTTTAAATAACACTAGTTGTTGAATCTATGATCTCGTATTTATGAATCTACAAATTTTGAAACATTTCAGACAATAAAGGTACATAAGGTATTTGTGTAATCACTGCTCCGTAGGCAATTCTTCCGGATGTTGGAGATGAGAATATTAGATGGTTCTTTGTTTTACATGCAAACACTGGAGTTACAATCCGTAGCGACAACTGCGAAATCAACAAAATTCTCGCACAAACCGTTTTAAAATTATTTGCTTACGTACGTACATCTGAATGCCCACGCGTCCAGAGGTTTTAATCTTATCTTACTAATCTTTCGACCTGTATAAAAAATGAACAAAATACTACTTATATATTTTCTTTGTAGGTAGGTTTATACCATTTTTTTGATGTTTGAAAAAATAATTTGCAATTTCTCGATAATATTTATCCTTTATTGACTTTTGGTGTTGGAAATAAATGTTTAAAGTGCTTTCAGGAAATTGTTATCGTTATTTATCGCAAAAAAATCAAAATGATGTGGAAAGATGAAGATTGTACATTTTGAAAAATGATTTTTAATAGGTACTTTAAATTTATATCTCAATAAATAGTTATTTTCATAATTATGTTTAGTGATGTTAGTTAGTTTATTTTCTTGAAATTTTTAACTTCAGATCTTCTTAACTAGCCAAAAAAATAACATTTATAAAAATATGAAACAGTGCAGTACAAAAATATAAAACTTACCCTAAAATTTCCACACAAGCAGGCAGCTACTTGATCTCCTTCAGAGAGTAATAAGAGATGATCTAACTTATCAAGTGAAAGTAGAGCTGTCCTACATTGGCAGCCGCTATCTCCACATGCCGTCACGCAGTGGCTGTCATGGGACACTCGACCCAACGATTGGATCTGGTGAAACCAAAATAAAGTCCACTTATTGACATCGGAATTAAATATCGTTATTGTTTGTGGTAGTCTTGAATTTTCAGACTGCGTACACATATTTTATTTTTTAATTTAGGTTTCGATTTTTTTGGATTATTTCTCCTTTTCAGTGTCTTATTAGTGTGTTAACTTAAGTATTACATAAGAGTAATACTCGGAAAAGTTCAATTTACTTAACCTTTGTGTCAATCGTTGGACGTATTTACTTAAAAGGATTGAAATACACAAAGAGGGTTAGAATTTTATGAAAGACTAATTAGTTTACAATGTTTCAACAACCTCATTCACATACAAGTATGATTATATGAAAAATTACCGTAATTGTAACGCTTTGATTAGCAGCAGGAACGAAGTTATGCCTACATTTCAGAGGACCATCCACATTCCAAAATAATGGGGCTGATGCAGGACTTGTGAGAGAACCAGTTGCCGGACTGCTAGCGCCGTAGTATTGAGCTTCACACAATCCACCTGGTTGTAAAGTGCCTGATACTTGTTCTATGAATGGAGGAAACAAAGAATTATTACTCTTTTATGATTGTACAATTCTCAAATAATCGATAATTAAGAATACAAGTTACCATCGTGAAACATGAATGCTCCGTCAACGTATTCTGTCTCTGGTGATTGATGTTGTGGGGAAGTCCTTCGAAGAACTAATGTCAATGATCTTCCTTTTGATACTAAAGTTCCCGGTTCCACAAATCTGCCGGATCCATCTCTGGCTTGTCTGGACACAGGACTACACAGCTTTTGTAAAAGAGGTTTTTCTGCACCGCCCGCTGCTTTCTCTCCAGCCCATTCACCGTCAATAACTTCGATGACTGATCGACAAGATGGGGCTCTGTATGTATGAAAAGAAGTAAATGATATGAATATATACATACCTATATAAATCATATAATAATAATAGTTTGTATCACGTAAACAACTTTTTTTTAAATACATTTTCATTTTGGATATTATCCGTATAAAGGTTTGTGCATTTTATTTTACCAGAGAGTGGAGATATAATTTATAAAATATGTACATAGATGTATGATGTGTGTATCGTTTGATGGCTATCATGTAAATATGCGAGTGTAATATTTAGCCTCGGTATCTCGATGTGCCCTTCAGGTGTCACTTATCCTGAGGCTTTAATAAGGTTAAACTTGCATTTTCATCCAATGTACTACAAACTACACTACAATGCCATATTCGTTGTCAGGCCAGCTGCGTGTAATTAATATGCGAGCCGTTATCTTTGTATCAATAAAAAAATAGTATTCTATAAACAATAAACTCTAATATTTCAAAATTATTACTAACCAAAGTATAAGGCACGACAGATGACCCCAATTGACGCGCCTTTATAGCTAAGAATTTTAATCATTATTATCAAAATTAGGTATATTGACTCCTTAAAATATGGAATATTTCCCGCAACATGGAAAACATCCACAATTGTACCGATACCAAAGGTGCCAAATGCGAAAAGATGTGAGGATTTTCGTCCCATAAACTGCTTACCTAAATATGAGCAAGTTCTTGAATGTATAGCTAGAGAGCAACTATGTGAGTATCTAGAAAAGAATAAATTGTTGGTACCAAAGCAATCCGGGTTTAGATCGGGGTTTTCTTGTGAGACTGCAATTAATGATGTAATCTATTCGTGGAAAAGGGCACTTGATAAAAAACAAATAATAGTTGCAGTTTTCCTGGATCTAAAGAGAGCCTTTGAGACCATAGATAGATCGCTTTTAATAAAAAAAACTTAATAAATATGGCATTAAAGGAACAGAATCGAAATGGTTTACTGACTATTTAATGTCACGAAAACAAAAAACAAAAATTGGGATGATGGAATCTGAAGAATTGGAAGTACCACTCGGTGTCCCTCAAGGATCAGTGTTAGGACCATTACTTTTTATTTTATATATAAATGACATTGTTAAGTGTTTGAAAATGTGTAAAATCCAATTATTTGCAGATGATACATTGATATATATTGTGAGTGATAGCATAAATGAAGGACTACGAAAAATTCAATGTGAACTTAATATATTAGCAGAGTGGTTTAACTGTAATAAACTTCAACTAAATACTTCAAAAACAAAAGCAATGATAATTGGTAAGAACATAGAAAATAATGCATCATTAAAAATACATGAAACAGATATAGACTTTGTGAGTGAAATAAAGTATCTGGGAATATTCATAGACAATAAGTTAAATTTAAAAAAAATATTGATTACATTACAAAAAAACTAAGCAAAAAAACAGGTTTCTTTTTAAGAATTAAAAAACACCTAGATGTGAATACACGAAAAATTGTGGCAAATGCCATCATTTTACCACACTTAAATTATTGTTCTACGTTACTATTTCTAAATAATAAATCCCATGTGGGACAGTTGCAAGTAATATTAAATAGAGCGATGAGAGGAATATTAGGTTATAATAGATACGTAAGGATTAGTTTAATGTTAGAAAAATTGGAATACTTAACTGTTAAACAAAGAATATACCTAAATACCCTGATTTTCATACACAAAATTGTTAAGGGTATTTCACCTTGCAGTTTGGGTCAGAACTTGTCATATAATCGAGATTTTCACAGGTACCCAACGAGAGGCGGAGGCGAGTTACGGGCACCAAAAGTGAGGCTAGGGGGGACATCAAATAGTTTGTTCTGTAAGGGAATAAAAATCTATAATGATCTGGTCATAAAGGAAGCTCGTACCGTTTCCTCGTTTCGCAAGCTGTGTATTCAGTATGTGAAGGACAAGTTTTGACCAAGATGCAACGTAGTTTCTCTATGTATAAGTTACAATAAGTATGTTATGTATATGTTAAGTTTAGATTATAATTACAGTATATTGAATAAGATTGTAGAAAATAGTTAATTAATTGTGTTTTTAAATTATAAAATAATGTAAATTTTATAATTTTATAAAATTATTTAAATAAAAATAAAAATATTAATCACTTTTAAGTTTAAAAGAAGATATGTAATCAATAAAAGTTATTGTATCTGTCTTTTAAATTTTATCATTATCATCATCGCCTCAACGCTCCTCTCGCAGAAACCAGCCTCCTCCATTCAGAGCGTCTCTGTGCTGCGATCTGATGCCGTTGTCATAGGAACGGTGAATTGTGAAAGAGGGACGCTCGAGCCGACGGAACCTTTGTGGACGGAAGAACAGTGTTCTTGTTGATCAACTATCATTGGGCATTTTCAGAACATGTCTTAGCCAGGACCATCGTCTTTCCTGTATCATGGAGATTACAGATCTCTGCTGGGTGCGTCAGCGTCATAGTAACATTTGTGACATGTCCATACCATTTTTCATCCAAAATTCTCCAAAATTTTACACTTCAACCAAATTAAGGACAATTTCAAGAACAAGTATCACTCTAAGACCATATTGAAATATTGGCCCTTAATGTTACGCAGCCACCCTTTAGCTTATATTTCGCGAATTCTCACGCGTCGCTGAGCGTAATGTAATATTGTGTGTCGAAAATTGATGGGTTATTTGATTTGTCGCACGAAGTAATCTGTGGATTGTGTAGTACATGCCATGTCTGTCACTCGGTACACTGGCGATATGGGCGTTTTTTTTTAACTTCTCACACATATATATGTAGGTAGGTACAATATTCTTATACTCAGTATTATTTGTTTGTTTATTTCAATAACAGATAAATAATATATTATACTCTTATACTCGTAGTATAAGAATATCTTCAGTATCAAAAATCTTAACACTTTGTTATATCGTATATAAGCACAATGTGCACAATATTACATATGTGTGTGAGTGTCAGGGTGTGTGTGTGTGTGTGTGTGGAGAAATTCCACCGCTGAAAACAAAATTCTTATTGATATCCACTTGTTTCAGAGATTACCTTTTCGACAACAAATAATATATATTGAAATATTTTCTCCTCGATGAATGGGCTTTATAATATAATGTAATAATACTTGTATTAAAATGTGACTTACGCACCCGACAGAGCAGCGTGAGGTGGGAATTGTGAAATATTATGATATTTTGTAAGTATAACGTTACGTCGTTTGTAGCATGAGGGGTACTGAGATGAAATATTAATTTAGAAACGTATTATGTTTTCCAAGGAATGGCAAATATTGAAGCTATTTTGTTAAAGAGAACTGAAATCAGTAACCAGTTGACAGAATCTTGAATTGCCTTCAGGCGAGTAAAAGTTTCCATGAATAATTCGTCTATTATATGTGTGTACAATGTACATACATATATACTTATGCAAAGAGTTATAGTTGGTATTCTATGTTCAATGTCCCTGGAGTTTTATTTATTATTCTAATGCTAATAAAATAGATGACAGTATTACAAATAGGAAGCTATTTATTGTGTCAACTTACCTCAGCTTGTAGTTGAAGATTGAAATGTGAACAACGTCGGTATGCTTTCCAGTGAAAGTAATTCTACATTCGAGATTAAATGGCAGAGCCCTTGTATCGAAGCTCCCTGATCTTCCGTCTCTGTCAGCTGAGAAATATAACTCGCACGTCTTAGATCCCCGACCTGTTTCTGAAAAGGTGACATAAAAATCATAAATCATAGCCATCCAAAAACTGTAGATTTTACTCTTCTTCTACATTCTATGTATGATTTACGTACAGAGAAAAAACGTTTTACAAAATATGTATTTAACGTCCTTATCGAGTAAATAATATTAAAAATTTCACGTGATGAGAAATTTGATTCAGATATTAAACACGTCAAAATACCTTTACAGTACTTTACACTATGTTATGACAAATATTTAAAGATAAACAACATAATATATAATAATAATAATCATCTGTATTCTCTAAATTCTATTTCTGTGATCAAATTCAAATCGTTATTAAGCACTGCACGTGTATTATACGATTTATAAAGAACACGAGAAAAAAAAATACCAAAGGAAATTTCTAAATGTACTAAAACAAAAACCCAAACCTAAAGGTAGCCTTCAAAATATGGACATTTTGCCCCCTGAGACATAAAACTATCCCCGAACACACTAAATTGGGTAATTTGGAAGAAATTGCGCCTCTGCGATAAACTCGCCCTCTGTATGATTGTATTTGTTTTAAATGTATTTTTGTGTGAATTTGCTTGTAATCAATGTACAGTAAAGAATAAATAAATAAATAAATATAAATAAAATTGATTGAAAAAAGAAGCCAAATTAACAGGTACTCAAAATGAATAAAATAGAAGCAAACAAAAACATGAAGGTCCTTAGATCAAACAAAAACACTGGCAAATCTAATATCATCATAATCCAAAATAAGAAAGGAGAAACAACAAAGATATTATAATAAAATCAATACAGAATTGCACAAATCCAAAACGCAGCACATAGAAAATAATATCATCAAAATTAATGTTGGATCTGAAGAATTGCCAGAAATAGAACAGATATCATACGAAAAATAATAAAAGAGTCGGAGATAATCAAGTGAAATGTTAAAGTTAGATGGTAAATAACGGATTGAAGCGGTCCAAGCGATATGAAAAAATGCTTAGAACAAGATGTCATATCAGAAAAATCCCAAAATAGATTTAGTAATATAATAACACAAAAAGAGATTCTGAAAACCTTGAAAACTAACGAAACATCGGTTTACTGTCCCATTTGTACTAACTTCTTATCAAAATCAAATCAAAAAGACTAACACCACCTTTACCAACCAACAGAACAAACAACGTTTAGGAAAGAATTTAAAACTAATTCCTATACACAGATTCTACACCCAATTATTGACAAAACTACTGAATATAATATAACAATCCATTCATCTACTATAGGATAGAAAGGCTTCGCATGAACGGAGATTCTGAGATTTTCAATATCAGCCTTGACTATATATAATATAAGTATTTATATAAAATGAGTTACAATCCATTGGATTGGTTTGCAACGAGTTTGGACTTTCTTCTCCATTCCTCCCTATTCTTAGCCAGTCTTTTCAGCTCTACGTATGAGCCACAGATCATGTCCCTCTTCACTTGGACCATATACGCATCTCTTGGTCGGCTTCTGCCATTTGTGCCCTCGGTCTTACCTTCCGTGATGGCGATGTTGAGGCTAATCTTGATGCCTGATGCCTGAAGCTTGATGCCTGATGTTGTGGCCAATCCAGTTAGCTCGTTGTTGGCCGATTCTCTTAAGAAATTGCCTTTTTCGCCTATCCTGGGTAACACTTCTTCGTTTTCTTCGTGTTTCGACCAATGGATCTTCAGCATGCATCTCAAAGGGTGCCAACCGTCCGCTTTCACTCTTGCTGATGGTCCACGTCTCACAACCATAAAGCAGAATGCTCCATACAAAGGCTTTAGTAAGGTTCTTCCTTACGTTTAAATCAATATTTGGGTTTCCAATATTTTAGATTTTTTGTTAAAGACAACCCTTGCCTGGTTTATTCTGCTCACAATTTCCGATTTGGAGCGTCCATCCTGATTTATTCAGCTGCCCAAGTAAACGAATTCTCTTACTTGTTTGATTCTCACTCCATTTATGGCAATGTTCGCAGTCCCTTCCTCCCTTCCAACGACCATACATTTGTGTACACCATCTAAAATTTCTTAGTTTACGGGCAACACACTAGCGATGAAAGAAAGACCAAAGACTACTGGTACCAGCAATTAGATACACACTGATGATGGCAAACAGGGGGAGTAAATATGTGGTTGAGTAGGTACATATTTTATCTCGAACATATAATCAAATTGAGAAAAGCATACCGCACGGCGGAGACACCCGGAAGAATCGGATTGGGTTGGACAGCCGAAAAGCAGAAAATTTAAAAATGCCTCTTTTTGGATCCACTGGCTTCAGCTTCTCTGCACCGAAGAGCTTCTGAATGAACTGATACTGAGGTGGTCACCGTGAGTCGTGTACTTCCTTGTGAATACGCTGCCGTGTAGTTTCTTATGTCCTCTAGATAGTGAGTAATGATGGGATCATTGTTCGGTATGCCAGTGATTGCGATTGTACAGATAAGCTGCTCCTATAGGTGTTGAATGGGGTTATGCTCGGTGGAAGTAAAAATCGCCAAGTCGACCAATGAAAGAAGTTTCCGACGTATGTATTGTCTGACTCCTACCTTCCGGAGTTACAGTTCACTTGTAGGCTGGGCATTCTGAGTTGGACTCCATCCCCCCATACACGTGTTTGAAATCGGCTTGAAGGATTTACTTAGAACGTTTGTTTATATTATCATACTACATAATTGTATTTACATTTAGAAGTTTTACTACATCAAACGATGTAGATGTAAGAGTATTTTATATCTGAATCCTTTGACACTGAGACTATACCTAACGTATTCGAATAGGTATCTCAATATAAAATTTAATCTAGGTAATAGCTTTAAATAATTAATGATTCACATTGTTTTACTTTCATTTAGTAGGCAGATGGCCATGCTAATCCCAGTGCGGTGCTACAGAAGTAAAGATGTGGGCAATGCGTAAGATTAAACCATTGCTAGGATTATGCTATTACACCGACCTTAAATGTCACGACACATTAACCCTACGCCACATTTAAATACCTATTTATAGACGTTTATATGATAATAGGTTGATAGACATATCACATATTATATTTATTTTGTGATATGTTATTTATTAATTTAACAAATACAATCAATACGAGTAAGATAATAGGGTTTAAATCATTATAAATCACCTCTTCTCACAATGTTTACAATGCCTAATCCTTAACAGGTGCAGCTATTGTTTTCAATTATTTTGTTTTTGTAGATGTTTTAACAAAAATATTAGTCAGTATTATCTCGCTCGTCAATGGTAAAGGTTTACCGAAATCGATCGCGATTTTAAAAAATCAAGTAACGGATGTGCATTGTAGAATATTTAAAAAACATTCAAAATGTCTCGTAACTGTTACATAGTTAATCCTTCTAAAATAACTGATAGGGTTATCCATGTTTTAATAACAAACTTTATGTAATGTAAAATATAAAAAAAAAAATAACCCCACAACCCTCTTACAGGTAGTTATGTATCTTTGAAAGCAATTATTTGAACTGAAAATGCAAATTAGAAATAATAAAAACATATCACTATATTAGCCCTTGTATTTATGAACATAGGTACTTTAAACTAATAACACGTGATGTTCCTATGTGAATATAGTAATGTGACTACTCACATTGGTAGGTAGTAGAGTAGGTATATATGTACGACTATATATTGAATTGAAAATTCCTCTACAAGACAAATCTTGTTTCGTGCACTCATCACGTAAGCCGCTATAATATTCTTATCGGGAGATCTGATAATCCAATATACTTTCGCAAAGAAACAGGTGGGTGAGAAAGGTGACAGAAATGATCATAAAATCGTAAGCTTTTCCCTTCATCGCGGCTTTGAGTAAGGTTTTATGTCACTAACAAAAGAGTGCCGTCATTATATTTCCCATGTATTTTTTACACTCTTTAGATAATTCAATGTCCTTAAGCAGTGGCTTAATTCCTTTTCATAGGATACATTCCTTCAGAATACATCGTACACAGAGACGTTTTAATATGAATATTGCTTTACATAATTTTATTTATTCGATATCTTTTCAATAGTTTGTTGTTAGCGAAATTATAGGCATCTTTTAAGAATATATCCTGAAAATTAATAAATATTTTATTTCAGAACATAAACCTAGATGTGAGTATAGCTTATTTCGTCATGTTTGAACTATTTTAGAAATAGACATGACGTGAAATACAAATAATCAATTGTTTATATGACCTCAATATTTAGCAGAACCTTTTGGCATATACATAATATATAAAGTAGTAAGAAGTTTTCTCTACTACACCATTTGTATATTTTGATAAAAAAAAAAAAAATACTTGTATGAAGGAGGAAGTTTTTCTTCGTATAATATCTAAATAAATTATGAATATTAAATAGTGTAGAGTGTATGTGGGTAGGTCATGGGTAGGTAGACAATATTCAACTCAGCCTAGGTTCCTCGCCATTTCAGCGTTCTGTATTGCGCACTGAATATTATCATTGAAATCTCTCCACATCTTTTAACACGGGATTTTATATGTGAATATTTTAAGGGAAATGGAAAAAGTGTTATCTGCTATCTTATACTTACTAAATATTTAATTCTCTCAGCAGCGTGACACAAAATATGAAAAGAAAATAATTTTTCTTCGCAGTTTATTTTTCTTTCATAGATTATTATTTACCGTTCTGAAATGTCCTTTGGTATAGAAATAAAATTTGATTGAAATAACTGTGGAAAAGCAATAGCATTTAAAAGATCAGAATATTTTGAAGGATGCATTTTTACAATGTTACTTCTTTTTTTGATACTTCGATTTATTTGAAAATTATATTTAGGAATATAATTTACTTTACAGAGACAAAAAACTCAATTTGTTTTTAATAGACTTTGATCAAGTAGGATTATAATGTTACCTACTTATAAAGTGTTAGTTTAACGAGTACCAAAATTACTTATCAGAAAATGCACTATATATTTCTTCTATTTTCTGTGTTAGATATTTGATATATCAGTTCTATGTATGTCATGTAAGCGGATCTATACTGTTACACATTAAATAAGAATAATTGTTTCGTACAAAATGTTTATTTTTCCTTTTTTTGTGAATAATTATATACAGTGTAACACTTGTAAAACATGATTCTCCAATTGCCGTGTACAGACAGCTGGATGCGAACGTCAATCATCAAGCATCAAGCAAAAATCTTAAATCTTACGGCGACAATTCGGAGCATTCTCCGAAGAAATATTCGAATGAATGCTATCGTTACCATTCCATGAGACCTAACGAAGGCATTCATTCGAATATTTCTTCGGAGAATGCTCCGAATTGTCGCCGAAAGATTTAAGATTTTTGTTTGATGTTTGATGATTGACGTAATGTACGCGGCAAATCGAGATGTCTGATTGGTTTTGTCAATTCACTTCATTTTTCTACATATAAATTTATGTCTGTGTTGAAAAACAAATACCTACGTAGTACATATTGGATTTTGATTTTTATTATTTTGTCTTATAAGATATGATGTGGATAATATGATGTTATATGTTATAATTATAATGTTCACAAACCACATTGACAGCCTTATATGATGTATTAGGAATCACTCAGGCGTCACTAAATATACATAATTATTGTACCTATCTAATATTATATAGTTCTGTAGGATGAAGCTTTGGATTAATACATTAATGACTTTACGCTTGTTTGTTGCACCTTAATACATAATGTATAAATTAGCTAATGGAGATAGAAATTGTTTCATATTTATATAGGTTTGGAAAATGTGTATGATATATATAATATATTTGGTTATTTGATTCAATCTGATGAAAGTATTTGGTCATACTTTTTTTTAATAAAATAAGCTTCGAAAAGATTATTCATGTGCTTTTATTGGAATTAAAATAACCTGAAACAAAAATTTCTCTGAACATAAGTTGTTCTTATTTAATAGTTTTACCACATTTGTGAAATGTTTTATATGATATAAATTATATTTATTTCCTATCAAAAATTTTTGATTTTCTTAAAAACTCGTTTTAGTATTTTAAAATTACAAACACATAAACAAGAGCTAATGAATGCTTTTAAACATATGCATAATCAGATATGTGAAATAAATTCGTTTTGACTGCATTTTGTAAAGTTAAACTTAGTGTTGCGTGAACGCAACGTTGGGAAGAAATGGGTTAATATCAGCAACAGGAAGCAATCTAGATCTTAGTTAGCTATATGTCTCCGAATATATTAGATCATTTCAATAAGACATTTCCACATTTTGATGTCTCCTGCGATTAAGTCACAAACACGTATAATATCCCGTGATAAAATTTCATGAACCTTAGAAGATCGATGTAGTAAGGGAAGAAAATGAAAACGTACATCGTACTTATATAAGTTGTAATGACCTAATCAATTGTTTGATTCAATGAGCGCCCCTATCACTTCCTTTAATTAAATGACTAGACCCTATGTAAAGTCTCTTTCTATTAGTACCTTAGTATTATTATTTCTAGTACGTAACTAGTGAAGGTATCATTTATTTGGATGACTTATGTATTCTAAAGAATTTCTGTGAATAGGAAATTTACTGACTACCTTAGAAGAAAATGTTAGAAAAATATCAGAACCTTTTTGAGGTGGTGGTGCTTGTGGTAAGTCATGTGCGTTCGAAATGCTATTATTGAAGTAAACAGGAGCTGATGTAGTCACTGGTCGCTCATAGAATTCTATGGATGCCATGAATCCGTTGTAATCATAAGGCGGAACATGGTCACCGGAACTGAAAGAAATACACACACATATACATAATACGTATGATTAGGTAGATAGTTATTATATGGTAGCAAATTTCCTGGTTTCTGAAGCAGGAAACGAGTTGTTGGAGCCAAAAATTTTATATTGAAAATTGGATTTGAAATTTGTCCACATAGCGCATGAAATATTATATAAGCATATCAAGATTCTTTTTCCACTGAACATACATATTTAGTTATATTCTAAGAGAAATGCGTAAATTATTATATATGGGAAACATCAAAAAAGCCAAAGAGGAGAATCGTATGCATTGAACAAAATAATACTTACCTAAATTCCAATAGAAGATTAGGCCCTGAGAATTCCAGAAATGTTGGTTTTGATTCGCATACTTTTGCTAAAAGTGGATCAGTCGGTGATGCACCCTGGTATAAGGCTAAAAAGTCAGTCAAGCAGCGTCTGAAATAACCAAATTTGTGTAATTAATATTGACGATCGGCGGTACTTGGTGGTGGAAGTTCATGTTAAGTAAATAAAAATAAAACACTGATAATATAACAAAATTAGACATAAAACAAAGTAGGTACCTATCATAAATTTTATTTTAACGAAAAATGAAAAGTATTATTCGCAAAATGTGATTTTATGTTTCCGTTTAATGTTATAAATAAGCAGGAGTTTTAGTATTTACTATGTTAATACATATAGGTATATATTCTAGATACATAAAACAATATCGATGGTTCAATCATTGATAATAAATCTTTTGTAATTGGTGAAGTTTACTCGTATATATATAAATTGTATTTATTGTACGCATTTATTTCCTTAACCTTTAGAAATGATTATTTGACAAGAAAATAACAAGAAGACTTTACTATTTAGCAGACATTTTCATTTAATACAAATCAAATAATTTCAATAAAATCTTAGTCAAATTATTTCTAGATATAATTAAAATTAATTGAATTTTATACGTTTCTCATTAATCATCTTTTATGTACTCCATGTATTAAGCACATTATTATTTCTGGCTAACATTTAGTGTCGTTTAGTGACAGAAAACTTCAAGGACACTCTACAATTTATCAATTCTAGGACGTTACAACCACGTCATAATATCAAATGCAAATAAATATTTAGTGTCGTTAAGTGACAGAAAACTTCAAGGACACTCTACAATTTATCAATTCTAGGACGTTACAACCACGTCATAATATCAAATGCAAATAAATAGAGTATGCGAATAAGAATTTCGTAAACAATTATGTATCTACGTCAAGAATGTTTCCCCACTTTGCGAATGCGAGTTCGATATAGAATCCCTGGACTTCTTCGGTTGCCCAATATGGGATTCGTAAGAGCTGTATTACGTAATAACTGAAGTCTAGTATCCCGTATCCGATTAATAAGTCGTGTCTGCTGTATACTGAGATACCTACTGTTTATATAAAAAAATTAAAGCCAGCAAAAAATAATTTTAATATTTTATAGATTAGTGTTTATACATGATACAATTTCTTCTTAAAATAAATTGAACTTGGAACATATTATTCCTCAAGGGACGGAATGCCATAATCCCATAAATTATAATAATAATTATTGTCAACAAACAGGTACAACCAATACTACTATATAGAATTTAATTTGTTTACATAAATTATGTTTGGTGTAAATTATATTGATTTACTGTGTAGCAGGTCGCTTGAAGAGAATATAATGCGCTTCTTCTACATGAAATGGGAATATTGGCCAGTTTTGCAGAGACATGATATAAAACCATTACAAGTTTCAATGATGTAAGTTTTCTCTTTCACCACAAATTTATATACCTAATACTAATATCATGTCCTAAACGATATTGTACATTCAATATGTATTTATATTATAACTTATTAGATCCTGAAAAAAGATACGCATTATCTGAATTAGTTAAATTTGTTTTTATTTTAATTTTATGGGACAGTTACGAAAATATGTTGTCAGCAGGGATGTCACCTTATAGTAAACACGAGCCGTACTTATTTACATAGATATTAAAAAAGTTTAGTAGGTAATAAAATCTGAAAGTTGACAGGTTTTTCATGATGTTACATTTCTTAATTTGATGTTCTACTTAATTTGTATTATATAAAAAAAAACATGAAAAGGGGGTCTGTAAAATAAAAATTATCAACATTAATTTTATATGTACATATTTTATATCTCATAACTATTCAGGAAATTTCTTGAATGTCGCATAATGGTAGAGGCGTTGACTCTGCTACTCTAATTGCTATATCAACAACTAGATTACATAAATTTTGTATTTATTTTAATTTTATTGGAGGCGTTTTTAGATGTGGTTCTAAAGAAGAATCCTGGGAATATCCTGGAGGGACCATATCTTAAATATTGAAGTTTTTAACATAATCGAAAGCCATCTCATGAAAGGCGCGCCTGATGGATTGAATTCAGAATATCTCACAAAACTTTCTACAAAAAATAACAGATGAGACGGCTGAGCAGATAAATCATAGTGGACTCCCACGCCGAGAATACCTCGACGATTTACGCGAGGATATATGCTGCGGAAAGAAAGATACAAGACTTTGCTGCAAACCAATCCACATGAGTGAAACCAAAGAAAGGAAGAATTTCATTGACGACTATTTTTTATTATTACCCAGAATTTCTAAATATAAATTGCCATCGTAAAATATGAATGGATTTATAAGAAATGATATCCAAAGCATCATAATTATTTTGTGACTCACTGTACAAGATCTCAACTTCACGATATTTATAATTAGCTTATACAATCATAATTAAAGGAAATGTTTATTTAGAATTCCCTCTGCTCATCTCGGGTTTGACTACAATATAGTCATTATAGATATGTACAGTAGTAAACAGGGTGTTCGCGGAATAATCATTAATTCACATTAATATTTATGTTGTTGCATTTAAAGTCAATTATCATATAATTGACTTTAACAGCAGTGTCGCGCTACCGAGGGACCCATTTTCGTAAATGAATACTATTTTGTTGAGAAAACATAATTCAAATTTATGTGTTTAAAATTATGTAATTTCAAGTGATTTTATTTTATGAATAATTAATAGGTATTTTTTCACAGAAGCTTACTCCTAGTATTTAACCGATGTCTGTGTCAACTGATGTATATTTTGTATAAATATTGCATTTGTACTTACTATAGTCATGAGTTTTAATAATAAAAATAAAGTATTATATATTATGAGACATATTATTAAATTCACTCCATCTTGTTTTCAATACTTTGTCTTTGAGAAGACATCGATAAAGCAAAAAACAAATCTATATAATTGAGTATGGATATTATGTTTTCTGTGCAATTGTTGATTTATTATTCATCATTGATGAAAAGAGTCAACAAATCTATTTTGTCCTCAATAAACCATATCTTGTGGCTACACAGCTACTTTGAGATACAAGGAATATCCTGAGATAATAATTATAATATACCTACTCGGTACATACGTTCGTAAGGTTAACTGTATCTATGTATATAGGTATGTGTAGTATAATGTATTTTGATATACACCCTATAATGCAAGCAATAGATATAGATTACAATAATAATCCAACACAATATAATTATTACCGGCAGGTAAACATAGTCCATACAGTAACATAATATGTAGTAGGTATGTTATTATGTAACATCATAAACAGTTTACCTGACTTGCCAAACAAACTCAATTCTCACTACATTGTGGAGGGAATTTGTATGAACTTGTGATTGCTACAAGTGCGAGTTCTGTTATGCTTAGCATATTCACTGTTTACCTTTTTAAAAATGTCGTGATGTTATTAGGCAATATGAAAGCTATTTCCCAATCGAAGACCATTATTTTATCCTCGTATCATCACACTAACGGAGTAACCTATAATCGTGTTAATGTCATTTTAGTATGAACTAAAAATTATTTTTGTCGAAACGAAATTAAAAGCAAATGTTTTCTCTATTACGTTAGTTTTATGTATTATTAAAAAAAAATGTTTTTTATTATATTATGCACCACCACAGTCAATTTGTCACTAAAGATTAACGCTTCAACACTATTCAAAACACTAAAAAATTATGCAAAAAATTTATGTTTGTTATATCGTGTTTTTGAAGATTCCATGAATATAAATGTGGCGA
Organism: Athripsodes cinereus; assembly: GCA_947579605.1. Classification (NCBI taxonomy): domain Eukaryota; kingdom Metazoa; phylum Arthropoda; class Insecta; order Trichoptera; family Leptoceridae; genus Athripsodes; species Athripsodes cinereus. The sequence continues at coordinate 17,043,542 of OX388311.1, forward strand.
CCGGTGTGGCGCGGAGGCTAACGCACTTGCTTTTGAGTCACGAGGTCCCGGGTTCGATTCCCGGCCAGGGCAAAATGAAGAATGACCTTTTTCAGATTGTCCTGGGTCTGGGTGTAACATGTTTATGTGTTTAGTGCATTGTATATGTGTATCGCCGTGTTAGTACCCATAATACAAGATTAATATATTAGTTTGGGACTAGCTCGGTCTGTGTGAATTGTCTACACGTGTTATGTTATGTGTTATGTTAAATATTAGACTTATCTAAAAGTTAATACAATAAAACAATTTAAAATGTGTAAATAAATATTATTCATTCTTTCATAGATTAGTATTGAAACGTCGCGTCGCAAAATGAACTTCTCGCCGAGAAAATTTACTATGAGAACTGTTATGTTAAGGATTCATTTTCCCACAACTGTTGTAGTAGTACCAACTAGTATAATGACAGAGTGACATCATTCATAATCTGTATGTAAATTGGAACTGTATCGGAGTGAGGTTCACCTCAATATGTATTTCCCTGGGGCAATCTGTACTATCACATCACAATATACATAATCATATGTACAATATTTTGGAGAGCAACAAACAAACACGTATTATTATTATTATGATAATATATTATATCCTCCGTATACATATAGTAGTACCTTTATTAATGCAATGCAATGCACTCTGTAGCTGACATATTACGTGTTTATCTATATATTGCTCATATCCTTCCTTGCACTTGTACTACATAGACTGAAGTGTTTTAGGTGCAACACGAATCAATAGGTATTTGTAACTATCATTCTATACGTATGGTAATCAATAGTAGTTATATTTAAATATTTATGTTAATTAACCTTTTCATCTTTTAATTTGGTGGCGTGATACAAAAACAATTTAAAGATACCTATATTTCGACATCGCCATAGTTTTTTTTTTAGATTATTGATCGTTATGTTGATATTAAAAATAATAATTCATATATCTATAACTCTGTAATAAGTCGAAATTTGAATACAAAAGTATGTATTATCACAAGGAAAAATTATTACAAGTGTTATTTTTGTGTCACTATTCTATTCTATCTTTAAAGGCCATCATCCACTTGTTTACGAGTGATCAGGTTTAATATCTCTTGGTGTTATGTTTCAAACAAAAGTTTTATAATCACCTTGACAAGGCCTTCTTTGCTGGAAAGGAGGTAAAGAGTAACCAGCAGACAGCAACAATAAAAAAAAATATATAAATATTTAAAGCAAAAAGTTTTGGTTGAGAAGCTTGGCATATTACTGTGATGTGAGGCGGATGATGTAAAACACAAATTTTATTAATACATTTATTATTTAAAAAAAAAAAAATAACAGACACCATGTAAAAATTTTCAATAATTAAAGATAAAAATTAAAATTATTTCATAATCTAAAATCTAATTCTAAAAAAAATGAACACCCCCTTTTCAATACATTGTCTTTCTCAAAACACAATTAACAGTCCTTTCACGATTCCATTTTATCATTATTCAATTGTCTATACATAAAAAAAAGAACAAACACACGAAACTCACTGACGTAAACGGAAGCTTCATTGCTCCTCGAAGATCGTTCTGCCTGGGGCACTCAGGCAGACGCTTTCCATCCATCGAGGACATCCTGGCATGTAGCCTTCAGGATGATTTTGTCCCGTGGCCGGCAGCTGCCGCCCCAAAGGAAGTCTGCACCATGCATCCAAGGCCGTTGGCGGGACAGCACGGCGTCCAGCCTCCGCTCGCTGCTAGCAGCAGCGAGCCAGCACGACGTCCTCCCCGGACGTCTGGTGGAGTGGTCGACCCGCTTCTACGGATGCCTGACGGGAAGTGGTTGTGGAACCCGGCGTCCTGGGCGGGAAACCGCGGGGTCCCATCTTGCTGGCTCCGCCACACAAGGGCGGGAGCAACGCTCTCCACGGAGGCCTGGCGGGTAGTGTCCTAGCCTGTATCCGATCTATCGCATCCTCGCGTCCTAGTATCGGTGGTGACACATGTGTTGCAAGGCCTTTGTTGTTTCATTCAAACAATATCCTTCACCCGGGCCATACCACTTACTAGCTAGTATGCCCGGGGACTTTACTCGGTGACGCTTGGCAACTATTCCGCGCGATCACACATAGGTATCATTATATTGTTTTTAAATTCGTGTCCATTTCACCACACTGTTAATATTTTATATCTCTCCCCATTATAAGTACAACTCAAAGAAAAACAAACTATCCTAAAAACAACCTATGTAGCTAAGTTACCTATCTAGAACTTACATACTAGTTACAATTTCATGATGGTGTATGTCTGTAGGTATATACACTCGTGTAGGCAGTATTTCATATCTCACTCGATATTCTACCTACCCACAAGAGCGTTCACATCGAAATTATAATGAACATACCAACAGACACACACCCTAAATACAATCTATTATTATGTGTGGATAGCGACTGTCCATGAGATAATACTAAAACACTTGGACTACGTGGAATATTCCATTCTTAACACATGTTGTCCGGTTTGGGTCTGAAAGCGGATCGGCAGATACCTGCTATCCCCGAAGACATCGCAAAGATGCGCGATTTTTGAATTCTTAATTATTATTATTACTTAAAAATATGACAATCTTACAATTTATATTTAAAAAATATTCAGGATAATTTTTTTATCAGGAGCTAAATTTCCACCCGTAACAATCGTCCCTCCTTTTTGATAAAAAAATTATCCATAAGAAACTATTATTATCCCTCGCCATCCACACATAAAAAACAACACAATTACTTACAATTAACCACCGATTCAAAAATACCCTCATCTGGGTACATCACAGGTACGGTAGGTACTCACACAATTACAAATTTAAATACATTTACAAATTTATATAATTACCCATTTCATTCTCAAATTCACCCATTATCTCAATTTCAATATAGACAAGCAATTGCGCAATCAACAACGAAACATTAACTGATAGGTATGTAGTTACACAGGGTCTTCTCATTCACAATACAGACACCTCATGGCGTTCTTCAGGCAGTATTGGCACACTTCATAATCTCCCTCTCTTACCTCTTCGATCAGCCATCTCGCATGATCCGATCTATCTTTTCTCTTAACATCTACACATAATCATATTTCACAGGGCCTTTTTACTAATTCTCCCCTCGTTACCTCTCCCTTTCTACACAGTGCCTCAACAACATACCTCTCGCTCACACCATCTTTCTCTTTCACGCTTCTCCGCCGTATTGCAAACACACCCTTTCATGTATCACCATACATACCTACTCAACTCCCACGCAACAGACTGTCTTCCCGCGTTTTTCCTTACAAAAAAAAAACGCGCACTTTTACACTCCACGTGCTTCTATTTTCCCGCGCACTCAATATCGCGCCCTTTTTTTTCCATACATTTTCAAAACAAAAAACGTAACTATCCACATAGACATATTATAATAGGTACTCCATCTATTTATACACCAGACATTTATTACTAGAAATGATTTTTTCCACATAATTAAAACGACAAATTAAACTCATATCTTCCCGCACACTTTCAACAGTTATGATTACAAGATATACAAATTATTTTCGAGTACCTACCTACCTCAATACCTATCAAATTAAAATATTATTAAATACAATCCCAAGCTGAGCGCCAGGTTATTTTTAAGCGAAACAACCAAACTTATCAAAATATAAAACCTACAATATCCATAACAATATACACCCACATAAAAATTGATTATACGAGTACAATAACTTCCCCTGTACCTACTATAGATACGTAGCTTTTTTAAACTAATTCCATAAGTCATCATTATATATCAATTAACCTACTCATTGATTACCAAAACAATTTCTTCTTTCCCTCATCTCAATAATATTTACAATCTATTTAAAACATATAACCAAGGTAGTGACTTCTACTATCTCATACCATCCTAATTAGGTATTCCTTTCCTGGGACTGACTAAACACCCTTATTTAGCCCGATATGGTTTCTCTAACCAATTATCACTTGTCCCATACTGAATAACCTATCTTTCAATTTCTCTACAGTGTACGCGATCCTGAGAACCTGATTAATCTCCACTTGATTAATCCGCCGATCGATAATTACTACCGATCAACACTTGGTTCCCTCATTCGGATCTCCGACAACTGTCCATCATTGCCAGCTACCACAATACTGTATACAACAGTTTCTATCAAAACCCCATAGCATTTAATATCACAATTTTATTTACAATAATATTATATACATATGTACATATCTACGCTAATTGAATTGACCTACCTAAAATAAAAAAAAAAATCTGTTATACCTAGAACTTATCTAAGGCGCCTTATTTCTATACAACCTATAACTATTTGAAACAAAAAATCTATACCTAATATTCACAAACTTAAACAAAATTACACACATAAAAAAATAACCTAGTCTATTTACACCACATCTGTAGTAATTTTTCGATTTCCCGCCTTTTACGGGACACACAAAAATATACTGAAAAAAAGTGGGGGCAATATTCATCCGCCGTAAACCCCACGGCTTTGTTCTACATAATAACACTAAACTAATTTTCCCATGGCACAAAAAACATACTGATTATGTTACCAACCATTTCAAAACAATCTTACATCATCGCCAAACAACAAGCAATATGCCAACCAACAAAAAATATTCAATAAATTTACAATAAAACTCTTTCTCCTTTCCAACACCTCGTCTCTCAGGGATATAAACCGTGGGTCCGTTTAAGTGATTATACACCCTTTGGGGGGTGTATTTTTTCACTTAGTGCCCCATTTGTGGGGAGCCAAAATTGACAAGGCCTTCTTTGCTGGAAAGGAGGTAAAGAGTAACCAGCAGACAGCAACAATAAAAAAAAATATATAAATATTTAAAGCAAAAAGTTTTGGTTGAGAAGCTTGGCATATTACTGTGATGTGAGGCGGATGATGTAAAACACAAATTTTATTAATACATTTATTATTTAAAAAAAAAAAAATAACAGACACCATGTAAAAATTTTCAATAATTAAAGATAAAAATTTAAATTATTTCATAATCTAAAATCTAATTCTAAAAAAAATGAACACCCCCTTTTCAATACATTGTCTTTCTCAAAACACAATTAACAGTCCTTTCACGATTCCATTTTATCATTATTCAATTGTCTATACATAAAAAAAAGAACAAACACACGAAACTCACTGACGTAAACGGAAGCTTCATTGCTCCTCGAAGATCGTTCTGCCTGGGGCACTCAGGCAGACGCTTTCCATCCATCGAGGACATCCTGGCATGTAGCCTTCAGGATGATTTTGTCCCGTGGCCGGCAGCTGCCGCCCCAAAGGAAGTCTGCACCATGCATCCAAGGCCGTTGGCGGGACAGCACGGCGTCCAGCCTCCGCTCGCTGCTAGCAGCAGCGAGCCAGCACGACGTCCTCCCCGGACGTCTGGTGGAGTGGTCGACCCGCTTCTACGGATGCCTGACGGGAAGTGGTTGTGGAACCCGGCGTCCTGGGCGGGAAACCGCGGGGTCCCATCTTGCTGGCTCCGCCACACAAGGGCGGGAGCAACGCTCTCCACGGAGGCCTGGCGGGTAGTGTCCTAGCCTGTATCCGATCTATCGCATCCTCGCGTCCTAGTATCGGTGGTGACACATGTGTTGCAAGGCCTTTGTTGTTTCATTCAAACAATATCCTTCACCCGGGCCATACCACTTACTAGCTAGTATGCCCGGGGACTTTACTCGGTGACGCTTGGCAACTATTCCGCGCGATCACACATAGGTATCATTATATTGTTTTTAAATTCGTGTCCATTTCACCACACTGTTAATATTTTATATCTCTCCCCATTATAAGTACAACTCAAAGAAAAACAAACTATCCTAAAAACAACCTATGTAGCTAAGTTACCTATCTAGAACTTACATACTAGTTACAATTTCATGATGGTGTATGTCTGTAGGTATATACACTCGTGTAGGCAGTATTTCATATCTCACTCGATATTCTACCTACCCACAAGAGCGTTCACATCGAAATTATAATGAACATACCAACAGACACACACCCTAAATACAATCTATTATTATGTGTGGATAGCGACTGTCCATGAGATAATACTAAAACACTTGGACTACGTGGAATATTCCATTCTTAACACATGTTGTCCGGTTTGGGTCTGAAAGCGGATCGGCAGATACCTGCTATCCCCGAAGACATCGCAAAGATGCGCGATTTTTGAATTCTTAATTATTATTATTACTTAAAAATATGACAATCTTACAATTTATATTTAAAAAATATTCAGGATAATTTTTTTATCAGGAGCTAAATTTCCACCCGTAACAATCGTCCCTCCTTTTTGATAAAAAAATTATCCATAAGAAACTATTATTATCCCTCGCCATCCACACATAAAAAACAACACAATTACTTACAATTAACCACCGATTCAAAAATACCCTCATCTGGGTACATCACAGGTACGGTAGGTACTCACACAATTACAAATTTAAATACATTTACAAATTTATATAATTACCCATTTCATTCTCAAATTCACCCATTATCTCAATTTCAATATAGACAAGCAATTGCGCAATCAACAACGAAACATTAACTGATAGGTATGTAGTTACACAGGGTCTTCTCATTCACAATACAGACACCTCATGGCGTTCTTCAGGCAGTATTGGCACACTTCATAATCTCCCTCTCTTACCTCTTCGATCAGCCATCTCGCATGATCCGATCTATCTTTTCTCTTAACATCTACACATAATCATATTTCACAGGGCCTTTTTACTAATTCTCCCCTCGTTACCTCTCCCTTTCTACACAGTGCCTCAACAACATACCTCTCGCTCACACCATCTTTCTCTTTCACGCTTCTCCGCCGTATTGCAAACACACCCTTTCATGTATCACCATACATACCTACTCAACTCCCACGCAACAGACTGTCTTCCCGCGTTTTTCCTTACAAAAAAAAAACGCGCACTTTTACACTCCACGTGCTTCTATTTTCCCGCGCACTCAATATCGCGCCCTTTTTTTTCCATACATTTTCAAAACAAAAAACGTAACTATCCACATAGACATATTATAATAGGTACTCCATCTATTTATACACCAGACATTTATTACTAGAAATGATTTTTTCCACATAATTAAAACGACAAATTAAACTCATATCTTCCCGCACACTTTCAACAGTTATGATTACAAGATATACAAATTATTTTCGAGTACCTACCTACCTCAATACCTATCAAATTAAAATATTATTAAATACAATCCCAAGCTGAGCGCCAGGTTATTTTTAAGCGAAACAACCAAACTTATCAAAATATAAAACCTACAATATCCATAACAATATACACCCACATAAAAATTGATTATACGAGTACAATAACTTCCCCTGTACCTACTATAGATACGTAGCTTTTTTAAACTAATTCCATAAGTCATCATTATATATCAATTAACCTACTCATTGATTACCAAAACAATTTCTTCTTTCCCTCATCTCAATAATATTTACAATCTATTTAAAACATATAACCAAGGTAGTGACTTCTACTATCTCATACCATCCTAATTAGGTATTCCTTTCCTGGGACTGACTAAACACCCTTATTTAGCCCGATATGGTTTCTCTAACCAATTATCACTTGTCCCATACTGAATAACCTATCTTTCAATTTCTCTACAGTGTACGCGATCCTGAGAACCTGATTAATCTCCACTTGATTAATCCGCCGATCGATAATTACTACCGATCAACACTTGGTTCCCTCATTCGGATCTCCGACAACTGTCCATCATTGCCAGCTACCACAATACTGTATACAACAGTTTCTATCAAAACCCCATAGCATTTAATATCACAATTTTATTTACAATAATATTATATACATATGTACATATCGACGCTAATTGAATTGACCTACCTAAAATAAAAAAAAAAATCTGTTATACCTAGAACTTATCTAAGGCGCCTTATTTCTATACAACCTATAACTATTTGAAACAAAAAATCTATACCTAATATTCACAAACTTAAACAAAATTACACACATAAAAAAATAACCTAGTCTATTTACACCACATCTGTAGTAATTTTTCGATTTCCCGCCTTTTACGGGACACACAAAAATATACTGAAAAAAAGTGGGGGCAATATTCATCCGCCGTAAACCCCACGGCTTTGTTCTACATAATAACACTAAACTAATTTTCCCATGGCACAAAAAACATACTGATTATGTTACCAACCATTTCAAAACAATCTTACATCATCGCCAAACAACAAGCAATATGCCAACCAACAAAAAATATTCAATAAATTTACAATAAAACTCTTTCTCCTTTCCAACACCTCGTCTCTCAGGGATATAAACCGTGGGTCCGTTTAAGTGATTATACACCCTTTGGGGGGTGTATTTTTTCACTTAGTGCCCCATTTGTTGGGAGCCAAAATTGACAAGGCCTTCTTTGCTGGAAAGGAGGTAAAGAGTAACCAGCAGACAGCAACAATAAAAAAAAATATATAAATATTTAAAGCAAAAAGTTTTGGTTGAGAAGCTTGGCATATTACTGTGATGTGAGGCGGATGATGTAAAACACAAATTTTATTAATACATTTATTATTTAAAAAAAAAAAAATAACAGACACCATGTAAAAATTTTCAATAATTAAAGATAAAAATTTAAATTATTTCATAATCTAAAATCTAATTCTAAAAAAAATGAACACCCCCTTTTCAATACATTGTCTTTCTCAAAACACAATTAACAGTCCTTTCACGATTCCATTTTATCATTATTCAATTGTCTATACATAAAAAAAAGAACAAACACACGAAACTCACTGACGTAAACGGAAGCTTCATTGCTCCTCGAAGATCGTTCTGCCTGGGGCACTCAGGCAGACGCTTTCCATCCATCGAGGACATCCTGGCATGTAGCCTTCAGGATGATTTTGTCCCGTGGCCGGCAGCTGCCGCCCCAAAGGAAGTCTGCACCATGCATCCAAGGCCGTTGGCGGGACAGCACGGCGTCCAGCCTCCGCTCGCTGCTAGCAGCAGCGAGCCAGCACGACGTCCTCCCCGGACGTCTGGTGGAGTGGTCGACCCGCTTCTACGGATGCCTGACGGGAAGTGGTTGTGGAACCCGGCGTCCTGGGCGGGAAACCGCGGGGTCCCATCTTGCTGGCTCCGCCACACAAGGGCGGGAGCAACGCTCTCCACGGAGGCCTGGCGGGTAGTGTCCTAGCCTGTATCCGATCTATCGCATCCTCGCGTCCTAGTATCGGTGGTGACACATGTGTTGCAAGGCCTTTGTTGTTTCATTCAAACAATATCCTTCACCCGGGCCATACCACTTACTAGCTAGTATGCCCGGGGACTTTACTCGGTGACGCTTGGCAACTATTCCGCGCGATCACACATAGGTATCATTATATTGTTTTTAAATTCGTGTCCATTTCACCACACTGTTAATATTTTATATCTCTCCCCATTATAAGTACAACTCAAAGAAAAACAAACTATCCTAAAAACAACCTATGTAGCTAAGTTACCTATCTAGAACTTACATACTAGTTACAATTTCATGATGGTGTATGTCTGTAGGTATATACACTCGTGTAGGCAGTATTTCATATCTCACTCGATATTCTACCTACCCACAAGAGCGTTCACATCGAAATTATAATGAACATACCAACAGACACACACCCTAAATACAATCTATTATTATGTGTGGATAGCGACTGTCCATGAGATAATACTAAAACACTTGGACTACGTGGAATATTCCATTCTTAACACATGTTGTCCGGTTTGGGTCTGAAAGCGGATCGGCAGATACCTGCTATCCCCGAAGACATCGCAAAGATGCGCGATTTTTGAATTCTTAATTATTATTATTACTTAAAAATATGACAATCTTACAATTTATATTTAAAAAATATTCAGGATAATTTTTTTATCAGGAGCTAAATTTCCACCCGTAACAATCGTCCCTCCTTTTTGATAAAAAAATTATCCATAAGAAACTATTATTATCCCTCGCCATCCACACATAAAAAACAACACAATTACTTACAATTAACCACCGATTCAAAAATACCCTCATCTGGGTACATCACAGGTACGGTAGGTACTCACACAATTACAAATTTAAATACATTTACAAATTTATATAATTACCCATTTCATTCTCAAATTCACCCATTATCTCAATTTCAATATAGACAAGCAATTGCGCAATCAACAACGAAACATTAACTGATAGGTATGTAGTTACACAGGGTCTTCTCATTCACAATACAGACACCTCATGGCGTTCTTCAGGCAGTATTGGCACACTTCATAATCTCCCTCTCTTACCTCTTCGATCAGCCATCTCGCATGATCCGATCTATCTTTTCTCTTAACATCTACACATAATCATATTTCACAGGGCCTTTTTACTAATTCTCCCCTCGTTACCTCTCCCTTTCTACACAGTGCCTCAACAACATACCTCTCGCTCACACCATCTTTCTCTTTCACGCTTCTCCGCCGTATTGCAAACACACCCTTTCATGTATCACCATACATACCTACTCAACTCCCACGCAACAGACTGTCTTCCCGCGTTTTTCCTTACAAAAAAAAAACGCGCACTTTTACACTCCACGTGCTTCTATTTTCCCGCGCACTCAATATCGCGCCCTTTTTTTTCCATACATTTTCAAAACAAAAAACGTAACTATCCACATAGACATATTATAATAGGTACTCCATCTATTTATACACCAGACATTTATTACTAGAAATGATTTTTTCCACATAATTAAAACGACAAATTAAACTCATATCTTCCCGCACACTTTCAACAGTTATGATTACAAGATATACAAATTATTTTCGAGTACCTACCTACCTCAATACCTATCAAATTAAAATATTATTAAATACAATCCCAAGCTGAGCGCCAGGTTATTTTTAAGCGAAACAACCAAACTTATCAAAATATAAAACCTACAATATCCATAACAATATACACCCACATAAAAATTGATTATACGAGTACAATAACTTCCCCTGTACCTACTATAGATACGTAGCTTTTTTAAACTAATTCCATAAGTCATCATTATATATCAATTAACCTACTCATTGATTACCAAAACAATTTCTTCTTTCCCTCATCTCAATAATATTTACAATCTATTTAAAACATATAACCAAGGTAGTGACTTCTACTATCTCATACCATCCTAATTAGGTATTCCTTTCCTGGGACTGACTAAACACCCTTATTTAGCCCGATATGGTTTCTCTAACCAATTATCACTTGTCCCATACTGAATAACCTATCTTTCAATTTCTCTACAGTGTACGCGATCCTGAGAACCTGATTAATCTCCACTTGATTAATCCGCCGATCGATAATTACTACCGATCAACACTTGGTTCCCTCATTCGGATCTCCGACAACTGTCCATCATTGCCAGCTACCACAATACTGTATACAACAGTTTCTATCAAAACCCCATAGCATTTAATATCACAATTTTATTTACAATAATATTATATACATATGTACATATCTACGCTAATTGAATTGACCTACCTAAAATAAAAAAAAAAATCTGTTATACCTAGAACTTATCTAAGGCGCCTTATTTCTATACAACCTATAACTATTTGAAACAAAAAATCTATACCTAATATTCACAAACTTAAACAAAATTACACACATAAAAAAATAACCTAGTCTATTTACACCACATCTGTAGTAATTTTTCGATTTCCCGCCTTTTACGGGACACACAAAAATATACTGAAAAAAAGTGGGGGCAATATTCATCCGCCGTAAACCCCACGGCTTTGTTCTACATAATAACACTAAACTAATTTTCCCATGGCACAAAAAACATACTGATTATGTTACCAACCATTTCAAAACAATCTTACATCATCGCCAAACAACAAGCAATATGCCAACCAACAAAAAATATTCAATAAATTTACAATAAAACTCTTTCTCCTTTCCAACACCTCGTCTCTCAGGGATATAAACCGTGGGTCCGTTTAAGTGATTATACACCCTTTGGGGGGTGTATTTTTTCACTTAGTGCCCCATTTGTTGGGAGCCAAAATTGACAAGGCCTTCTTTGCTGGAAAGGAGGTAAAGAGTAACCAGCAGACAGCAACAATAAAAAAAAATATATAAATATTTAAAGCAAAAAGTTTTGGTTGAGAAGCTTGGCATATTACTGTGATGTGAGGCGGATGATGTAAAACACAAATTTTATTAATACATTTATTATTTAAAAAAAAAAAAATAACAGACACCATGTAAAAATTTTCAATAATTAAAGATAAAAATTTAAATTATTTCATAATCTAAAATCTAATTCTAAAAAAAATGAACACCCCCTTTTCAATACATTGTCTTTCTCAAAACACAATTAACAGTCCTTTCACGATTCCATTTTATCATTATTCAATTGTCTATACATAAAAAAAAGAACAAACACACGAAACTCACTGACGTAAACGGAAGCTTCATTGCTCCTCGAAGATCGTTCTGCCTGGGGCACTCAGGCAGACGCTTTCCATCCATCGAGGACATCCTGGCATGTAGCCTTCAGGATGATTTTGTCCCGTGGCCGGCAGCTGCCGCCCCAAAGGAAGTCTGCACCATGCATCCAAGGCCGTTGGCGGGACAGCACGGCGTCCAGCCTCCGCTCGCTGCTAGCAGCAGCGAGCCAGCACGACGTCCTCCCCGGACGTCTGGTGGAGTGGTCGACCCGCTTCTACGGATGCCTGACGGGAAGTGGTTGTGGAACCCGGCGTCCTGGGCGGGAAACCGCGGGGTCCCATCTTGCTGGCTCCGCCACACAAGGGCGGGAGCAACGCTCTCCACGGAGGCCTGGCGGGTAGTGTCCTAGCCTGTATCCGATCTATCGCATCCTCGCGTCCTAGTATCGGTGGTGACACATGTGTTGCAAGGCCTTTGTTGTTTCATTCAAACAATATCCTTCACCCGGGCCATACCACTTACTAGCTAGTATGCCCGGGGACTTTACTCGGTGACGCTTGGCAACTATTCCGCGCGATCACACATAGGTATCATTATATTGTTTTTAAATTCGTGTCCATTTCACCACACTGTTAATATTTTATATCTCTCCCCATTATAAGTACAACTCAAAGAAAAACAAACTATCCTAAAAACAACCTATGTAGCTAAGTTACCTATCTAGAACTTACATACTAGTTACAATTTCATGATGGTGTATGTCTGTAGGTATATACACTCGTGTAGGCAGTATTTCATATCTCACTCGATATTCTACCTACCCACAAGAGCGTTCACATCGAAATTATAATGAACATACCAACAGACACACACCCTAAATACAATCTATTATTATGTGTGGATAGCGACTGTCCATGAGATAATACTAAAACACTTGGACTACGTGGAATATTCCATTCTTAACACATGTTGTCCGGTTTGGGTCTGAAAGCGGATCGGCAGATACCTGCTATCCCCGAAGACATCGCAAAGATGCGCGATTTTTGAATTCTTAATTATTATTATTACTTAAAAATATGACAATCTTACAATTTATATTTAAAAAATATTCAGGATAATTTTTTTATCAGGAGCTAAATTTCCACCCGTAACAACCTTTTACTTGAATAAATTTTTTGTTATAAAATTTTTATAACATATTTTCTACATGTGCATTAAATTGTATACAATAAAGTATTGTATACAATACAACAAGTTGATATTGCCAGTATGTATGTAGGTAGGTTTTGTGGTGAAAAATTATCATTGAAAATTATTTCATTATTTATTTAGAGTGACAAAACAATGCATAACTCAAGAACTTTGAAAATTCCAATATGAAATTTATTCCTGCATAATATGCACCCGCAATTAAAAATATAATTGTTTACTAATCTTTCTATCTGTATAGCCACAGGAGTAATAAAATAATAATGCGGCAAACGATTATGGACCGCATGTACTTCAGTTAATTATTTTTTGAAATGACCATGTTTTTCCTGATCTAATAATTTTTACTTGCAGTTTCTGGCTAGGAACACCCTCAAGGGTGAAAGCCAACAAAATAAAAAGAGAGAGAAATGACCATGCCATTGGGTAGTAATAATATTATAGGCTTAAGAATATTCTTCCCTTTCATGACAATTCTAAGAATTCCTCTTTTACGACACAAGCTTTCAGCTTACTGTGGATGGTGTATAAGGTTGTATTTGGGTTCATAAACAAAATCCAGATATATTTATAAAGAATATATTCTAGGATACATATTGTTTTATCATCATTATTATTTTTCTTGGAATCATACCTATGCTTCAATGTATTGAATTATGTAAAACACACAGTTTGAATATGTTTCTAATTATCTACCTAAAGGGTTGTATGTTGTATTGACATGTGATAGAATAAGATGAGGTATAATATTTTATTCCGGCAATTCCCCCGTAACAAGGTATGAACTGTAATAATGGACACTGAAATTGTTTAATTAATTTTAATATCAATGGAAGAGAAGCTTTAATGCATACCTACTTGAAAAAAATAATAAATACAAGGGACGTCTATTTAAATTAATTTGTAAAAAATGTTTTATTATTTAATTAATTGTTATTGAGATATCTGGAGCGTGTAATGTTTTAATTTTAATCAGCCAATCATAATGCTACACGTGGGTTCACGTCGCAGTAGAAATATTATGAACAACCTTCTACCCCGCTCAAAATCAGAAGTGCAGAGACATACTTGAGAGGACAGTTTCCTGCCATCACTCTTCGTTTGATCTTCAGAGAGATATTTTCTCCTTCTCAAGTCATGTCCCTCGAGAAGACAACCTCGTGTCTGTGAAGGCTAGTAATAGCCTCCAGGCGCCTCGGAACCACGAAATCATCATTCATCGCAGATTTGCGGCACGCAAACTACTCATCTTTTCTCGCCTTAAAACGTTTTGTCGCTTAAAGGCGTTCCAAAATGGTATTTGTCATTTTCATTAGCATAACTTGGAACGAAGCTATTTTGAATTTAAAAGTGGATTAAGTGTGCAAAACAATGAGTGTAGTTATCAATTTTGGGTAGAATATAATACTCATGGAGTGCTATAAGATACCTTAGTTTTAGTCTTAGTTGTAATATTTGGTATATTTCCTGTAGCCACCTCTTTCATCCATATCTAAATATTGTAAGAAATGGTGTTGTTTGTATGATTTTTGTTTGATGATCTTACCCTCTAGGGAACAGAACAGCTGTAAAGTTAAGTCGAACTCTGGTGTGCACAGAACTGGTAGCGATGAGATGAAGACATCGCGCTCTAGGGGGATATAGTCCTGGATAGCCAGGACTTGCAGCCACACAAGCTCCTCGGACACGGCAGCTTACATCTTGATACAACCAGTCACATTCTGTAATGAAAGAAACGAAGTGGTGAAAAAATACATACTGATGAAATTACAGGTTTTTCACTAATTTGAATTGAAAAAATAAACCGCTAGATAGCAACTGGTTCGAAAAATTGAATCTCTACCAGGATATCCACATTTTTCAACGTTCCAATTTTTTATTTAAATCTACTATTTAAATTGTTTTTTGATAATAAATTAATAATGGCTTGGTTTGACATTAATATTTATAAAAACTATTACATAATCCGATTATTTATTACTAATTCTTTAACATTTCCCAAAGGTCCTTTACAGGACACTTGGGTTTATCATTCTAAAGAATATGATTGTAACAAACAAATTAACCAGATTTTTTCAGTATTGTCTTGTAGGACAATACTGAAAAAATCTGGTTAATGTAATGAACAGATATTGTACATAAAACAATAGGAAGGGAGTTATAAACAAAGCCCAAAAAAAGAAATATGAAAAATTATGACATAATAGAAAATATAGACCCATAAATAATATTACCAAAACCCGGATATATGAGAACTAAGAAGATGTAAAGGGTCCCTTTATTACCTTTGCAAAGTGTTAAAAATAGTTAAAATAACAAATAAACAAATCCATAGCGAAAGACAAATTAGTAAAATAAATTATGATAGTAAAAGATGTTAATGTTGGCTCATATTATGGAATGAAAATTGTCTTAGAAATACTGTAGCGCTATAGATAAGTAGGTACGAACTAATTAAAACAGTTGTTTTGTTCGTAATAACAGTAAAAGTGAAGTCAAGTATTTTTTAATTAAGTATCTCGAGTAGGCTTTTATGAAAGCATACATTAAATTTGGTTTTTTTAATATGAAATCTTATGTGCTGCTTTAAAAAGCAAAATGTGTCGATTATAAAATTGCTTTTGAACAGTTTTCTTAGAAACGTAGACAGCACGGGCATATAAGGTATACTGAAAACTCCAATTAAAAGTAATGTTCTCGGTCTTAATATCTTCTTTGTAGCCTCATCCACTTCATTTTAAAATATAATAATGTCTTTATATTAACATTTGAAGTGTGGAAATCTTAAGTAATAGCGAAGAGCGGAGAAGCTATCACCGTCATTAAGGGAATGTTTGCTTCGACAGAATCCAGCGAAATAGTTGCTTATTTATCATAAAATACTTAGTAAGTCAGACGATATAATAACGAGAATAAAATCTCTTTTGCGTACAAATATTTACTTTGCTATTATTTACATTGTATTATTTCTTGATGCCAAATGCAATGATTCATGATTTTTATTAACATTATAAAATTATTATTATCCGGAGGCAGGTGTATGTAGTACCTACCTATTAAGTGACACATTTCTCACATATTCCGTATATAAAATTAGACGATGATAATAATGATTAATGAGACGAGACATGTAAGAAATTATTTATTAAGGTATTCACCTGAAGTTGTCTAGTGTAATTAGCAAGAGATATTTCCAAATGTAAAGTTTGAGTGACATTTATTTGTTGTGGGTGAGGTTTATATGAAGAACAGAGAGAATTGCTTTAACTAACACAATGAGATGATTTATTATGTATTAAGGATGATTACAATGTTGATATAGCATAATAAAGATATGTCACATATGGTAATTAAAAATAGATAATTAAATTAATACGCTTACGAAGGAAAAATAAAATATTTCCAACAAAAAATCCTTTTACCTTTTATAACTTTTGTACTAGTTCTTAATACTTTAAATTATAAAGTGTGAGTTCATGTTTAGTTCTAGATCATTTGTTCAGTTTCAGATGTTACTCATCACCACGAAGATACATAATTTGCATTAAAATGTGATTGTTAACTCACTTATTTATTTATAATACAAACTGTATTGATTGAGTCGACGTTGATTTTGTAAAACTCCATTATATTGATATAATGAAAACAAAACCATGTTTTGACAATGACCTCATAGGTCGAAACCTGGTAACTTATTTAACAAATAAATCGTAGTAAAACCAAAAACAATTTTGTTTTCATTATATCAATACAAACTGTATATATCACTGATTAATTTCATAACTAATGATTTAGCTCATAAAAACAAATAAATAACATGGTCGAGTGGACCGGGAAAGGTTGTGGCGCGTGTTGTCGGAGTATGGGGTGAGCAGCCGGTTGATCCGCGCAATATCTTCACTTTACGTGGGAAGCTCCGCTTGCGTGAGGGCAAATAACACTCTCTCGGAGTGGTTTGTCCTCACCAAGGGAGTGAAGCAAGGTTGTGTCATGTCTCCGTGGCTGTTCAACCTATTCTTCGACTACTGTATGCGACCTGTGAAAGAGATGGATGTTGGTGTCGAGCTGAATGGGTTTCGGGAAAGCTATGGACTTAAGACGGCTCTACACCCCTTCTTTGTGATTTAATGCAAACGAATTAGCAAAATTACAACCATTTTATTTTTAAAATATTTAAAATTCTGGATCACATGTATGTTATTTTTTATATTAATAAATTATTTTGAACATTTATAAATGCGATTTTATCATTTTAGTTTTATTTTGCTGCGAGGAATATAGTGAAAATAATTTTTGAAGATTACCGTCGCAATGATGATAGGTTGAGTGGTACTATTTTAAACAAATTATCCTTAATAATACAAGAGTGTTGATAAAATTTTAAAACCAAGATTAATCTTAAAATATCATGAATTTTATAATACACCTTGATTTATTTATTTATTACCCTTGGATTTTCTTAATTATTATGACAAACTGCATACACATCAAAAATAAATTTCAATATCAAAAAAATTCGGTGTTCGGAAAAAATAAGACATTTTACATCTTAAATTCAGCGTTGAGGTTTGCCACCCATCCTGAATGTCTTGATTTTATACTGGCACGAAGAGGACAGTTTGTATGTTTCTTACATACAACTGATCTGCTGCGGCTACCCCACTTGTGGGATATGCCGTGATGGTATAGTAGTAGTAGTATCAAAAAAATTATAGAAAATGTTTATAATTCAACCATTTGTTTTATTTATATAATAATATGGTATCTTGTTTACCGTGCATACTGTATATATAACGTTATTATGTGCAATAATCAAGAATATAGCGAGTTTCACAAATTTTAAGATTCAGAAGGCCCACTGCGTGCCTAGCAGCAGGACGTGATATCGTACTCGCTCTGTTTTTGAATTAGGAAATAAATAAATCCAATTTATAGAATAATACAACTTAATATTTATTTATATGTGAAAAAATACTATTTTTTTAAACCCATGAATATTTTTGCATATAAAGTTTTGGCTTATATTTATTAATAAAGCTATTTCATTAATTATTTGAATAATTTTCTCTGCGCCTACTAAAAATTGTTGCCTGAAACCACTAGAGCTAAATCTAATTTGTACTTTAGGTAAAAAAGACTCTTAATTGGTTGTAGAATTAAAAAATCTCGATAACTATTTTTGATTTCCATATAAACTCTTTTCAAGGCACTACATGGTATATGTCACCTGCACCAGTGTTTATCTAAGAGTTCTATATTTCAGATGAAACAACGGAAAGGAAAACATCAATCAGGACTTGTGGAGCCGTGAAGAGGGGGTTTGTTGGCTAACTATGTTGATCTTGTTGTTGTGAGAAAAACATGTGTAAAAAAACAGTACGAGAGAAGTTGGCAAGGGCAGGTGCCAAACTTGTGTATTGAGGTCCTGGAAGCGGCGGTGGACAGGGATCTCTGGAGGAGGTACTTAGGCACAATGGGTTCCCGACCCAACTAGGACAAGGGGAAGAAGATGTATGTATGTATGTACGTTTAACATTTCCCATACTTTGCAAACTTACCAGAGTTCAGGATTAGTCAAGAGAAACCACTCTTGTTACAATCTAAATACGATCCTAATCTTGTCTCGACCATATGATGCGTGAAGGGACTATAGTCAAAAATACTATGCACGTATTTTGACTAGTCATTGACTAGGATTAAAATCAAGATCATATTTAGATTGTGACAAGAGTAATCTTGCTGGACAGTTTGAAGGTATTCAAAGCAATGTTAAAGAATCTATTGTTCGGGAGGTGTTATGATTCTTAAATGGGTTCTTGGGGTGATTTTTACACAAAACGGCTCATTTTTAATGCAAATGGTCCACTTTATTATTATTGTTAAATACAAGTGCGAAAGCGAAGAAAATAGCCCACTCTTGAAACTAAATACCTACAAGGAATGTGTCATTACTTGAAAATGAATGTATTATGTACGAGGAGGTAATAAGTTTTCTTTGAAGTTTTTTAATAATTTGTTATTCCTGAACGTTTTTTGACAGGCTCGTGTTCGTAATAAAGTAGGAAGGTATTCGTCTAGAATACTTAAAAATGTTTATGGTGAAAACATACAAAAAATGTTTATACAATATTTGATTTGAATTCAACATGGGTAGGTAATGCATAATATCATGAATATGAGTGACTCACAATTTTTTATGTTAATACTATTTCCATAAAAAAAATTGCGGTTTTTTCCATTAGGTACTTTATTTTTACTATATTTGTGTTTTTATATATTTACTATATTTACTATATTACTATACCGTTTTTAATTGTGTCCTGTGAAAAGTAGGTGTTCGTAAACTATCACGAATAGGTCATTAGCTACTTTCGATTCAGAAATGATGTACCTACGCCATTCATTCTATATATCTTATTTTTATTGGCACGGAGTGGCATATTTATTATATGCAGCTATTCTGCTAGCTACCCCATTTGTGGGATTTGCCGTGATAGTATAATATATATTGAAGACAGCTGATCTGAAAGTAGTATTATCTTAAGACTCCTGTTTATACTGTTGTTGTAAGTATAATTATAATAAAATTAGTATAATTATAATATTATGTTATTGTTACGTATTTCAAGTACCCACCTAGTAAGATTAGTCTGATATATTTATTTGTTCATACTTTTGTGTCCTAATTGCATTAATATTATAAATGAATAGTTCAAATGTAAATAGTTATCCTTATAAATCATTGTTTATCACTTACCCAACATGAATATAACTAACTAACTATGCAATAAATAATATCTTCGAACATAGTGTATCAAGTGGTGGAACTAGTTTATAATTTAGTTAAAACAGAACCACGTAGAGTGTATCTGTATACACCTGTGATAATGAATGTATTGGTTAATTACCTGCCTAGAATACTAATTAATATTTAGATAATGAATAGCTAGGTATGTGCGTTTCCCTGTATTAGTGCAATCGTGGTTTGTAATTAATTTATCTTATTAATGTAGGTGGTAGGTACCTGCTAAACAAATTACAAAGCCACATGAAATTATTTGAATTATCAACCCTTTCACAATTTCATTTTAACAACAATTATATAATGTTTGGTATCTAGTGTAAAACCTACCTATTTATTATTTTATTCATGATCATAATGTTCTTGAAATAATGGAATATTTTGTATCCCTTTATTTAATAAGTTTTTGTGTATTTCTTAAATTTGTATTATATGTATAATATTACAAATAATTTAAAAAATACTTAACAATTCAGAAAAAAATGATTTAACAGAAACTTTTACGAGATGAAGAAGAAGAGAACCGAAAAAAATATAGAGGAATTGAAAATAAAACGGTCCAAAAATATTATGTGCTACGTTTTGTTAGAGAAGTGTTTTCAGAATTACAATTTATTTAGAAGATCGGAAGCTTCGTTATATGCTGGCATAAGATTTGGCATGCATTTACGAGTTCTACGTACTCTCAAAACATGAAATTATGATATTATTTCCTCAAAATACTCACTTCTAAAAGATGATAATCCGATGTAGCTCAAATATCCATTACAGTTCAATAAGTATCTACCTAATTTCCTTTGCAATACGGATTCTTTTAAAAGAGAGCGATCATCTGTAAAGCTTTGTATGATATTTAAAGAGTTATTTGAATATGTGTGCTTGCGATGAATTGAAGGTTTTGTAACATAATAATATTTAACTCAGAGAAAGTTGACAAAAGATATTCAGTTACAGTTACTGTGACTCAGCCTACATTGGTCAGTCCGGCAGAAGAGTTCATACTCGAGTAACTGAGCACCTTAGAGCTAAAAGGAACTTTGGTATCAATTTTGAAATGGCAGACCATGCTAGAGATACGGGCCATGATTTGACCTCAGCGGTGTGGAATTGCTGCAAAAATGTTCAAAAGGCAAAAAACTAGACATCTTGGAAACATTAGAAATTAATAATCATAAAAATTTTGTAAATATTCAACACCCACAAATAACCTCACCACTACTTCTGCTCCTGAACCACCCGCCCCTGAACTTTTCACCCCCACCCTCCACACACCCCCTACCAATTGTGACCACTCCTTAGATTTTTAATATTGTTGTATGTCCTTCAATTTTAGATTTAGTATTGTGTTATTACTGATGATGGCTACATTGTAGTTGAAAACGTTATAATAATTAAACAATCTCATAGTGGAATAAAACAGTGTTTTGATTTAAATTAAATATTTTCCTTTAAAATGAATTTCCACAAAGTAACATAGAATTTTTATATCGAAAATATAGAATTTTTATATTTTCTGCCTTTTGACGAAACAGTTTTAAATCGTACCATTTCATATTTTTTTTACGGACTGTGCAAACTTTTTAATCTACTTCATATTTAGAATTCTAAATTCATGCAAAGAATTTACATACTCGTATAATAATGCTAATCAAAATTTAGGATATATTGTTTACTCAAAGATATTTACATAATGAATCAAGAACTGTGGCCATTTAAATATCAGCTGTAAAGCAAATTAAAAAAAGTAGGTATCTAACCTCATTGTATTACATTTCATGGGAGTAATTCAAGAAATTCAATTCTTAAAACTTCGTGGTGAGGTCAAACAGCATTGCCGTTGTAATGAAAAACATTTACCAATTTCCTTCTATTACGAGAATTCGTTATATTTTATACTCCGGTAAAAAAATATCCAAAACCTCCAACATTAAATTTCCTTAGAGAGAATTACATGTTATGTTAATTTGAGTATCGCGAAAAAATTTATATGGACAAAGTTTTTCAATACAATTACTGAAAGTGTTTACGTAATTGTGAAATACAAGTTCATAGAGACATGTTTCTATTATATTAAGCAATAAGAATGTATGTTAGAGGTATCTGGTACATCTGGTAGGTACATCGCATATAGTAGATAGTCTGTATAATCCACACATAAAATATGAAATGTTGATGACACGGTTGGATATGAGATTCATTGAAGTCATTCCAAAAGGGAAGTAATGTTTGTCATATATTTAGTTCAGGAAATTGTAAGGATGGGGTATTTAATGTAGCTATCAACATACATATCAGCTTTATGAAGTATGTCCGCGTTTCTTTGGAGCAAAAATACTCGCCTTAGTATTTGCCATCACAATTGTCGTTATTTATATTGACTTATTGAGTAACCAAAAAGTTTATTCAAGGTAAGTTATGGAGTTAAGTAATGTGTCCTTTTATTTTTAAAAATACGAGTGTAAAATACTTCCGTTTTTCAAAATTTATTTGGACCCTTTTTAGAATTACTGTTCTGAAATGACACACTTACAAAATAGTAGAATAAGGCTGCATTAAAATTTCTTGGAATTGGAACAAGATAGTAAAGTAATAAGAATTATTTCCCGACCTCGGAATGACCAAAGAATTCTTTGTAAATTACCATTGGAACGGAAGTTTTGAGAACAAGCATGTCTTTATCTAATGAATTTCATAAAATTTTCCTCTAGAAATCAAATCACCGATACACTAGAAAATGATACAAAGCATGGATATATATTATAAACTGATAGGTATATACTAGTAGTTTCCTGACTTGATTATGCTGGGGATGTTTCGGTCCTACGAAATCAAACTTTGCCAATAACACCTCCACTATAGTCTGTTTATCTTTTCAACCCTTCCAATTTGGTTTAAAGTGTTTAAATATTTATTAGATTTGTTCACAACATTTCCGTTTAATGTATTATACTATGTTAAGTAGATTATTATATTTAGATCTAATATCGTTTATTACACACACCTACAAAATTATTATTTTGTTACTGCTTTGATTAAATTTTCTTCTAATTAGCAGAACGTACACAAATTAGTCAAGAACATTACATCTCAAGGCAAACTAATTATGATTATAAGTAGAAACATATTCACGTAGAACCACTTGTTCAGAAATCTACTGCGTGTTGAAGCAAACGAGTTACCTTTTATAAGGTGATAATTACATCACATTGATTATACTGAATTAAGTCAAAATGCACAGAACAGCTTAACATTCTACACATAAGTGAAATATATCCTCTACATATTCTATTGAAAGTAGAGTTGTGGATGGTGAATATTAAAGTTAATTAAACACGATTATTGAAATAGAAATATATTCGAACCCCTCAATGGTAATATTTAAACGTAAAATTCAGTATAAATTCAAGTCACCAATTTCTATTTGATATAATAGGATGATTGTTAAATATTCTTTTAAACACATAGTTAATTAAAATATAAAAGTAGTAAATTTTTTATATACTTATAATGATACAATTGTGATATAATATCAAAAAACGATAGATGTTTTTATAACTAAATCCTACGATTCTAAGTAATGGTGTAAACATACATAATTTTATAGTAACACTTGTTAGTAGGTATACAAATAGGTCGAGTAATTATGTTTGAACTTAGGTAAAGTAATGCCTTTTACCTTTTGTCGTGCACAAGGGACACGACGTGATGGAAATGAAAAACAGGGAGAGAAAAAGTAGAAGAAAACATGAATTGTTGATAACGAATGAACATGTTTTATCGCCGAATCGAATTGAGAATAAAAATAAAACATGTGGAAATAAAAGTTCTCTTCCCATATAAGAGTATGGAAGTAGATGGGTTATATTTATGTTCGAGTATATTCAACAATAATGTAATTTAATCCCTTGTACTCCAAACCATCGACAAATGGGGAGCGCGAATTGGGTCGGTCACTTTGACATGTGAAAATGTCAGAATTGTAGAAGAGTGACATGTAGGTGATTCGTGTGACTTTTCCCAATGATTTCTAACAAACCCCTCACACCATAGTCACAAGGGTCGCCTATAATGTAACGTTATTATTTCACAAATGGGGACTCTCGTGATAAAACAAATATATTCTTACGCATTCTATGACATATTATTATTTTATTATATAAAATATGAACATTGCAATTTTCGTTTTATATTCAAAGTCGACGTAAAAGGTAAAAAAGGGTGATTTAATATATCATTTCCCCATATCTTATAAGCTATTATACATCAATATTAATGCTTGACACTTTTAGATTGATAGCAACCGTACAATATGAAACTAGTTTTTTTAAATCGAAGAATTTTCAAATACATTTTGCGTATCCATGATTGTCATATTTTTTAAACATATGTAATCGGCTATTTATTATAGTCAGAAATAAACTTACTGGATTTGGTTTCTTATGGATTTATTCGTTTATAGAGTGTAGGTAGATACATAATGTATGTGTGCAGGATGTATGTAATAATGTCGTCCAATGTGGAATTATTACCTCCATACTAGATTTCCTTAGAAAACTCTCTCAGGGGTGATAGCTTTGTATATACATTATGATAGGTAGGTAGAGAATAATATAGAGCCTACCCTTTATAAAAATACCCGTAGAGAAGTCTGAATCTGACAGATGTCATCTGTACAAAATGACTGTGCTTTATAAATCGACATCTCACGGCGATTATCGCTCTTTACGGGGAATCGTTTTTCCGAAAAATAAATCCTCATAAATCATCGCCCGGAACATTTGGAAAACTTTGTAAGAAAATTTGTTCCAATTGGAATGAAGTAGGCAGAATGATATCCACGACATGTAATATCAGTGTAAATGTAGTTATATTACATATACTGAGGACGCCAATTAAGTATAAGGCAAATAAGATGAATTATTATTGAGTACAGATGCTTCCAATCATGATGCATTATCAAATAAACCAAAGTGAATTAATACTATGATGTTTTCAAAAAAATAGGATTTGAAAATAAAGTTTATAGACAAATATCGAAATTATTCGTGTGGAACCGATAAGAATATGCCACCCAGTAAAATTATACCTTTGTTTCTACAATAAATACGATGTAAACATTATTGAAAATGGATGTAGCATTACTGTATTATTGACAAAAGGAAACCAAGGCGGAAATTAAGGTTGAATATTGTAAGAAACGTCGACAGAAGCCGACGGTCTATTTCAAGACCATATAAAAAAGGATTTTTCATTCAAATGTTTCTTTTAACTCTAGATACTCCATCTCTAAATACTTCTGACTAAATAACGAATATTGTAGGTTGCTTATTTTGTAAGTGCTAATATAATTATATATATATATGAGGTAAAAATTTTACTCCATTTCACTGCGTGTATTATCTCCTGCATAAAATCATATGATCTTTCATCCATGGAATGCATTATCCTTTCGTAAACATTTCGATGAAAATGAGTTCATACAGTAATTAATTTATATAAATAAACCATTTAAAGCAATAATATATATTTTTTTGTTTAAATAAAGTAATGATAAAATTTAATAATAGGGCAATGATGTTTCTAATAAGACGGCAGCTACAAATGATGGGAGGAAGGTAGAAATAATGCAATAATAACAGAGAACAGAAGACAATAATACAATACAGATAAGTTTAGTAGATATCTCCAATGGAAGGTAAAGACAATAAGCGTAGAAATGGTTAGTCGTAATAACAATTCCTGATGATGTAATGGTGAAAATTTAAGGCGCGATTTGTAAAAGGTTTAACGAGCAGGCAGCGTCTAAGTATCTACTGAGGAAAGGAGGCTCACAAAAGATGTCATTATGGGATTTTATTTCTGTCGTAAAGTAAAGATGACAACTAAACGTGATATCCGAATGAAAGGGGGTTAGATATTAGGACAGTAATCGGAGAACCCATATAAATTAAAACGGAGTTTGTTTTCTATTTTGATGTTTGGATGATGTGGTAAAATAATTAATCTTTTTAAAATAAATGTAATAAAATATCATAAGATGGGAAGCTTGGAGATATTCAGTGCAATAAAAGAGACGTATAAATAAAAAAAATATATTTAATCCCGTGGAACACCCGGTAAAGAATTGGTCTCCCACTCTTCTCCATAAGTTTTCGAGTGTCCTGTAAAAGGCAGGTGTTCAAAAAAATGAGACATTGTACATCTTAAATTCGGCGATGAGGTTTGCCACCCATCCTGAATGTCTTGATTTTATATTGGTACGGGAAAGACAGCTTGCATGTTTCATATGCAGCTGGTCTGCTGGCTACCCCACTTGTGGGATATGCCGTGATGGTATAGTATAGTATAGTAAATAAAATATTCAAAAATCACCGCGCTATGTTATGACCAGCCCTATATTTTGAAGACCTTTAAATTAATTATGCTTAGTATTCAGTAGAGACAACTGTAAATTGTACCTACATATGAAATCACCTAAATAATTTAAAAGGTGTAGGAAAGTGGTGGAAGTGCTTAGTTCTACAATGTTATTATTTATCACCTAGCTGTACAAACTATCATCCATCACGTCACTAGACAGATATAAATGTCAGAGAACATTTTCATTTACTTTTTGTATGGTGGTGAAAAAATATATACCTACTTACCTATTTCATGTGAAAGCTTAATATGATTGAAATATTTCTATCCGAAAATAGCTTAATGTAGTAAATTTATCTCTAAAGACTGACGGGAAAATAGGAGCCCTCTAACATCTGAAATATTCGAGAAAGTGGTAATTTCAACAGTTCCAAAGACTGCATAAAATAATTCAAATATTCTTACTTATCTAGAACGGTAGAACTTCGATATGAGAGTGCAAAACTATCTGAAATACGGATTATTGATAACTGGAATTACTCTGCTGATTATACATTCCCATTATATATGTGTAAATAAGTAAATATCGCAATAAAATATGATGATAATTCGAAGATTTTTTTACATGCGTATGTGTTCAACTCTATAAAGAAGGTTGAAGTGTCTACTCAGTAACGCGATGCGTCCACGCCTCGATTAACAAAATCCAGTAAACTATAAGAGTAGGTAGGCGATAGGTACTGTGTCCTACCAGCAACCCTATACTTTTTATCATCTTTCAGATCTGTGTAATAAAATGGTTGAATTGTTTATTTTATTACAACAGGATTCTTTTATATACCATTGTACTTTATGTACGTTCACCTTCTCTATAATATAAGCTATTCATTTTTGATGAACATTCACTTCAGTTATGGCTTATTTCCGGTTTATATCTAAATATATTTTATCTATATTATGATTCTTCTCTATCATACAATCTTTTTCTTATTTTTCCTTAGTACGAAGAAATTTATTCATAGCAATTATTTGAAATCAATATAAGAAAAATTCAAAGAATGTTTAATCTATTGCAGATACTCGTAATAACGAGGTTACTAAATTCATTTCATGAATGTTATATTCTTATATTTTTATGTATTGATCAATATATTAATATTTGTATATAAGAAGCTCATCGTATTCATATTAAATTTAATATATTCATGGAAATCTGGATATCAAGATCAACAACGAGTATGAAAATGAAACAATAAGCTATTTGTGACCTCTTTGGTTTTGACTAATAACCAGAATTATAAACGAGATCTCTCCATTGAAACGTATTTTACTGCTGTAGGCCTAGTCAAAACACATTTTCGCTCGAATATATGTAGACGACATTGCGAGCAGACATCAATTTTCGTAGCTAAAATACACAATAAACTACGAAAATTGATACTTTCTCGCAACGTCGTCTATATTCGAACGAAATGAAATGAAAACGTAACACTAAAATGTGTTTTGACTAGGCCTACTGATTTAGCAATATTGTAATCTACTTATATTAATCTGTACTATACTCTCACACCGTATCCCAAGTAGGATAGGCAAAGAAAACGGAACTCCACATAGCTATATCTCTAGATGTTTCTTTCGCTTCTTCTACATTCATAAAATTTCTCATGCACGCTTGCCTGTTTCTCTTACTCAACACGTGCCTTTCCTTGAGAAATTGATGCACGTAAATGGAATCAAGTAATTTCTCTAATATGACATTAGATAAATTAACGAAAATTATGAATCGATTTCGCATTCCGTTCCTATAGGAAGTCTAATGAATAATAATTTGTTGTTGTTTATGAAGGATTGTTTAATATTAATTTTATAGATTCGAAAACACAGATGATTCATCAAAATTTAACAGTACTATAAAATATTTATCTTTCACTAGTTTCCAAAATTGAATCGTGTTTTCCGTTGAACCGTTCTAAAATCCACTTTGATTTAACGTATTAATTATGTAGAAGCACCTGTAAGTTGATGTTGTTGAAGGTATCTATGATGACAGCCCTAACAGGTTTTGCATTTACAATCCCTGCGCGTTATGCTCGGGCACGCACATCCTGAGAAGCGACAGTAAAAGTTTACTTAATGGAACATCACGTGCTCCAGGTGTGGTCCAACTATTAAAGCCTCGCGTTAAATTTATATGACGGATACTTATAACAAGCATCAATATTTTATATCCCCTTTGACACATTTGTACCTGATAGACCTTTTATCTACTTTCTTCGTAATATGATTATAATACAAAAGTTCAGAAACAGGTAGGTTTATTTCCACTTCGATTATTAACCTTCAGTTTGATTTGAGAGTTACTCAGTAGAGATGAATTATGTAAACAAATTAGGTAATATTGAACTTTGACATCTATAAGTACCTACCTTCTATAGCAGAACACCATTTAAAACATTACGCCAAGTAAAAAGTTTAGTTACAAGACTCGTGTATTGATTAATACAATGCCTTATACACATTATATACATACTATGTAGGTATACATACGTTCTTACAGAGAAGGAAGTATAGAATTACTTATCAAATTTTGTTAAGACGTCGCTGAGTGTTTTATCTGTTTCTGCGGTTCAGTAGAGATGGTTTATTTGAAAATATTGGAATATGAATTAATTTTGTTCATGTTCCATTCGAAATTTCATTAAACAAAAGTATTATATTATTCATTTCTTTGTTTACAAAGATCAATAATCATTTAACTTCATAGTGTAGTGTTTAAAATTTTGTCAAAAATATACATTTAATTTTGTATTACAATTTATCAAATATTAAAAGAGTGTCCATGATTAATGAAACGAATATTCAATATGATTTTTGTATAGTCGATGAAATTAATTCAGGCATAAAATGTAAGAAAAATTGTCGAGAGTCCTTGGAGCGTTTATTAATGATGGCATTATTGTATAGACGCTGAAAAGTAGGCAAAGCAACCCGAGGAGCTTTTTTATTAGTTTATGAAAAGGTTTATTCATTGTACTTATAATATTTTGATCCCTTCAACGAAAAACGTCTTTTCATTAAATCCATCCTGTGTGAAATTATAGTCTCCAATCTACATACATAGATACATAAATAGATACATAGCTATCTACTAACCTAACTAGGGATAAGAGTATGTCCTCTAATATGACTAGCCTGCTTTCTTACAAAATTATTTTTTCTTCATTTAGGGTAGTAACCTGTTTTGCCCTCTAATTTCAAGGGTTTATTAAGAAGGGAGAGTGAACGACAGCATATAAAAATATAAAACCATCCTTTTAATATATAAAGATGCTGTATACAGTAGGTACTCTGGGGATATTTGTATCATCAAATTCTAGATGACATTGACTCGGCCTCCCCGAGAAATAGTTTGTTGTAGCAAATAAAATCCTTTATATAATATATCTATGCTCTAATAACCAATCTCTCTTTTATAATACTATAATATGACACTATTATAAAAGAGACCCTTTTATTTATGTATGATTTATCATTTCAGAATAAAAGAATATAAATAGGTAGGTATATACATAGAAACAATATTTTAATGATTTTCTAAAGAATTTGTATAAAAACAAAAGGTTCAATAAAAGTAAGTGACAATCTCGTTTGTGTTTATAGAGAAAATATTTCAAGCAATATATACATTTTCATTTATCTACAATATAATACACATTTTATTAAATGTCACATACGTACTTATAAGGTTCATTGATTCATCTAAGACTTTGTAATATTCTATCACACTCTTTGAAGAGATAATTTTGGATTCGAAGTACTCCGCTGAAATATTAATAGAAATCTGCTTGGTTAGTTAATGGAATCATTCAAATGATATAAAACTAAGAACAGATATTCATAAAGCATATAAGTAACAATATTAAATTTTAATTTTACACATATTTAGATGTCTATATTTTATTATATCTGGATACTTTGTAGGTTAATTTAAATTTAATTTCACTTTGATTATAAAAGATTTATATAGTAAACATAACTTTTAAAGGACAGTTTATGATTATTTCATGATTGATATAATAAAAAGTTTAAGGCTTCAAAAACTGTACCTAACCGCTTAGAAATAAAATAAATAAATATATGTATAAATAATTACTATCGAGGGATAACAGATAAATAAAAAAATCTTGTCAGAGAAAATCAATAAGTAGGCACTGTATTAGGTATTTAGTAAACTACCCACAATGTTCAATATGAGAATATATTTCATGATGAACTAAATAAACTTTGAAAATGTTTTGGAGAATAATAAGCGGCTAAAATATTATTGAAATCAGCTCTGATAAATTCTTTTGACTTTTATTCTTTCAAGAAAGCGTATTAAGCTATTCATGGACCAAAAGAAATTGACTAGAAAATATTAAAGAGAAGGGATTAATATGGGATTATCCAAGAAAATATTAGGTATATACAAGAATAATAAAAGAAAAGAACAAAATGAGAATAGACAAGATTTTATTAGTATTAAAAATATTGATATAGGAGATGTTGATATTTAATCAAAGTTTATCCAGATGGTAGGCATCAACCTATATGTAGATAATATAGTCAATACATAATTATAAGGTATGTTCATTCGATATGAATTCTCTATAAAAGTTGGAACAACCGATTTGAATGTTGTACATTTTGGTTGAATATATACCTACCTAATATAATTATATTGAAAAAAAATATATATCTAATGCACACTACTACGTTGTGACAGTATCTGCTGCTTAATATTTATAAGGAGCATTGATCCAAAGCCGATCAAACCGGATTACAAATGATTGGTCCGAATGGGAATCCGAAAATATATAATGTAGGTATATTATAGGCTAAGTAGAAATCCATCTAAAACTCGTATGCTCCTCTCACTTATGCCGACGACCCGTTCCCTCTTTAAAGGACATTTCCCACTTACTATGTGAATAATTTATTATTTCATTGCAAATTTTATCCACACTTTGATGTGCACGTATAATAAAATTTATATCGTTATTTCGCATAAGACGATATATCACGGAATTGCTTACCTATCTAAGACGACTGTTTCCAGGTAAATATGTTTTCTTATATCTAAGCTTTTAGTTGTTCATATTCCATTAACGGTCTAAAAAACACTTGTAAAAATACTGCTGTACCGATGTACAATTCTATAGTTACATGTAATTGCATAACATAACTTATTATACTGAATTATCAGCTGTTTAATATAACGAGGATATTTTCATATTTTCAATAGAATATTTATGTACGCAGTAAATAAAATTTCATGACTGGTTGTACACTGAAAAACATTTTTTTTAATAAGAAATAAAAATATATCAAATTTTCGATAAAAAAGCGATTCCTAAATATCGTTACAATGAAATCCCGATGAAATGTGCGAACTGATAATAAGCATTGATGTTGAAATCATCTTAGCAACAACAGATCGTTAGAAAGGATGAAAACAAAATAAATTTATGAATGTCGTATAAAAACACCATTACTGAACGAGGACTGCGTATTTTTTATATATTTTTTAGAAATTCCGCTTACACTAAATATCGTAAACTTTTATGAAGAACGTTATATCGGAATATCTTGAGGTTTGTTTTTATTCCTAAAATTATATCAGAAAAGAATTACGCATCTACTGTATTGATTAAATCCAATAAGAAATATCAAGACATGGTATTAAATCTGGCAGTTTCAGTTGAACCAAAATATTTGATAGAATGAGTCAAAAATCAACGGAGGCAAAAAGCTCCTCCACTGATAAAAATATGTAATATTCGTTAGAGTAATTCCAATGGAACAAGTTTTCATAGTATCTGCACTTGTGAGTTGTGGGCACTTCCTACACCAAACTAATACATGCATTAATTTATATTGTATGCACTTACCTACATATGTGTAATGCTGATAATTTTTTTTTTCTGATAGTGGGTCCATGATTTATCAAAATTGTCATAAAATAAATTAATGTTGATGGAGACTATCTATCCTATTGTATTAAATTAATTTTTATCTGAATTCGGTTTTCAAATAACTAGTACTATGTGTAATAATACTAGGGATTTCTTTCTGGGAATAAATCTTAACCTACTCCTATCTCACAAACGACATACATATTAGTATTAATACATATACTATTATGAAAAAACTCTGATCTTAATTCAATTCAATTTCATTCAGACAATTCTTAAAACATTAAAACACGCACTCTTAACATTGTCCCGCCTACACATAAAAATATATACCTACGTATAAAGCATATTTGCCGTTAATATATATGTTATTTGAGGTTATATGTTTTTATATAACTCTTACGTCTTAAACACTTTCGAACATTTTTACATTCACAAGGCTCCAATGTCGTTGATATAACGAAAACGGTATATTGTGAAAATAGTCTGCTACTATCTAAATTGTGATAATGTATAGGGGATAAATTTCTCCACAAAATAATATAGGTATTCTCCCGCTATTCTGGGTTTATTTATTTACATTCCCATATGTGGGATACTCAGCGGACCAACTGCTTGTAATAAACATACACGTTATCCTTCTCGTACCAATAAAAGTAATATTCAGGATTAGTGGTATACCTCATAGCTAAACTGGAATTTTTAAATATAAGATACATCTGTAATCTCATAAACGTAGGCATCCGACACTCAAATAAATTATCGTACATTTTTAATACTTTTATGAGGGCTGAATGTAACACGTGTTTAATATCCCCCAGAAGGCTACGGTTTTGATGATTTAATAATCTCGTCTTAAAATTTTGTCTCTCTTTCTGGACGAAAAACTTGTCAGTGAGTGAAGAGTGTGCGTCAAATTATCACCGAAAATTCTCTTAGCGCTAAGAGAAAGTCTTACGGTTTTCTGGTAAAAATGCAAAGACGTCACTAACAGTTGTATAGCAGGTTCAAAGGTCACGAGGTCGAATCGAATACTGTGATGAACAATCGCAAAAAAGTTGCAAACAATATCGGTAGGTGTCGGTTAGTTATAAAATTGCAGCTTATAATGGTAATACTCAGAGGTTACCCACATACCTCTGTAGCCTAATGGCCAGAGCACTTGATTCGTAACGCAGAGGTGCTAGGTAGTTTCGTAGGTGTGAAAATTCCAGATTAAACGAAATACAAAACCTACTTCTTCCCTTCTGTGGTCTGCAATGCATTGGATAGCATTGGATAGCATTGATAGATAACATTGGATTTTTAGCATTGGATAATGGTAAAAAATGTATTGGATTATTCATAGACCTACAAAAGGCTTTTGATAGTATTAGCCATGAGAGATTAATACGTAGACTAAATAAAATTGGGTTCGATGATGCATGTTTAAATTGGTTAAGAAGCTACTTATATAACCGAGAGCAGCATGTCAGGTTGAGAGATGTGTTGAGCGACCATGCTTGTTCCACTTATGGCATACCACAAGGCACAGTCTTGGGGCCTATAATGTTTTTAATATATGTAAATAATCTGTTTGATATAAATATTCGATCTGAAATTGTTTCTTTCGCAGATGATATGGTGATGTTATCTGTGGGTGACACATGGGATGAGGTTGTTGAAGTGGCAAATGTGGAGATGGGTGTTCTAAGATCATGGTTCGACCTAAATTTGTTAACGCTGAATGCTCGAAAGACTGCTGTGCTACCTTTCTCTATTAATGAAAAAAATGTACCTAAAAATTTGGATGTTAGAATCCACCGCTATGATTGTGATATGAAATGTTTTGGTGAAGAAACTGAATGTGTTAGATTGAAAGTACATAGTTCGGTTAGGTATTTGGGTGTGCTGGTTGATTCGGAATTAAAATGGAGAGATCAATTGTTTATGACTGTAGAGAGATTGAGAAAGATATTTTATGTCTTTTATCGTCTCAGAAGTTTTCTATGTACGAATGTGTTAAAAATGGTTTACTATGCTCTTGCGCAGTCGGTTATGCAGTATGGAATAATAGGATGGGGAGGAATATATTCTACCAGCTTGAAGCCACTTTACATCATACAGCGAAAAATTATTAAGATTATATTGCATAAGCCGAGTGATTACCCATCTGACCAACTGTTTTCTGACTTTGGAGTATTAAGATTGGACACAATATATAGGAGACAAGCTGTACTGCGTATTTGTAAGGAATATATAACTGATCCGATCCACCCGGTGGAGTGCATTAGCACATTGCCTCGTTTAGGTGGTCTTATAAAAATACCAAAAAAAAACACAACGTTTGCGCAAAACCACTACTCCTACCTAGGAGTGAAGTGGTATAATGCTTTGCCGGTGGATTGCAAGGATCTAGCAAATATTGGTATAGCTAAGTTTAAGTTAGCTTTAAAAAAGTTAATGAAGTAGATTTTTCTTCTCTTTGGGTATAGATTATTGATGATTGAAAGTGTACCTTATTGTTATTTAATTTGTACTAACATGTTTATTTTTGTACGATGTGTTTTTTTTTTTCTCTTTTCAAGTTTATGGAAAGTTTCAGGATTTATTCTGGTAATGTTTTTGAAATTGTTTTCTTTTTATTTACTTTTGTATTGTTTTGTAATATTGTAACAATGTAGCTCACTTCAAAACACGAGATTTTCTCTTTTTGAAGTTGAGTCATTGAAAAATAATGTTTTATTTATATGAATTTGTTAACTATGTAAATGTTATAAAAAAAAATTATAAATAAATAAAAAAAAAAATAAAAAAAACTTCGAATAATATTTAATTTTCTATTCTGGTCAAATAGTGTCACACTTATATTATATAGGTTTGCTGGAAGAGATTGCCTCTAGGTAATAAGCACGCCTTTTATGTGTATATTTTATTACAAAATAAAGAGTTCATTATTATGATATATCCTTTTTTAGCTAAATAATTCCCAAAATATATGGTTTATTGAAATGAAATGAATTCTTGAGTTACTACCGGCAGAAATGCCTTCAGCATTCGGATTTATTCGCAATCAAAATATGTACGTTAGTTAAAACGAGTAACTACACAATAAAAATAAATGTATTATGGAAACATAAACACTGTAGGGAACATGTATCTGTGTGGATTGTAGGAGTTGGGAGTATTTATTTATTTTACCTGTGTGTAGTATTCTGGTACCCCCACGGGGCTGGAAGCCGACTCCCTGTGTGTTGCTCAATGCGGTGAAGCTGTAATATGCCAGGAATTGCGATCTCGACGTCTTTTCTTTTATGCTGCAAACAAAAACAAACAAAAATCAGAATAATAATATAGATATTATCACTTTCCTATATATAATCAGAATAATAATATAGATATTATCACTTTCCTATATATAATCAGAATAATAATATAGATATTATCACTTTCCTATATATAATCAGAATAATAATATAGATATTATCACTTTCCTATATATAATCAGAATAATAATATAGATATTATCACTTTCCTATATATAATCAGAATAATAATATAGATATTATCACTTTCCTATATATAATCAGAATAATAATATAGATATTATCACTTTCCTATATATAATCAGAATAATAATATAGATATTATCACTTTCCTATATATAATCAGAATAATAATATAGATATTATCACTTTCCTATATATAATCAGAATAATAATATAGATATTATCACTTTCCTATATATAATCAGAATAATAATATAGATATTATCACTTTCCTATATATAATCAGAATAATAATATAGATATTATCACTTTCCTATATATAATCAGAATAATAATATAGATATTATCACTTTCCTATATATAATCAGAATAATAATATAGATATTATCACTTTCCTATATATAATCAGAATAATAATATAGATATTATCACTTTCCTATATATAATCAGAATAATAATATAGATATTATCACTTTCCTATATATAATCAGAATAATAATATAGATATTATCACTTTCCTATATATAATCAGAATAATAATATAGATATTATCACTTTCCTATATATAATCAGAATAATAATATAGATATTATCACTTTCCTATATATAATCAGAATAATAATATAGATATTATCACTTTCCTATATATATTACTTACACTCACATTCTGTTTGAAAGCTTATGAATTGCGTATTTTTAATTTTTACATATCAAAAGGTTCATTCAAAAGACTAACTGTTGCAATGATCGACATTCGTGCAAATATTTTTTTTACTAAAAGTAACACTAGGTTCACCTGAATACGGATCGGAATACATATATTAATGCTAAGTACAATACGTATGATATTTACAGGTAATGTTTGCGGAAATTATAACAATAATACAAATATAAAGGTCAAATCAAAATGCTCGATTCAGAATTAATGAATATAAAGAATTTTTTTTTTCATTCTTGCTGATTGTTTTTATTTTTGAATCAATGGAGTAAAATACACGTTTTTCGGTGCTATCCGTCTTTTTCTAGTTTATTGTAGGTTTTAGTAAAATTATAGTTTTTGAACACTACGAAAATCTAATCAACCCTCTTTCATAATACAGTAATTGTATAGAAGAGGTGACTAGACTGACGCAAAATTGCTTTGAATTTAAGGAATTGGTTTCAGAGGCGGCAAGTGCAAATAATAAGAAGAATTTAAAAAAATCCATCTTAAGTTTTTTAGTCATATAGGTTTGTAAAATTTATTCATAATTCACATTCGAATTGAGTCAAAAAATAAAAAAAATGTATGTATTATATACGAGAATTTAGCAAGAGACATTAATAGCGAATACAAATAGAGACTTTATTTACTGAAACAAGTGTTGGTGTATTAATAACAATCCATTGAAAAGGAATGTCGTGTAATATGTAGCGGCATTTAAGTAAAATGATATGAATTATATCCGGGAAATTCTTGGATAAATGGAAAACCCTTTGATATAAATTCTCATTAAGATAACGACATAAATCTGGAGTGTGAAACTTAGAGCCTGTTTTGGAGATGGGAAAACCAGATATTGAAATATTTATGTCTTTCTAACGATTAGATGTGTTTTATACATTCAACTAGTAGATAGATTGCGCTTCGGGTATCTAACCGAATACCTGTTTATCTCATTGTTATGTACGTATAATACACGTAATTGAAATTTATTTGTTATGTATTCATCGAATACTTAATACTTTATTTTTATTAAGAATACCGTGTTTTATATATATATTTTTATTTTTGTCTCAAGGACACAAACAGTCATAACACGGTTGATATATACAAATAATGTATAGCAATAAGCAAACCAATCAAGGTCCCCACAGATTACAAACACATACAACAAAATAAAATGACAAATTGAAAAAGAAACTCACATGAAAAGTGATAGGTCGATAGGAGTCTTCATTGCCAGACACTCTTGCCCAAAAACGCTCAAATAGTTATTAAAAAAGTCTGTACCCAATATTTTTTCAGAAACACGTGGGTCAAAGAGGTGTTTCATAAAATGGTAACATTTTCATAAGAAGAAGAAAATTGATTCAATATGACTAAAAATAAAAAAGCAAAATAGGTGTATCATTATTACATATTTGCTCGTTTTCCAAATTGTTAATGAAATTTTCCACCAACGCAATTTCCTTTAAGCTTTGGAGTGATTTGAATTTACAATATTTAAAATACATTCAAATTTTGTAATAATAAACTTGATGTTGGGTAAACACAGTTGAATTCAATTAGTGGATATACAATAAAGGTGTGAGTCAATTTAACATTTATTATGTATGGAAATGTATGTCTTATGGATGAATACATTTGTACATATTCATGTGTGTATTCTGTGTACACATCCCGAGCGGCTTGGGGATTATTTCTACAAATTGGGGATAATTTCAAACATTACCTTCCCTATATGTAACGGGCACGTTTGTGAGAAACACTGATGAGAATTAATACAAAAACATATCAAATTATTATAGTTTCCAAATATTCCAATTATCTCAATAGTATCTTTGTACTGTAATCTTCAAACCATTAACTATGGAATAGGCTTAGATCAGTGGCGTGTTGGGTAGGCTCGATCACACAGTTGTACTTGAAGATCTCCTATATGGTCTTGGTCCGATAACAATATAAATATATGGAAATGAATGGAAGAAAGTACATTTCTATTAATTTTAACTTGTTTGGCATTATTCATTACCTATTAAATTCCTACCAACCATGCCATACAATACCATCACGGCATATGTTTTCTTTCTTTCTTTCATTTTTTATTTAATTTTGTTTGATTTTTACTTTATTTTAGATAAGTATATATTATTTAATGCACATCTGTTGTTTGCTGTTGGGTTGGTTCCTGGCATCTTGATGTAGTTTGATGGGACTCTTGAGAATACTTTGGTGCCCTTCGAGTTTTTTTCAGGGTGCTTTGGCTTGTTATTGGCGGTTAACTCAAAAAATAAGCAACTATGCCTGCAATAGGGCGTCTTTGTTTCTAATTTTCGTATTTATTGTTTACCTTATGTGTTTAATGTGCCTATTGGTATGTTTGAAAAGGGTTGTACTAAAAACATCACAAGTTTGACGCGTTTTGTTAATAAGCGGATTTTCTAAATGGTATTTTTATTAAATTTTATAACTAAGAAATCTCAGGTAATGTCAGCCTTTTCAGCTTGTATGAAAGACAAGCCACTGGTTTAAATATCCAAATATATCAAGGAAGTATTGATATCATCGGATATTCTTAATGATGTATTGCAATGTTTTAATTTCAAATAACATCATATCGTTACCTAGTTATTAAATATATAAATATCTATGTTATAACGTAACTTAAGTTTTCAAAAGAACTATCTAAAATATAACATCTTTTCGCAAAGAAATAAAATGTTTATTTTTCAGTGTAAAATTTGTCTTAATATTGACTTTATAGGCTCTTCATTATTTTAACTAAAGTTCATAGGCTTTCTTTACAATTTTATCAAAGTGAAACACGGGTTTGGAACAAATACATCAGATTATCTTAACATGCTGTGCATTTTAAT
This sequence comes from Athripsodes cinereus, assembly GCA_947579605.1. Classification (NCBI taxonomy): domain Eukaryota; kingdom Metazoa; phylum Arthropoda; class Insecta; order Trichoptera; family Leptoceridae; genus Athripsodes; species Athripsodes cinereus. Next base: position 17,083,505 of record OX388311.1, read on the forward strand.
AACCTTTTCATTGTTCTTAAAGAAATGTAGGTTAAAAAAACATTCAGGACTTCTGATGGTATCTATGCAATGTTGTTCCACGTTACAGCGTTATACGAAACACGATGTTTGATTTAATTCATGAATAATTACAACAGAAATATCACTAATGAGAGAAGCCGTTAGCTTAGGAATGGTTGTTTGTTAAAAAAAATCAATTATGTAAAACCGAACATAAAAACAAATCGGTAAGGAAAGGTCGTCAATGTGCCGAGGCTGGTAAGCAGTTCAGGGGTTTGAATTAAATTATGTAATTTATCAATTGGTTACTACGCAGTAATTGTTAAAATATATACAACCATAATTAAGATGGAATTCTATTTAAGTAATGAATAAACATTACATAAAAAAGCATTTAACGTGAATATTCATATAAGAATAATTATATTACCATTAATTAGTGTATACTGGAAATGACGAGGCAATGCCTGTCGCCACAATATATCAGAGAGGAAAGACTCATATAACACGAAACGATGTAATCATTAATGTAATTGTATTTCAGTATAACGAGTATGACTTTTTACGGTATCACAAAATTACTGAGTTAACGCAGCCGTGATATATCTGATTATATTGGAACACAGAATACGCTCCCTCATGAACACTTGTGATGAAAAAATAATAACGTAAAACTCGTACTAGAGTTTTAAAGTTTTTTTATAGACACGAAATTTTCTAGAATAATAATATGCCAAATGGTATTAGGTGGAATTTTAAAAATAACAAAATTTAAAGATCGTCATTGAATCGACTTATTTCTACATTCAAATGTGAGATGCAAAGGAAGAATCGAAATGTTTATGCCGCGTAGAGAGAGTGAGAAATAAAAGCATTCTCGTGATGTTTACCCAGGCAGTGGTATATCCAGTAGGTGTTTTATTTTTATAGAACTGGCAGCAGTAAATCTTTGTTGTTAAGCAATCGGGATAATGGGAAACAGGGAGCGTATGAACTCCGCCTATCTCAACGGATATGAAGGGAAGACAGCAAAGATCAAATAATAAGAGTAAGCGATGATTTTGATAATACAAAATTGTGTAGAAGAAATTCGATTTTCTTTTAATGGCTGAACGTAGAAAATAAAACTTACTTCCAGGAACAACCGCCGCCTGGGAAGGAAATTCTATAACCGAGGGTAATAAGGCTCGATAAATTATATTACTTTCTCACAGTCACTTCCCAACATATGTACCTACATACAGACCTACTAGTTTCTTATATAAATACATAGGTACCTACCTATACATAATATTAATATGTAAGTACATAAGTGGACGTATCCTCTAACGTTACTGGAATAATGCACATTACAATGTTCACTATTCAAAATAAAACACTCTTGTTATGGAATAATAATAGAATCTCTCAAGTTCAAATAATACATTTTACAAGAAGTCTCTACAAATTGAAAGAACATTGTGGCTTTATTAGTATTATTGTTAAACTTCATCTTAAGACATTTACAGAATCTATTATATAACTATACTATACTATACTATACCATCACGGCATATCCCACAAGTGGGGTAGCCAGCAGATCAGCTGCATGTAAGAAACATGCAAACTGTCCTCTTTGTGCCAATATAAAATCAAGACATTCAGGATGGGTGGCATACCTCATCTATTATATAAGCATTATAATATTACTATTGGAATATAATTATTTCTCTGCGGTAGGTAGGTATATTTTGCTAAGCTTTACATCGAGGCGTTCAGTAATTTTGCTCTTCCATATGACAGACACGAGGAGGGGATACAAATGCTTTATTTGGAGAATAAATATTTGTATTACTTTTCGATGCGAAGATAATATTTTTTCGATAAAACTTTATTACTTTTTGGATGTTACTCGTGTATTTCCTTATTGAATCAAAATAACACATTAATAAGTTTGGAATCAGATACACGCTTGTAATCAAACAAGGTGTTTAAATATTTTATTCATTTTATTGTTATTTGATTTTTTTTATTCATTCAAGTACAAACCAAACTCAATTTCATATTGTTTTATTATAACTAACTTACATATATATAATAAAATAAGAAACATATTAAGTGTATTTTGTTTGTAATATATAATGAAAATATACGTTATTATTATTAATAAAAATACTATAATTATAGCATGCTACAATTTATTAATGGATATAAAAACATAAAAATAAACTGCCGCAATAGGCGTACAATATATGCACCAAATAAAAATAAGGACAATTTGTATTTGGCGCCGTTTAATAATCTGTAACCATCTCAAAGGCACCGTGACTTCTCCTAAGCATGTTTCCAATTTGCAACTGAATGTGACAGTAGGTTGGTTCTGTCATAAATCCGCTGGTAATCGGTTCTAGTCAGTTGAAGCTGAATCTCCTCTCTGCAAATTTGGAAGTATTTGCATTGTTAGGTTCTACAAGTTTGTTGACATCGAGGCATAGAGGTTTTGTGTCGTTTAAGGCCTTATGCACCGTGAGGCACAGTTTGAACTCCATTTTCTCTGTATTACTTTTGACATTGTGGAATATTGTTAAAATTACTTATGCTAATTAACGATTACCTTTCCACGAGACTTGTCTGTACAAGGAGGATGTATAGATTTAAGTTTTAATAAAATAGTCAAGGTATTGTTATATCTGTGTGGTTATCAAATTATTATCAAATAAATACATGGCTTATAAAAAAACCTATCCGCCACAAATACAAATCACGTCAATTTCGTCTACTGTGTTTAGTCATTTCAAACACCTTTGATTTATCTGCAACTTCATCATCACGGCACATCCCACAAAAAGACCGGCTACATTTAATAAACATGCAAGCTGACCTCCTTTAGTCAGGACGGGTGTGCAAAACTCATCGCTGAATTTAATATTTAAATAAAATGTCTTTATTTTTCAGACCCCTGCCTATTACAGAACACTCGAAAGCTTACGGGGTAGAGTTGGAAATCAGTTCTTTGCCTGGTGCTCTACGAAATAAGATACTTCCTAAGATTCCTGGAAGCATAATATAATAATTGAGTACCTATGATTCTTGATGATTTTAATCCTTATTTGAAATATTGCTTAAACGGTTTAGGCTTACTCATTCACAATTTGGATTAGTTAATATTTTTCTTAACGATAAACAAATTAATGGAAGGCATTATTATTGTCAAGCTATTTTTGAGGTTCATATAAGTAAGTTATTCTTCTTTTATTGAAGTATTAATTATGGAATCTCATTTTATACATTAACGTTGTCATTGGTGATGCGAGAGTCAAACAAGTCACTTGGAAAGGAACATCTAAACCATGTGATATAATTTTCATTTTAAATTAAGTAATAAAATTCAGTCGGAGTGAATCAGTCAAAGGGGTGTACTTAATAGAGTTGTTTGATTTAATATTTTAAGTGTTTAAAATAAAACTTTTGCGGTGTTGACATCTAACTTCATGGTGCCTGAATTATCAAATGAGGCGAGGGTTAATCTGTCGTGGCAATCGCGTTTTGCGGATCACCGCACACAACTGGAGACTTGAGCGTACCCGAGCATACATTAGCTGAAACAAGGTTAAATGTCATAGGAATTAACGGAAAGAGGATAATATGCTCTTTTTGGTCAATTACTTCAACAACCAGAACTTAATAAGGTTTTTCATTATTAAAAGGTAAGCTGAAAAATAATGAGTTGTGGTATAAAATAATCCACAAACTGAAAACATGTCGAAAGAAAAAAGATTATTTTTTAACAGTATGTAAAAAGTTATTAATCCGTACATATTGCATTTCTAATATAAGGTAGATCTTAATAGTCAATGTTGTCGTCCGACAGTACTTGATGGAAGTTCTTCTAAAATTTGTAAAAATAAAATACGTTTGCATAGTATGTCCACGGGACTTAACTGATCCCGAGTTGGTTTTCAGCAGCTTCCACTCTCGTCAAGTAAAGTATTCACGCTAGCATAATGAAAGTAAATTTATAGAAATTGTATTTGAGATGGAATTTTCATATTGTATCACGATATCAAAGTTATCAAATAATGTCGCATCACAAACCTACTTCAGTTACAAAAATATACTTTAAGAATAATATTATATATTCTATAGCAGACGGTGCGTATATTCATGTATTTGATTTAAGTATTAAGTAGAATCGACAAGTAGATAGAGCAAGTAGGAATATGTAGAAGATATATCCAACATTAGGGAGGGCGATTTAAACAATATTGTGAGTTATGTGTATTCGGTCGGACGCTGGGAAGGAAGCTATCGAATAATATTATATGGGCGGACGTTCAAGGAAAAGCGGGAGTATATTCACGAAAAAAGCCGTCAGTAGGAAGTAAACATCTTTAGGTGATATTTATATAGATGTCGGGTTTTGTGATGTTGATTTAGGATTAGATGGAGGAAAGGAATTGGCAGAGACCGTTGTCCGGTTTGTTTACCGAAGATAATCAAGTTGTTGGAGGGACATTTGGTATTCTCGAAATAATTTAATCATCTCTGTCTTGCTAATAGGTTGCGTGAATCAACAACACTATAGAACCTACTAACATACCTATGTATATAATAAGTTCAACTGCTATGCTTTTCATATATGTATATATCTATTCATCTACTTTTCCCTGTGTAAGCTTTCAATTCAAAGTTGGAAACTCCCTGCAAAAACCGACCTCTAAAATAAATAGTCCCAACCTTTTCAATAAATAAATATCTATAATCCCGCTTGAATACCTATATTCTGTCAGATTAAGTAAGGATTCGTACAGAGTACACGATAGTACAAGAGTGAACGTATTTCATTTTTTATTTATCCACACTCGGAATTTTATATAAACGTTATGAAATTAATAATTCAATCATTTTTTATGGCCGACTATAGGTAGCATAATATAAGTAGGTAAAATACTCGTATTAATAGTCAGCAAGATTTGGAAAGAATAAAGATGTACATAGGTATCATAATTAAAAGTTCAAGAAAATTGTGGCCATCCAAGAACAAGATTGAATAGTTTCCAAGTAAGGGCTCAACTATGTCAAGCGAGGCGTACAAAGAAAGATAAATATTTGAGTAAAGATCTTCTTGGTGCTCTGGATTCCTTTCTTACCTCAAAGGGTTGCAAAAGGAAGATATAAGAAATAAAAGATTTTCGTTTAATTGATAAAACCTAAATTTGCAGAATTAAGAAAAACAAGGACGAAAATATTAAGTTCAACGAGTATCTAATTTAGTTTGAATTTAGTTTCATTTTGTCAGAAATTTTTGTTACAAGATAACTGTATCCACATAAAATATTACTTATTAAAAGTCTTTTCCCTACCGTATAATCCAGAAACATTGCGTCACGTAAAAATATGAGAATTTTAAAATATCAAGTGTAACTAATCCTTTTCGTTCGATGAGATTTTATGTCATTTATACTGTGGGAAATACTAAAAAGTGAAGAGATTCTTAATGCTTTAAAAAAATGCGCGATCAGTGAATACCACAGGAATACTGAGAACAAAAACTCAGTAATGAGAAAATTATTTCCGGGAAAATTATTTAAAAAAAGAAGTAAAACGTATACATTTCAAGAGAGGAAGATAACGTGACCGTAACCAACAGAAATTTTCAGTATTTTTTAAAAGTAGAAATGTCTATAAAAATGTTTAAATTTAGAATAATAACTGCCAACACGTAAATTTACTACCGGTATTCAGGTACATGCATATTAGAAGTGCAAGGTGCTGGGGTGTTGACCTTATTATGGTTGAAATATATTTTATTTAAAAATTTTATATTAGTAAAATATATATTATTTTATAATTTGAATATCCAAATAAGTTTAAACATGAGTGCATATTAAAAAATGTATAATTGAGGTATCGTGAGATTTAAATTGATGAATGTTAACGGACCAAGATTTTGGTTTATATATTTTAGGTACCTACAATATGATGTCTGTAATAAAGATAATTCGTCAAGAACGTTTGTTTCTTCTTAGAAAATATTCATTAGTATGTCAGTAGTGGGAACCCTTGCAATATGTTCTGGTCTGCTCTTAATTGCGTTGTGGTGGTGGCGTTTTGTAGGGAGAGCCCCATCGACCGACATCAATTAAACATAAACTTAAGATATTGCTGTAAATGGGTTACCTTACCTTCCCGCTTTTACAATCCACTAGACATTACAACAATCCACATCCAGAACATACCCTATGTGTATTCGACCGTCTACCTTAGTAATTGTAATATCCACTATGTACGGGAAACATGTTAATACTCTACCTATATTTGGATAAGTTCATATAATATATTCAGATACTGTATACGAGCGTTCATTACAAGACGCTGACTATCTATTGTAACCCTTGAAGGTAAACTATATCTATTCACTTAGTATCGTGGTTAATGAATTAATACTCGGACAAGTTAATGATTACATTTCGTATGGATCTTTCATTCATGGAAAATTTAGGTGTGAATTTTGTTAAATTCAAACATTGAAAGCATTCGTTCAATTAAAAACGACTGAGTGCCCAAACCAACACAGTCTTGCTATGTACATTGATCGAAATAGTTTTACCAAGTTAAAACGGAATTAAAAGTATGCAATGTATAATAATTGAAGTATACTCACATTTATCAAGAACGAAAGTATTTATACATGGAATGAGTCACACCCTTACTCTTCATAATTACATACTTATATAAATGTACGAGTATCACAATAGAAATGAAGAAGATAGTGCTTTATTTTAGAGGTAAAACAATGTTTCTCTTCCACAATAATAAATTTACGAAGTTACGCTGCGCTACAACAGCACAACACGGAACTTTATGTCATATAGAAATATGTTTCCTGTCATTCATTATAAACAACTCGAGAAGTTATCGCGATGGTCCGAAACAAACATCTCATTTGGGTTGGAGTGTATCTACTTTAAAACCATCACTTTATTATTTACCACAGTTATTATTGTTACAACAAATGAATCGTTCATGTTTACGAGAAAGTAATGAAATACTGTCAAAACTTACAGAGGGTCTATGCTAAAGTCAAATATGGTATCAAAATTTAGAATATGGTACAACTAAGCTAAGTATATCGTTAAATATTTGCATTTTAAATTCTTTCTTGATTGATTATTCTCAAAACCAAGAATAAAATTGTATCCTATTGTTGATTTTCAAAATTCTGAAAAGTGATCCAAAAGTTATGAAAATCTTAAAAAAGTATAATGAATACATCTTTTTGTATAGTAGCGTGCTTTTTATGTTAACCGTCTGTAATAAAAATAAGAAGCTTTCAGAATATTCATTAACATGATTAACCTTTGTAAGTAGTGTAATGTACTCTTTATAATTTTTATGTTGACTACGTTGAAAAATATATAAGTACTCGTACACATACGGTAACTAAGTATTATGGAAAGTATAAGAATTATTATATATCGAATTATAAAACTTTTTTGATCGTCAACTTATGAATAATGTTATGAACACGAATAATCATGCTTATCGAAAATGGATATAGGTTTATTTCTATTGGAAAACGAGAAAATTCAAGATTTGCATGCATATAATATTGTCAGAATCGAAAACGGTATCGTTATAATATAAAAGACTAACGCTTTATAGAGGTAATAAAAATATTCTATATACTTACTCGTGCCATCATCTCAGTTAAGTACTAAAAGCGATTTGATTTTATGTTTAAAATGTGTATAATATTATAATGATCGGATCAGTAGTATAAGAGCCTTACATTGAAAACCATGTGAATAATGGAATTGTACATAAATCAATATCTTAGGAAATATCGTTATAGAATTACTACCAACTTAATGGTGTTGTTGGAGATTGTGCAGGGAATCTGGATTAGGTAATATTTATATGGTAGATACGGAGCTTTGTCATGCTAGCATTACGCACTCTCATAACTAATAAATGGGCAACACATTTATAACAAAACCCAGATATATCTTTTTAAAAAAAAAACATACAACATTCATGGAAGATTTACAAATTAATGACGAGCCATTATGAAATGAAATGTTCATTGATAATGTAAAAATATTATTGACTAAGTTAGTTATGTACTCGTATATTGGGTTACAACAGACAGTAGCTATGTGTATATGTACATGTTGCTTCTATTTTTACTTAATTATTGCGGTAGTTACTTATTAACTGTATGAGCGTTGTTCTAAAGATACACATATATATTATGTATATAATAATATTATTATATAGGTTGATTGAACTCTTCTCCTTATCGAGTGTGTCAATATTGGGGTTTAGTTACAGAGGCGTCTGATAGTTTTCTCAAGTAATGGAGTAGAAACTCAATTACCGCTGAATTCCACCCAATCACCCCGTAGATTGAGTTTTAAATTGATAGTTATGGGCATACTCGAGGGCAAACTGGGATTCTTTTGGAGTTTGTCTGAATGAAGAATTGAGAGATTTTGATGTATGGATGTCTGATGGAGCTGAAGTAGCTGGGGAAAAATTCAACTCAGCGGTCGTCTCAGCGGCGACAGTTTCGCTGGGTAGGTGCAGGCCTGGGGGACGTCGTTGCACCAATTGGTGGACTCCGGAACTCACGGTCTTGAGACGCCAATATAAGTCCGCCGAACGGGCCTTCTGCCCGGTGAGAAGTGGCAGCGTGTTGCGGGACTCTCCAGCTGGGAAGCAACTCTTTGAGCGGCTCCAGCGAGCGAGGGGCTCCTACAAATTGGCCATAAGGCATGCTAAGGCCTCGGCCTGGAAGGAGTGGATAACAGAAATGGGAAACGCTGACCCTTGGTCTGTGACTCGGACTGTGGTTAAATCTAAGAGGTCTGCTGATCACTATCTTACCAGTATTGTTTCTGGCGATAATGAAACAGTGTGTATTGACGACACACTCAGGGCGCTGTTGGATGGTTTGGTGCCTCTTGACTCAATGTCAAGGGACACACCGTTTCATGCAGCGCTGCGTTTCCAGTCGCGCTGCCCCCCTGATGAGTCAGTAATCGAAATTGACGATGTGACACATCAAGAATTGGGTGAAATCGTCAAAAGTTTAGGACCAAGAAAGGCACCTGGAATTGACAGAGTGAATGGTGCGATTGTAAAACAGGTCTGGAGGTTTTGCCCGGCTGAAATGTTGGGACTCTTCAGGGCCTGTCTGAGACAGGGAGTGTTTCCGAAAGTATGGAAGAGAGGTCTGCTCAGGGTAATCCCTAAAGGTAATGACAAGCCTCTGTCGGATCTCAAGGCGTATAGGCCCATTACCCTGCTGCCTTCCTTTGGCAAGATTCTTGAGGTCTTGGTGAGGAACCGGCTTGCTGGGGCCCTTGTGCCGGGGGATCCAAAGCAGTTTGGCTTCAGCCGGGGATTATCCACAGAGCACGCCATTGATGCATGCATGAAATGGAAGAATGAAAGTAAGGAGAAGAATGTGCTGGGTGTCTTCCTTGATATAGCTGGGGCTTTCGACAATGCGTGGTGGCCACTTATATTGGCTAAGCTGAAGATACGGGGGTGTCCCCGCTGGTTGTTCGATATCATCAGCAGCTACTTCAGCAACAGGTCAGTGGTGATCACTCACGCAGGACATTTGGTCGAACGGATCGTTGATATGGGCTGTCCGCAGGGTTCGGTCCTGGGACCGTTCCTGTGGAACGTCCTCTTTGATGATCTTTTGAGAATGGATCTTCCACCTGGCTGCACAATTTTCGCATATGCTGACGATGCTCTCCTCTTGCTATCTGGTAGCACTAGGAAAGCGATCGAGGACAAATTTAAAACCGCGATCGAGCGCATCCTGACGTGGGGTAGTGTGAATAGGCTTGTCTTCTCACCGAGCAAGACCTCTGCGATGTGGTTGAAGGGGACGCTTGGAAGGGGCAGAAACCCGGTTCTCCGGATGAGTGGAGTACCCGTAAGGGTGCTCGATGAAGTTCGGTACCTGGGAGTTGTTCTGGACAGAGGCTTTTCCTTTCTCCCGCACGTAAGAGCGACTGCCGAAAAAGCAAAGGTGCTGTTTTTCACCCTTCGCAGACTAAGTCGTGGTACGTGGGGCCTTAGGTCGGGGACTGTGAGGGCCATATATCGGGCGACGTACGTGGCGCAAGTCACGTATGCTTCTCGTGTCTGGTCGCACAGACTTTCGGTGGGCTCTGTGTCGACGGCAGTCTTGAGGGGACAGAGACTCCCGCTACTCGCCGTCACAGGTGCGTATCGTACTGCCGCTAGCGATGGCCTTCCTGTCATCGCTGGTGTGTTACCTGCCGATTTGGAAGTCCTAGACAGTGTGGCCAGGCGTAGGATCAAGGCGGACGGTAGGGCCGAACATCTTGGTGTGTTCATTCAGGTAGAGCCTGGAAATAGGGGAATTAGTAGGGCCTTCAGCCGAATCAGAGAGAGAACTTTGGAGGTGTGGCAAGAAAGATGGGATCGGGGGAGAACCGCTAGACTTGTCTACGGTTTTCTCCCGGATGTGAGAGAGAGGATTAAAAGGGGCTTCCTGACCTTCAACCACTTTGCTGTTCAGTTGGTGACGGGCCATGGGGAGCTTAAGGCCAAGCTCTTCGAACTTGGGCTTGCGGATGATCCATGGTGTGCTTGTGGGACGGGAGCACAGTTTGCGGAACACATCCTGTGGGAGTGTCCATTGCTGACGGATGCGAGAGATGTAATGATTGACAGTATGAGTGACGACACCCCCAGACCCATCTGGTCTGGGGAGTTGGTGACTTGTCCTGGGAATTTCAGGGGCTTTTTGAGATTTGTAGATGTATGGGTGTCTCGGTGGGATCTTCTACGTGAGCCGGGCTCACCCCCGGCTTTCCTAGAGGAGCTTGATGGTTGATTTTACCTTGTGTGGTTGTAGCTGTCGCGGGCGAACTCATTTCTTCGTCTTTTGTGCTGTCCTGTCTCCCTTGGTGGAGAGTCTTTGGTCTGGGTGGGATGTCCCTTTGGGGAGGGAAGCGTTTTCATCGATGGCCCCGGCATCGGCGGCCCTCGGTTTGCCGTCTTAAATACCCAATTAATGTTTCTGGACACCTCAGCTCGGCGCTCTGTACCAATGTGTATATATGTATATGAATGTGTATATTTTTATTGTTTTTTTTATGCTTATGTATTTAGCTGGAAATTCTTTTATTGTTGATATATTTTACGTATGTATATGCTTCTCTCGGCTAGAGGGACATCGAAGGAGTGTAGTCAAAAGATTCCACACGTGGGGGTTTTGGTCGGCCAGTCCTTCAGACTGCCCATCATGGCACCTCTTGTGTGGACAAATTTGTTAGTGTAGAAATTTTATCGGATAAATGGAAGTCCCCAGACTTCTGAGCTATCCGGGTGGACGGTGGGTCTCCTTCAATGATAGTTATGGGTGGATTCTCAATATCCTTATTACAATTTACATGGAAATTTGAAACCTCCACGTCTCGTCGCATCGGGTAAATATTATGAAACATCTCTGCGATACATAATTTCACTACTCGTGTCAATCTGTTTACGTACTTTCATAACACATTTAGGATATTTTGCGTGAAGATCAAAAGGAATTTCATAGTTAGACGTGACAATTATTTAAATTGATTATATAAACAATAATTACCTACCTATTGTTTTTACAAATTTTTAGGATGTACGTGTAAATACAAACATTGACTTTTATTCTTCAATAATGTTTATTTAAAATCAGAGTAGGTACATCTAAAATGTTTTTCTTTACGGAGTGTACCTATTGCTGAAAGTAACTGATGGAATTTATTATTACTCTTCTTCTTCTACTTGGGCATTAATTATTAGTCCCACATGGTGGTGGGGTCTGCCTGGACTTTATTATTACCGCTATCTGATACTATTATACTATCACGGCTCATTCTACGTGGGGTAGCCAGCACACCCGGTGCACGTTATTAACATGCAAGCTGTCCTCTTCGTGACAACAAAAAGTTAAGACATTCAGAATGGGTGGTAAACTTCATCACTGAATTAAAAATGATTTTTTTTCCGAACATCTGCCTTTTACACAGCATTCAAAAAACGGAAAAGAGTGGGAGATCACTTTATTGCCGGGTGCTCCGCAGAACAAAATTATTATTAGTAGGGTTCATTTCATCATTTCCGAGTATTTAAGGCGAACCTTCTACCAAAATCCTTATATTGAAACGCTTTACATTAACTAACAAGAAAAGGTTTGAATCTTCATTTGATACACAGAATACCTCTGTACAGATAAGGGTACAACCAGCCTCCGGCTCGACGGAAATACAGAGATGTTCAACTCTACTATCCGCATTGATCCTACGCCTGGCCACATAGTCTAGGAATTCTAAACCGGCGGGCAGTACGCTAGCAATGACTGGAAGGCCATCACAGCGGCAGTGCGATACGCACCCGTGACGACGAGATTCCTCTTTTCTTTCATATAAGGTTTTTGAAGAAATTCACATGAAATTGGGTTAGTTGGAAGAAATCGAGCTTCTGCGATAAACTCGTCTTTTGTAAATTGATTGTATTTGATTTAATTTTTTTTTGTAAATTAGCCTATAATCAATGTACAGTAAAGAATAAATCAAATTATGCATATTGTCATGGATGGAAATTGAAAGACAAAAATGTTACCTCCGCGCCACACCGGTCGTCAGAATTATTTTACATTCCCCCATCCTCCATCATCTCTTCTCTTGGTAGGTAGCTACTTCAATATTTTTGAACCTTTTACTACGTCAGAATGAATTTTGATGAAACATTTTCTTTCACATGACTTGACGTTTCCTTCCGAGATTGTAATCATAGGATTTCATTAATTCAACAATACAAACTTTGCTTTTATAAATGCGCCAGTTTCATACATATTCAACATTGGTAATAAGATAATTGCAACGTGGATAGTTTTAAATAAAAAATTATGTATATCTACCTAATGTGTAATTATATATTATGCCCATTTGTGAGCATTTGGCAGGATTTTCTAAATAACCAAGAATTTAATTTCCTCATTTATAATCATAAATCTGAGATATTAATTCATATAACAATTAGTATATTATTATTTAGCGCTATATCCTACACTTAACATTACATCCATCGTCATAAGTATAAAGAAAGAGAAAATTGTATTTTGCGACAGTACAAATGGATTATATTATAATAATTTTAATAAACATATTATAATGAGTATGAAGCTTTGTTTAAATATAAATGACACTTTGTTAATTAATTAATAAAGAGCGAATTTCTAACAGATAACAGATTCACACAAGATTTGTTGTTTATATTATTAACAGTTGATTTATGTCACCTAAATTTGAACAAAGTTTCTTTATATATTCATCATTATTACAAAACATTTGAAAAAACACATGGACAGAAATAATACACACAATCACAAATCAAAGACAATGCATTATCCTACTCAACCCGCACTCATTATCCAACCCCCTGCTATATAATACCAAGCCCACAAGTTTGTCATTTATTACAAAAGTTATATAAAAAATGAAAAAAAGAAAAACAGCAAAACACCAATCCAACATGCATAACAGGCAGCCAAAACAGATAATGTGACTGAGCGTGCGCGCCTAAACAAGCAATCAGGACTATGCAGTCATAACCCGCAGCAACCTCACTAGGCGAGTGCCTGTATCGAGGCAAGCCGCTAAATATAGGTACAATTTAAACTTTTTTTTTCAAGCTTATCAATATTTTTATTAACCCTAGTAGCAGATGTTACTTTCACTTTTTGCAGATGGTGTTATTATAAATTTAAAAAAAAAACATCTAGTAAAATAGGACAGAGTGTATTATAGCATGGAGTAGTGTAGTGTAATGTTTCGTGGAGCAATCGGCAAAGAAATGGTATCCCACTAATTTCTGTGAATTTTTGTATGTCCTGTAAAAGACAGGTATTAACGTCTTCAATTCAGCGATGCCACTCACCCCGCTTGCTTCATTTTTTGTTGGCGCGAAATGGACGGCTTGAATGTTTATTACATGCAGCTGGTCTGCTAGCTATCCCACTTGTGGGATATGCCGTGATAGTGAAGTAGTGGATTATAAATATAACTTTACTTACTCGAAAATTAAGGACGTATCACCATGATCCGAAAATAGTACTACAGGCGGGGTATACCGCTCATTAACTCCGCAAAGTTCTGTGGATTCCAGTCTTAAAGCTCCACCAATACAACTGAAATCAAAAGAAAAACAAAAAAATATGTAAATAAATTTACTGTACGCATATTTATTTAATGAAATATAATGACTGACTGGATTTCTTGAAAACATTCGATGAAAATTGGCAAAAATCAGTTGTTTTTGAGATAAGTAAGGGGGTATGGGAAATTCACACATTTCGTTAAGATAATGTTATCATAGCATCATTTTGGTTTACTTTGTTTTTTTTTAATTTTATATAGTGTTCGAAGTTTTATTGTGAGATGTTTTGCAAAATATTGTAAGTTTTTGTTTATTTTTCTTTTTTTTTGGATTATAAGGTTGTATTTTTGTGGTTGTTTTTGAATTGTAATTTATTTATGATCTGTTTATGTCGTCCACTGTCCAGCAATTAGGTTTTACAACTGCAAGCAAATATAATATATTATATTTAAATAAAATAAAATAAAAATATACCAATACGACACAATGTATGAAAAAAATCTGTTTGGATGTTTCAATAATATCAGTTGTAATATAATACTTTCTCTTTAAACAAGTTACGCCTGGAGAGCTCCGCAAGGAAAAATAATTCTAAAGTATTAATGTCCATTAACTAGGTATCATACATATTATGTATGTACAGTGGAAAGTGGAATAAGTGTGTTTTAATATATTTATCACTTTCGAATTATAGTGGATTAATTGTATTACCTTGTGCCATTGTGATGCCCTACAGCCACTAGTCTATACAGCTGTATCTCCACTCTTTGTCCAGCGGCAGGTTGAAATTTGTATATGCATGATGTTGGACCTTCTAATGCGGGTGATTTGATTTGTCCAGACGTTCTACTTGATTTGTTTCTCAAAAGTCGAGCGTCTATTGTCATATTGCACACTGAAAAGTACACATATCTATATTATTTAAATATAATAACGAAATGAATAACATGTTAATAAATAACTTTTGTATTTTTGAAGAGGTAACACTATGAAAGCTCATTTTTAAATTTAGGTAATAAAAATAAAAAACAGTATAACTTTCACTAATTAAAGTTATACAGTGTTTTATTTTTATTACCTTAATGTTAATAAAATTATGAAAATAATCTCTCACTTTTTTGCAGAGACTGTCTTACAAACTTGGTTTTACACTTCTTAGTAGGTACTGTGTTACTTTCAGGGTTCCTATGAATATCTTTAAGGCTGTTATGATTATATTTTGGACGGAAGTTTGTTCTTCCAAATATGAGGCTTAGTTAGAATTCAATATAATGGAAAAGTTACTCGGGTTAGGAAAATAACTCGTATTTTCCGTTTCTAATGTAAAATAAAAGTTACATAGTTTTTTTTATAAAAGAAAATACATCTTAATACCAGCGTAAAATTTATGAATATTTTGCTCTTTTTGTTTAAAATAAAATTTTTGGTGTATTGTACACAAAGCAAACAAAATATTGTAATGTGAAAAACATAATACACATAAAATACCCAAAAAAGAAATGAGAATGAGTAGTGCAATAAACTTGTAAGGAAGTTGATTTTTTTATTTGTTTGTATGTTGATTTGAAAGACTTTGAAAATGGCTAGTATAAATAAATAAATAATTCATTTCTGAACCATTTATAATACTTTATACATTTATTTATGAATAATACTTTAAGAAATAATACATACACTATAAAAAATACAATAAAAATAAGCTAATTTTTTTTTTATATTTGTCCCCAGACAGCTACATAATTACACATTTCAACATAGAATGAATAAATTTTAATTTGTTTTAGATTTGAGAGTGTGAGTTAAATTAACTAACGAAGGCTAACACTAATGAAGGTACAAGGATTAATTATACTTGTACGTAGAATAAAACAATATGACTTTAGTGGTGTATGAGTGTGGCAGCAATGGGTGGCGGCCGATCGTTTCTGCCTACATACATAATAGATATATATACATATTTATATTTACAGAGAGATGTTATGTAGGGTGAAGATAATCCACTAAACTCTCTTAATCTGCTTATTTACTTTCCAAGTTTGAACTACACTTGGAGTTCGCAAACCTCCCTTGTACATCTTTTTATACATTCTATCATTTTCAAGTTGCAATAAGTTACCATCCTATACACGGATATATATGTAATGTACATGGGATTAGTAATCCCTACAGCACTATGCATGTATGAGTAGGTATGTAGCAACGAATTGCACACTAAAAGTTTTTATATATCTACATAATTATATATGGTTTCTGTAAGTTCTACGGGTGAAGTAACCTCGACCCAACAATACCTAATGTGTATGAAATAGGAAAGTTGATGGTTCTAACACACTGCTATACTAAGTGAGTCAGTTGAGTTTACTTAACTTGTAACCGCACATCAATTATGAACGCAATTCTTGAATAGAAGAGCGAAAAGTTGGTTCCATGACGAATGAGTTTAATGTTATTATGTATACTAGTATTTATTTATTCGCTAACTGAGATGACAAGTTATAAAGTAACTCGTGTTCCCATAGTGCATTATCACATCTACAAGTGTAGATGGTAACATTCACGTCATATTTTATGTGAAAATGTCAAGTCAAGTCTTACTGAAACAAAATATTTGAGGAATTATTTTACTTTCATATACATTTTGTTATAATATTAAACTAAATTTGTAGTTCATTTACAAAAAAATCATTACAGATTAAAAATTATAAGTTGATACAGCTCTTATTTTATTTTTATAGTATATGCACAAGTAATATCTCTTTTTTAAAATCGAAATATGCAAAAAAATCAACATACTTATGACATGATGTAGAATGGTACAAACATAAACTTTTAATATTTGAAAATCAAGTAAAAAAATGTCCAAATAGTCAATTGTAAATCATGATTAAGTTGCCTTTGTGATCATATCCGCATTGTAAAGACAACAAAAAAACATTTGAGAAATACATTGTTAAAAATCGTTATCTTGAGTAAATATTGGTAAGTACTTCGAAATTGTAATTATATATATATAATGAGTTACAATCCATTGGATTGGTCTGCAACGAGTTTGGTTTTTCTTCTCCATTCGTCTCTATTCTCCGCCAGTCTTTTCAGCTCTACGTATGAGCCACAGTTCATATCACTCTTCAGTTGGTCCATATATGCGTCTCTTGGTCGGCCTCTGCCATTTGTCCCGTCGGTCTTTCCCTCCGCGATGGCTATGATTAGAAACTGTTCATGAAATATTGGGAGATATTTTCCATAAAAATATTTTGATAATAGTAAATAGTAAAAATAGCAACATAATGTTTGTGGATTGGTTGCTATCTGCACAGATACGTTCAATTAAACAGATTGGGCATGAAAGTGAGTCTGTGTATTTTCCTACAAACTTTAATCCACATGGATTAGCGAATTGCTGCTCCACAAATTTAAAACGTATTGTGTTCTACCAAAAAATTATGTGATTTATTAAATTAAATTGTTTTATTTTTTTGTTATCTGAAAGTAATTAAAAGAATTCAGAAATGGCTTCTGATAAAATATGTTTCTGCAAAAATAGATGTAGCTAATCCAAAAAATATATAATTCGATTTATCAAAATTCATTTGAATTAGTTAATATTGATTTATCAACTACAATTGAATCAATTTGTGATTTAATACAATTTGTCAGAGTGATTTTATTTTCACATTTTGGCAAATTCAATTAAAAATACTACTAATATAACTTCACTTTGTTAGTTATTTACAAAGATTCAAAAACTCACATTCAAGTATTTTTGGTCTTATTTGATAATCTAAAAGCTTTTTTCCGAGTCTACTTACTTTCTTTTCGCTATTTTCAGTTTTAGAATTTAAGTTTTTGAATGTATCACTTTTCTAAAATATTCCTTAACTCACTCAATCGCGAAATATTTCAAATTCCAATACCATTTGAAAATCCGTTTGAAGAAGGTTCCCGCTTTTTACATCTCCGTGGTCCAAGACAAGTACCTTTAGGAAATCTGGGAATCGGGGACCTAAACAAATAGGTCCTCAATTTTGAGTCAGAACGTATATAGCATATGTATATTTTATGTTTGGCCCATAACAACTCGTCTTGTTTCTAATGTGGCCCAAGGAAGCTAAAAGGTTGGACTGCCTTGTTTTGTAGTACTGCAACATTAACGATTAATTAATTTACTCGTACGGTTTGAACAAAAAAGGATACGTTGTTTTCCATGTTTCTCTATTTTGCTAAAATATTATTATTAAAAAAAGTCAATACCAACCTAGAAAAAGAATTTTCTTTTCTTAAACTTTGTAATAAAATGTCAAAAGATATTATTGCTTTGATGTAAGAGCGGATCAATATAGCATTTTCCTTAATATTTCTCTTTCAATTTATTGAAGAATAGCTTCAGTTACTTTGCGACGAAGGAAATCATTTTCCGGTACTAAATACCGCAATAAAAATGGAAACCGATATCGTTACAGGGCTTACGGGCATCAAAGCTACTTTACACTGTGGTGTATTTTTTTAAAGATAATTTATTATATTGTATACTTAGTATATATTTCAACAATACCCCAATTAATATTTTGTGCTTCTACATTTTTGACATGTTCGACACATTGCCATTGCTGACAACGGGTGAAAGTGCGCCATTCACTCTAGTACCTGGCACTTTCTTCCTTTCTGTAATTGTGTCCATCGCATCTTCCAACGCTCACAAACATTCTTCTCAACTTCTCAAATATACATATTCACTTTCTTATTTCGGTGACAGGAAAATTATTCGAATCACAATTATTCGAATGGACAATTCTTCCAAAAAACATTTGTACGAACAAACTTTTTTTCGAATGACAATTATTCGAATGGCAGTTATTCGAATCAACAATTATCAGAAAACACAATTCTTCGAATTTTTATACGTTATATTGATAACAACAATTATCCGAAACACAATTCTTCGAATTTTTATTATCAAGATAGATAATATTGCTCCTATTTTCGGCGAAAAGTGACGTACTTAGCTAAGTTATATTATATAATTCGACTCAGTTTGCAATCGATTTATCTAAAAAGTGTCAAACGTTTGGAAAAATAATTTAAATATATTTATAATTAGGTATGAACGCAATTGTCTCATTTTCTTAAGAAACTAAAATAACGTTAAAGTTGGATGAGGTATGGCTGGAGTTTTATATGAAACGTAATATATGTAATTGCGTCAATATGACCTGCTTCTGAAGATCAAAATAAAATGAATTTAGATTAATATAAAATAATTCGAATAATAGGATTTTCTAACAAATGTTAGTCGAACAATTCACTTTCCATTAATTGTAATTCGAATAATTGAGAGTCGAACAAATGTTATTCGAAGATTTGTTAATTCGAATAATTATTTTTTCGAACAATTGTGAATTCGAACAATTGTATTTCGAAGAATTTTCATGTAATCCTTATTTCAAACATTAACACCAATATTTATTTCACAAATCTTTCTTTCAAACACTAACACCTCCTTTAAAATTAATTGATTGAGTATATTATTTTTTAAAGGTTTCATGAAAGAAATAAAAACTGGATTGAAACAAGACTCCTACGCCAATAGATCTTCGCTACGTTGTTATAGGAAGAGTGAAAAGTGGAAAACAGTATTCGAGATTGTAGTAAAGAGTAGGTATATAAATTTGTGTTATTTGGAGGTGAGCCTGACGGAAGAGTTTCAGACTTTTGATGGGGGAAATCCTGGTTTATATTCAACACAAGTATATTGTTTATTGACGATGGTGTATGGACTATGTTTTTGTATATTTCAAACATCACCATTAAATATAATTCTACCAGTTATATATTTCTATATAATCATGTAAAATGTTAGTAGATAAGAGAAGCATTAAAAACAATAGATTTATCTGCTAAAGAATTAATTTCAACTAATGAAATTGTATACAAGGAGACATGATTGATCAATTAGCAATATAACGAGTATTGAAATATCAGAATCCAGAATATCAGATTATTTCAGCGGCAGAAGATACGCGGGTAGATACGAGTAAATTCTACTGACATGGAGTGGAAAACATGAATTTGGCATTGTAAAGGATTTAATGAACAATATGTTCAACATTTAATTTTTATTTTGATCCTTATGCATTATAGGATTAGACTTTGTAAAATTTGATTGATAATCGGTCAGAACCATAAAATGAAATGTTCAACATTTTTCTTTGTGAATGACTGAATGTTGTCGTTCGTTAGACATAATTTGAAATTAAATAACATATTAATGGCAATTTTATACGAATTGTGTTTTATAACTTACAGAAAGTTTGTGTGATTATAGGAATACATATTTAAAAAGTAAATGTTTATGTCAATTCAATATTTGTTGATCTACTCAGAATAACTCACTGTTTGAGCAGTGCGCCTCCAAGCCACACTGGGCGCATCTCGTGGGCGCTTCCTTTCCACAAGGACACGCTCCATCTTTGACACAACATGCGCAGTTCCGTAGCTTATTATCCCATGGACAGGCACATCCTGATGTCGACTGCGTCCACAAGTCTACCTGGCCTGAAATTGAAAAACCAATATTTAGTAAACGACATAAATGATTCAATAAGAACGTCTAATTTGATATAAATGACGCTAAATGTTCAAAATCTCCGTTGTTTGGTCGGTGACCAAAAAAAGAGTTCATCATTTGAAAGATCACTGAACTAACAAGTATTTAGTTACTAAGCCATATTTTACCTAGTAATTTCAACAATATTTTGTTTACTGTTATAGTTTTTGGAGGTATAGTATTATAAATAATAATAATCTGGACAATTTATTTAGCGCCGTTTTGTGGTACAAATCACCGCAAGGGCGCATAAATATATCATCAAGACATTTTTTAAATTAAAATTTATTAATAATAAACACCTCAATTAATACATAATACCTACATCTATTTACATAATAATAAATATTTCAATTAATGCAAAATACACCTATGCACATAATAACTTTTCAACTGAACTTTTATTTATGTTTAGAATATGTAAATAACTTTTTAGCTTTTAATATCTTCAGGGTTTGAAGTAAAAACAGAAACAAAATTTAGTCAAGTAGAATCGCTAAGTACCTACCTACATTGTTTCATTTTAACCTTATTTACATCTAAAGATAAACATCATTCTTTTCGCATGAAAACTTTAAGGGAATATTATTTTCTTGCAAAAGTTCAATCTTGTATTAGATTATTAACATCGGCCACCTACTTGGAGGTTCTTTGAATTATTTGTGAAAGGGTAAGAAACGTCTTAGAAATATGTGAGGTATGTTTTGATTCTAGAAATGTATGAGAAAGTAAAAAAAACGAAGAGAACCTTTGCCAGGTACATTTATTTTTCTACAATATGTTACTTGTTTAGGAAAAAACAAAACTTTTAGTTCATATTCTTTTACCTTTCTGACCCGAACAAATCAGAAAATAAATGATATTACGATCTATATTGTACGTCAATATAAATATTTTATTTTATTTATCACACATTTTTTGTGACTGAAAATTTTTGGACATTTTAGAATATTAAAAATAGCATAGAAAAACATTTTTGCGTTTGTCGTGTCATGCTACGACAAGTATTTTCGAAGAGATATTTTAAAATCATCTGCGTGCTGTATGATACTCGGAAACTAAATTAGTGTATGACGTGTACAAGGTGCATGTTATAAAATATAATACTGGATATACATTTTCTGTATGCATTTATTGTTACGATTTTGTTAGGTTAATATAAAATTCTCTTTGTTGTTCGATTGAACAAAATATTCTTTTGAAGATATCACAGTTATGTATGTACATTAGGGTGTCCCTTATTTTTCAAAATTTTAATTTTACAACGCATATGCTTTTATTTTATTCATTTGGTCCTAAAACACTCAAAAACCAATTTTTATCTTAATCGGAACAGTGCAACCCGTGCCGACTTGCACGGAATCATCTTCATACAAGTTACTTTACAGGGGCGGTGAGTGCTCGCTGTTATTGCCACTCAGTCTCGGTTTTTCTGGTAATTGTCGCGGATTTTTTTTATATTTCAAAGATGTCAGTGGAATTAAGAAGCAATATAAAAAGTATTTTCTTGGTTAGTGAAGTAAATAAATAGATGACAGGTGCAAAATTACCGTCCAATCGTCAAGTTCTCGCAGTTCTGTCTTTCGACATACGCGATTTTAAATTGAATGTTAGTGAAAGCGAAAATCTAGTCATTCGCGTGTGCATTATATTCTGTAAAAAGGCTAGAATACCTAATAGACCTGTTATTAATCGTATTAAGAGATCAGGAGATCTTTATCAGGTCTGGAAAGAGCTGCCAAAAAATAGCAAGAAGATTCAGGATTTTCATAGGCACCGTGAGGAGAACTTTCGACGTGAATTGGATAGTTTATGCGATATAGTATGCGCCGATGCTCTCAAAAGCCTTAAAAATGAAAGAAGATAATAAATTATTGTAAAAGCAAAGAGAACCAAGACGTACAGGATGCTTAGCGGGCGTTGACAAAAAAATGGCTGAAATTGACAAAGAGCAAGGCTGAAAAAACTAGCAGAAGAGAAAAAGAGATTAAAGCTTATGGTTTCAGAGAGCTTGTTGGCACCTGCTGCTTAACACATTTTTGATATGCCTGAGAGAGCCTCTGGCATCCACATAAATTGAAAATCAGATCTTCTGGCGCAATGCATCAAGCACGATGGATGGCATGAGCTATTTACCCTTCAAAAATATGTTTATTGCAGACTCAGTTTAAAATGGGCGCTAAGTATAAAGAAACTTTACTCGATATATTTGTTTTTTTTTTATTTATTTATTTATTTATTCATTCTTTACTGTACATTGATAAAAAACAATTACATAAAAGGTATACATTCAAATTGAATACAATCAATATACAGAGGGCGAGTTTATCGCAAAGGCGCGATCTCTTCCAACTAACCCAAAAGTATTAACTTTAAAAATAAACAAACATACGATGAAAATAAAAAACATACACACATATATATAAAAAAGGGAGAGACTGCAAAAAAAAAAAACAAACATACATGCATAAAGGGAAAGGAAAAGGGGGAAAAGGGGGGGGGGGGTAGGAGTGATGGGTTTCAGGTTTCAGAGGCTGTGTTTGTGTTTGTGGAAATCATTTTGTCCTTAACGGCTCGCTTGAAAGACGTCAGACTTTGAGTCAGCCTAAATATTATTTTATTGTGGTAGTTCATGTAAAGTCCTTGCTTGAATGCTGTTTGGTGATGAAAGCGCCGAATCAAGACTTGTGTTTTTTAAAAACATTAAATGGTTACGAAAGAATTGGCAAGCTGATTTCCAAAGCGACTTAAAACAAGTTCAGTCAACATTTTGTGATATTTGTGAAAAGAAATAGCCGTCCTTTTAATTTTTAAGATGTAATTGATGAGCAGACCAAGGGGATCACTGTAGAAAATTTACAAAAAAAGAAAAATTTGGTGATTTCGGTAAGAGATATGAAAAATCCAAGGAACCGATGTCTGGCTCTCTATATATTAGGAAGTAGTGCTCAATTGAATACCTACTAAATATGTTATAACATGTTCTTTTTATGTATTCTACAAGAAGCCTTAATGTTTTTATAGGAAAATTTTGGAGTTATTTTGTATCCGTCAGGACCAAAAATTAATTTTCGCAACTAATACTTGACAGCAGTTTCCTTCAAGAAGGTGTATCTTCGTATAATGAAAACGTGGCATTTGTGGAAGCTTAAAAAAAGATGTCTAGCTTAAAAGCAGTGAATGACACAGCTGAAAGAGCTGTTAAACTAATCCAAGGCTTTCATGGTTTGATAACCGCAGATGATTAAAAGAAACAGTTCTTATTACGTTGTGTGCATGAACATAGAAAAATGTATCCAAATTGTAAAAAAGAGACTTTTTAGAAGATATGTTCAAATTAATTTATATAAATTTTGTAACTTATCTTGATAATTACAAGTAATGCTCCATATAAATTTGTGTTTTCATCAATATTTAGCTAACATAGTGGTATGAAGTGATGATCTTCAGCTAAATTTAAAAGACGCTTTAAGCTGCTATTTTCTGAAACTTTGAGGCTCTGTCGGCACGGGTTCCAATCAACTTAGAAAGCTTAAATTCTGTATTTGGGTAAGTAGTAGGCTAATAAACACAATTAGGGGGTATGCGTTTCAATAACTGAAAAAAAAAAATTTTCGACCAAATAAGGGACACCCTAATGTACATACATACATACATGTACCTACACAGAATGTATGAAATGACTTATTTTATCCCTTGCGTCTAAAATGTGACGGTCCAGTAAACACATGTGTGTCATAACCGTAATAATAATAATAATACGGTACATACTTATTATGGTGATTTGATCAAATCAAGAGGATGTCAATACTCACTGCTTCCATCAACATATATTGGTGTCCAGGCGATCTGCGCACCACACTGTGCAGTCAACCAGGAGATCAGAAGCAGCGACAGGCCGCTCCGCATCATGGTTCATTACCAGTAGGTCTCATCCTATCTCTTCGGCCCACGTAACATTACTTACACCACTAATACAATCTCACAATAATTCGCAATAAATTATAACTTCCAACATCACTTATTAGAATCACCACAGGTCACGTCATGTTCTGTTAACTTTTAAATCAATGTAATTGTAGATATTTTATTAGAACAATCTCAAAATCCACACATTAACGACACATTTCACTAATAATTATAATTATTATGAAATATTTTTCCCCTATTCCGCATTTTACCTGAAACAATTGAAAATTCATTATTATTTATCTTTATTTTATTGAAAAATAAAAACACTCTCATGTTACATATATATCCATGAAAACCTCTATTATATTGTTGCACTATTCAAGTATGGCGAAATTGCTGACATGGCATGTCATGTATTTAAAAAAAGAAAAACTGGATATACAATAGTCTTCAATTATAATGTCAAAGCTGATTTTGAAATACTAAAGGTAGGTAATATATCTAATAAAAAAAAACTACAAAAAAATTACTCTTTTCATTGACAGGAAAAACTTTAATGTGGATATGTGAAATGTTTGTAATCTACAGCTAAAGGAAATATCACAAAGGTAAAGATAATTAATTTATACATAGTATCTATCTATCTATTCCCTCACGCCGTATCCCAAGTGGGGTAGGCAGAGAGAACGGAACGCCAATTAGATCTGTCCTTACATACTTCTTTCGCTTCCTCCACAGTCATACAATTTCTCATGCACGCACGTCGGTTTCTTTTACTCAAAACAAGACCGTCCTTGAGAATTTGATCTACATGTTCAAGCCATGTAGTTCTCGGACGCCCGCGCTTCCTCACACCCCTCCTTTCAGCCAAGTATATCCTCTTTGTCATTCTTGCCTCTTCCATTCGTTCCACATGACCAAACCATCTCAATTTATTTACACGCATTCTATCCACAACACTCCTCTTGCATCCACTCATTCTTCTAATATCCTCATTCTTCACTCTATCACGCAACGTTTTACCAATCATCCTTCTCAGCGATCTCATCTCTACAGCATTTATTCCACTTTCGTCCTTCTTCAACCATGTCCACGTTTCGCTTGCATACATAAGTGTCGGTACCAGGATGGTATTGTGCACTGGCAATTTTGCCATGTTCGACACATTGTCATTGCTGACAATGGGTCGAAGTGCACCGTTAATCCTGGCACCGGCTTCTTTTCTTCTTTCGATATCCTTGTCACATCTTCCATCCCTCGCAAACAAACTTCCTAAATATACATACTCGTCCACATACATATTATGTTGGTACATATTTGGTCCGAATAACATAATACCATTTTTAAATTCCTACGTAGAAAATCCCATATTAAAATTTACTATACAATAAAAAAATCGTAGGTATAATTCATTATCGCGTTTTATTATATTTAATTTCATAGTAGAATTTTTATGAAAAAAATATATTATTCTCTAATATTTGATGGTATATCGATTTTTTTTGTATATGCAAATAGTTAGTTGTATTTTAGATTTCTTATGAAGAATAAAAAAACTCAAACAATGTTTACAATACCAGACTATTATAATGAATAGCATGTAAAAAAACATTATTTTTATTATACAACTATTTAATACATGGAAACCAGTGTGAGTAGTGAAACTATACCAATACCTAGATATAGTAATATGTTAGATAGCAAAATAAAAATCAAATTCAGAAAAATCTGAAAGACTATTAGAGGAACTCATCTTAGCTACTCATTATTACTGTGTAGGTACATACATATATAAACATTTAAATTATCTTTCAGTGTTTAGGATATTGGTGACTTCTAAATCTATTCACTCTTGCGACGAACCTTAGGAGGAAGTCATAAGACTTAGTTATTCAAAAATAATAATAATAAACTTTGCGGCACGATATACAATATAAGCAATTAAAGGATTATTTAAATAATATCATACAAATAAACTATATTGTGTAATGGGCGAGCTTATTGCAGTTGAAGCGATATCTTCCAAGTAAACCAACATAATAAATAAAATCAAAACATTACACATACATACATACATATTATTTATATTTATGTGTTGAAATAAATTGAATGAATACATACATACACAATCAGATATAAGAATAGATATGTTCAATTGACGATAATAATATGAATTGGTAAACGACGCACAACATAATACACATGAGGGGGTGAGGGTTGCCGAGAAAAGAGGGGAGGGAAAGCTGCTCAATGTAAACGGATACACGAGGACAGAAAGGCAAAAAATAGATAAAATAAAACATGAAAAAGCTTATCACAGTTGTGACAGAAGACAAGAAACCGTAAATTTCCTTCATGAAGGTGTTAAAAGATGTACAAGTACAGAGTTTTGGCGGAAGCTGGTTCCACAATCTGACACAATAAGTTGAGTTGGTCGGCGTTGCGCATCGAAATGGCGTGGTATAAAAATATTTTTTCTTTAAATAATATCACAAGGCAATAATAAATCTTCATAAGATTTAAATTATATTCCCAAGTTAAATATGTTTTCTTACAAATGTAGGTATTTCAATTTATTTTAACGAACCAGATATGAAGATTATATTTTATTAGTTTTAGAAATTTGAATATTTGTCACAAAAAAATGGAATGCTTCTACTTATCGATTTCAAATAGGTATGTGTATTATATAATTTTATAGAAAATACGTATGAAAATAGGTAGATTTAGATTAAGTGGAATACGTATAGATATAATGTCATTTGATTTGATTTTCCATGTTTGAATTTTTCCATCTCCATCATATCAAGCATATAAATTCAGTGTAATTCAACAAAGTAAATTGATGTAATTCATCAATAGTCTTTGAACATTTACATATCAACGAAATAAAAAAATTTGTATATTTTTTATAATTCAAACATTAAACATGTTTTGTCTCTTGTGTAGGAAGGTACTTTCTTTATGAACTTTTATATGGAAACATAATATCTATAATTATGTCATCATAATGTCCATTTAATAAAAACTTAAATCTAAACACCCTCCTTTACACGAGACTTGTGTAAGATAAGGAGGATGTTTAGATTTAAGTTTTTATCAAATAGTGTTAGTCTGTATTGTTTGTTATGTAAAATAAATAAATAAAAAAATAAAGATCGAGTTAGTCCCAAATTAAGATATAATTCTTGAAATATGGGAAATGACGCAAGAATTAACATTAAATAATCAAGAATAATAAGTACAAAGTGATATATACATTTTGTAGCACGACCGATGTATATTAGTATTTAAATTGAAATTCAATAAACGATATGGATAATATTGTTCGTATTTAATCAACGGTTTAAGTTTATCGTTTTTCAACCGTGTTTCCCGTAGCAAATATTCAAACGTAGATAAATAGTATTGGAAAAACGTTAAAAAGTCTATACACGAAACTTTTAATTATATCATACAAATATTGAAGTTGCGGTTAAAGTTAAAACGATTTCCATACGAAGTTGTTGGTTATTTAACTTCACCATTTTCAGTAAATTACATGGAAAGGGTTCAAATGGTATATGAGATAGAAGGGTGATGTTTTCATGATGTAATATGTCTGTTTTCATATAATTTAATGGAATAAACACACCTGAGTCATTAAAATTTTAATCCTACAGAAAATATCTTGCACACTTTTTCACCAGGTTTTTCAAAAATTAAAAAACTTACTTAAAACATTTTCGGCTTTCTATTTGTGTCCGTGAAACAAATATTATTATTATGAATTTACGATCAAAGCATCTTTTTGACAACTCGAAAATTAAAGATGAGTCTAGTAAGTACCAAGATACAAGCTTACTTTGTGAAATTATACAAATATTCAATTTCTGCTATAGTTTAAATTCCTCTTATAGGATATCCAGTAGCACCCATTACGAAAATATATATTGATGATCATACTTGTATTTATTATTATTATTTTTCACTGCATACCAATACAAGATATCATAGAAGTACTCAAATGGCAATATGGGGGCGAGGGAGTGCATCTCGCCCAGTGAATGCAAAATTATGAAAATGCACAATTATGCCATTAAATTCAACTATTGTATAAATCATTTTATAAGTATAATCTGTACCCCTCCCCTTGCTCATATCTGGGTGCCCCATGATATCTTGTAACAGTGTACAGTGAAAGATAATTAAAATAAAAACAACTATGATCATCAATATATATTTTCTAACTGGATACAACTGGAAAACCTAAAGCAGAAATTGACAACGAACCTGATACGAGGTGGAGTATCTAAGATACTTAAACTAACGAACCTTTGTCCTAGGTATATCTACAAAATTATTCTATATTTGAACGAAATTACTTACTAAAAACAACGAGCCAAATCTAACAAGATCGTATGAATTACATTACATAATAATTATAAGCAAAGGCAAAATCTCAAAGTTTTCTGAAAATTCAAGAGTCGAGTAAACGTGTCACTTAAAGAGTTGATCACGGATAAGATTGCTTGAATTAAAAATGTTAGGTTTTACCCCAATTAACTCCTACGTTACATAACTCCTAATACACTATGTATGTACCTATGTGTTAGTAGTAAGTTTGGTTTTTGAAATAATTGTACAACTACGTAGAGTACATACCTATAGTAGGTAAGCTGAGGGATGGTTACTGGTCTATTAAGATGGGTTTAGTTATACGTGTTGGGTTGGTAGTCAAGGGCCACTTTCTAATTAACGTGTTACCATGTACCTTAAAAACGGATTATACGGGCTAAATTAGTAGAATTATTCCATTCTATTCTCTGGTACCTTCGATTCTTGATGGATTATCAGGAGTCCTTTGTTCGTCTTTATGAATTAATGAACGGTAAACAATTTAACATTACCAGAGGTATTATAAAATAAACTTTATATTTTAATCCTGAGAGCGTTGTGTAAATACAGAATTTCAAACTCCAAGTAGAATGAGTTCACTTAAAAAACACAACTACATATAATAGTTTTTTGTATTGATCGCGCATTTTGTATTTTGTATAGTTTTATGTTACGTACGATTAATTCAAGTTGGTACCTCAAAGAAACTCCACACAAAGTGACATTGCTCTACTTTTAAGATGAAAAGATGTCAAGTATTGAATTCAACATGAGGAAAGTTCTTTGAGTTGCGACAAATAATAAGTGGCATTGTGAACTCATATACTACGTCTACACACAGATTTAAATGTATTGGTATATTCCGTACACGTAGATACAATGTACGTGATGGCTTGGATGGATGTTAAGTGAGTGTACGGGAAACTTGTTGTATCTTTTAATTTTTTCCCGTCTTTGTGCTATCCTGTCTCCTTCAGTGGTGAGTCTTAAGTCTGAACAGGATATCCCTTTAGTTTGGAGGGTTTCTCTGGTGACTTTGCCAAAGGTGACCCTGGATTTAACGTCCTTTGTACCCGAAGGAAGTTTTTTCTTCCTATTACGCTTTTTTTCTGTTTTATTTCTGTTCCTTAGGTCAGATGGACATCGAAGGAATATAGTCAAGAGAGTTCACACGTACTGATTTCGGTTGGCCAGATCTTAAAACTGGCCATTCATATGGCACTCACCGTGTCAACATATTCGCTAGTGTAGAAATTAGAGTCGAATAAATGGAAGTCCTTTAACTTTTGTAATATCTGGGTGGTCGGGGGTCTTTCGATGAAATATATCATTTAAAGATATCCGTTTATATTCAACATGATTATGTATATTCCTTTATACTTTGTATATTGGAAACATTTTCAGTAAAAAAAATGGCGTACTATTTAGTAGTATTTAAAAAAAATCCCTGAAGTTCATTACTATTTGTTAAGTTGCGGTTCAGATTCTTGAACATTGTTATATAATATATGTATTATGTTACAGCAGATGAGAAGGTTGAAGTTCATCACAAGTTCAAGGAATTTTTCTGTCTATATAATGTCACAATATTATACCTACATCATTTTATTTTACACAAGTACCTAAAGCAAACATTCGATTATAAGACCAAATATATCAATTATAGGAACATAAATTACTCGAGCAAAGTGTGCTTCTCTCATCAAGCCATTTACCGAAAATTTTATTTCTACTTTGAAATTCGAGATGTAACAACAATGTTAACTGAAAATCTCTGCTTAGCACTGATATGCCTTTTCTTGTTTCAAAAATATATAGATAGGTATATTATTATATTTTACATTTTTTACCAATAATTTTAGCACAATAATGCGGTTTGAATTTTTACATTATATCTCAACAACGTAATAGTAAAATAAAAACACCCTCAAGATTTATATTTCCTTTTTTCCATGGAGGCAACCATTTGGAAATTTTATTGCGGTTAAATTACTCGCAAGATGTTTTTTGCAAAAATAATAGAAGACATTCAAACAGAAAGGTAGAAGAAATATCCAAGGATGTTGGAAAACTTTAGTAATAATTAAGTTTTATTACAAATAATGAAGTAAAAATATCAGAGAGGGCGAAGAGGTTTTGTACCGCAACTCTATGGAAATACAGGAAGATAGGTGTCTTAAGTTTTATTCATTTAGTGTAAACTTTCTCAAATAGATCAAGGATTCAGGAATCTAAAGACAATAATACTAATTAAATCTAATATATAAAATTCTCGTGTCATGGTGTTTGTTATCATACTCCTCTGAAACGGCTGGACCGATTTTGATGAAATTTTGTGTGCTTATCGGGTAGGTCTGAGAATCGGCCAAAATCTTTCATACCCCTAAAAGTTAAGAGTAGTCTGCTACGATTTTTTTATTTTATTTTTTGGTCAATTTTTTTTATATTTTATGGTGAAGCATTCAAAAATACATACAGCCCTAAATTTTCACCCTTCTACCATCAGCCCCTATTTTTTAATAGCGATATTAGTATAATATGGCAAATGTATGTGGCATAATGTATATGGCAATCAACGTTTACCGTGTCAGCTGGTATACTTATAAAGAAGGCAATCGATAGAATTCCCTTGTACATGAAAACTAAAAATGTCAAAATATTTATTTATTAAATCACCATATACGTCTTTACATTAATTTTTTATATAAAAGCAACTACAATGAAAATAAAATTTTCTGACTTCGACACTCAACATTATTAATCATACTCTACAAACATACAATACACATATTTACTTTTCTTCAAAAATATGTACATTCAAATAAACTTCACATTTTGACATCATCGACAACAAAACTTATAGGAACACAAAAAATATACAGCGGGAAGCCTCTTGTTATAATGCAAGATAGAAATTGAAATAAAATATATAATATATACTCAAATTTAAAATTTGGTTCGACTGCCGAGACAACACTATGGCCCCTTTAAGGCAACAGATATACTTTGCTCATTTCACACTACACATGTAGGTACACCACATAAGGAAACCCATTCTCTGTACATTTGATTTTATTTAATGACCAAGTTGTAATTATATATATGGTATTAGTTCTTTCTCGGCCTGAAAGGCCAAAAAAACCAAACAAGACGTCTTCATCAATAATTTTCCATAGGAATTTCCAATCTAAAATTAAAGTGTCTCAGAAATGTATGTTCAACTCTGACCAATTAATTCTTATTTATATCTATTTTATTGTTTTTTTTATCATTATGTGTAAAGTAACTTAAATCTTGTGAACTTTTCGTCAACTTTCAGTGATTTTTTGCTTATTTATTTGAAATGCTAGTCATGGTGCATATCCAATGCTAATTTCAATTTTCGTTAAAGTAAAACTTTGCTGAAGAGATGATTTATTTGTTTTTATTTAACAATTTTCGCCTATATAAAGTTTTATTTTGTATTAAAAACTTATTCAAGAAAAGTTATTTTGATATTTCCGTAAAAAATAAGAACGAAATTATATTTTTAAAAATAACTGAGATATCAGTAACATTTGGTATAAACGGCAGTGCTTGGAATAAAAATTTAGTAAGAGGATGGAGCATCACGTTCTAGCAAATGTAAAATAAGAAAAATTAAAATTACGTGAGAAAGACTGCTACTGAACGATAAACAATAAAAAAAAAATATTCACTGTAAAATAATAACACCAAAATAATAATAGCTTAATGAAAATGTAAGAAAACATTACGCTTTGATGTATAAAACATTTTAAAAGGAAGATTAGAGAGTACACGAGCTAAAATATTGACGTGGATGAAAGGTACCCATTGTGGAACGGAAACATGAACGCCTTGAAGTACAGTAAATCTGAGCACGTATACCAGGTTCTGAGAAGATAAATGTTTTGATTAAGTTGAATTATGAGAAATTTCTAAAATGCCTATTACTTATGCCATCTTTAATAAAGCTTTGTTCTTGCTATGAAAGTACGTTTAAATTTAAATGTGCGTTTTTTCACCTTAGATTTTGAAATTAGATCCTTGGAATTTCATTAAGGAAACAAAGACAATATTACCTATAACAAAATTGTTTACAAATTTAAACCTCGAGTCGCACCTGACTATGAAATATGCCACGAACACTAACCACAATATAAATGGCAATCGATTTAATGGTTGATAAATATCTATTATAGGAAAATAATATACATATGCAGTACTACGTCAGAACCTATATTCTTAGTAATAATTTTATTTAGGGAACAAAACTTAATTTCTCTTTGTAAACACGTTACTTCATGATCTAGGTTACATGTACAAAATTCTACACTTCAGTAAATAAATAAAAAATTGCGAGGAAATTTTAGGACTAGATTGTTGGTGTTTGGAACAACGATGTCTATTATGTACGTGTGTTTTACATTTTTGTCAACTAAAGTAATGTCAGATATTATATTACAGTGAATAGTTTGGTCCGTCATATAATAATCGTTAATAGTTCGTTATCGTTAATTCGTTATTATTTTCACATTCACATTTGTGTCAAGAGAAAAGTCGTAAATGTGAAAAAAATACCTATGAATTTAAAACGAATATATTAAAGATTTATAATTTATTCGGTATTTATATAGTAAATTTTATTACCTATTAAATGAATGTTGCCAATCCAGAGGAAATTATAACAATAAACTAAGGAAATTATATTTCAAAAATGTTTAATTCTATTACTTTTATTTGACGTTGGTGATGAATTTGTTAACACAATATTACTCAACACACATCTCGTCTGCACCAATAGGTAGTAGACTGTGCAACTACTTTTTTGCTCATGCAAGTGTGATAAATCAGTTATGTTAAATGGTAGGACAACATTTAATTTTTTTTTTCTATTTTATAAAGAAGTTATTAACTATTTTTATAAAATATGAAAGCATTATATTAATCATTTAACCAGTGTACACTTATAAAACTTTAAAGTTAGAGAAAATAGAGTATAATAAACCTATTATAAAATCTTTTCTAATAAACCTGAGATGTCTAATTTTAAAATGACTGTATTCTCCATATGTTTATGAAATAAGTGAACATTCACAATACTGGATTAGAGTAGTCAGAATAAGATTTTTTAAATATTTTGGTATAAAGTATCCTGTGTATTAGCAATATACTTCATCCACTCGTACTAGACATGGGATGAAGAAATCGAGCGCGGTGTTACTAGGATGTAAATTATTATGTAGGGATGATTCGCAAAAATACAGAAACATTTACATCGGTATTGTACGTTCCAACTTCTGTCAGCCAGAAGATTAATGTGTTTTAATATGAATTCATTGTTATTATATCTGAATGTAAGCCTTCAAGGCAACCTAAGTATAGGTATATATTTTATTACTCTACCAAAAGCTAACACGTTGTTTAAAAATGTGAGTGTCTATTGTATAATAATTATGGTTTGAATAGAAAATACTTCTTTGTATAAGCTTTCGCCCGATTTTAAAAATACAGGGGTCAAGTAGATGCTCAAGAATGGATTACAAAAATTACCAGCAAAATATTCGGGTTCATATTTTATGAACACGCGCGGATTTCAGCACGGGTCTTATGAAATATTTTAAGTGCGTCCACAAATTACGAAAGGGTCATGAAAGTTTAATATTCTTCTTTAAGATTTTTTAAAATATGAAACGAGTCATTTACGTATCCAGCTTCAAATAAGTGATATTTATAATTTATCTTATTCATACAGAAAAAATATCCTGAGTTAAAAGCACTTTGTTATACGTACAAGTAGGTATCTATTGTAATTTGACAAATTAATGTGATATTAGCGTAAATGTTCTTTCCAAGTTTCGCTCGTAAAAATCTGTTACTGTTAATCACCACTCGTAGAAAAATGTTATTGTGTTGGAAATATCTCAGAAAAACACTCAGAGATAATATTTAATTGTGACGATCGTAATCTTTTAATTAAAGCGTAAGAAAGGAATATAAGAGGAAGAGAAAATATAAAAGCGGAATCAAGTGACACGTGTTAAGTTTATTTGTTTTAATATTAATACTGAATTGAGAGTCGTATGGATATTGGATGGAGGAGGTGATATCTACATAATATACTCACGAGCCTTTATAAGATGTCTCTACAGTCACTACTGTGTTTATATGGATATTTTACATAAGAATGGGATTCACAAAGCAGATGTAAGTAACACCAACACACTGTAAGGTTGTTATAAGTGTAAATTTAGAAAAGAGTGCGACTTTTTCATCCAATTTATTATTTACTATTCCGCCCCTCGAGTCGTGAGGGAAAGAATGAACATTCGGTATTGTTTATATTTGAATATACTTACATACATACACATTATACAGACCTATATCTATCCCTTTCTATTATCTGTATACAATAAAATTCTGGTAGAATCTATATACACAATATACCACTCTATTTCATTCTACGTCAGTATGTATACCTACTTCCAACTTTACGTGATTTCAATATAAAATAAGGCATTTTACGAACATTTAAAAATACGAGATTTTTATAAGAATGAAGCAAAATACGGGTGGATTAATATTATAAATATGTAAATGTTAATTTTTCAGTGCACGTTCAAAAAGTATTTGAAGACAAACTGAATTAAATAATGTCATGTTATATAATATAACAATTATACATTCACAACATACTCAACAATTTAGATGACGAAGCAAATACGCTGATAATAAAGTTATAATAATAAACCTGTTTCATTTTAATTTGTATGAATCTGGGAAAAAGTGAAATTTTAGAATATCATGAAAAATTAATGAACAAATAATTTTTCAGGTTTTTACAGTTTTTACCTTATTTGCTGGTTATAGGAATATCGTCCGAATACTTTTTTTATTCTGTAGTCTCCAACGAACCTTCCCTCGCAATCTTCAAAAATTCTGTTGTAATTACATAGTTTGTAACAATCAATTATTAGAAATGATGTATTTGTTATTCGATATCTACCATGAATTGCGTCCATGAAAAATTGTATGAATGAAGAAGAAATTATAAAAGTTTATAGGGATAGAGCTGTATGCTGTTCCGTACTCTCTGCCTACCACACTTGGGATATGGTGTTGAGGGTAAAGTATAAGATAAGACAATTTTAGTTACAGTAACGTTTTGATAATCGATAATATGCAAAAGTGTCTATTAAAATAATAGTCACACTCACCAGGAAAATGTATTCACTACATATATTATAATTATGATATTACGTTTTTCTAAAGGCATGGAATCAATGTTTATTTCCCTACTCCATTTACAAATAATTTTAAATCAATCATTTTGATGATTTAATATTGATAATTGTAGTATTATTGATTTCGTTACCAATGTACATTATTGAAATGTCGCCAGCACAAAATTCGCAATAATAATAATAAAAGGTAAGTACTTACTTGCATTTACCCAACCAATAATGCGGCAACGCAATGCATAGGTACGTTATGTGTAACATATCTACAATTTTTAATTGAATTTTAATATACTTCGCCTGTTAACTTTTTTGTTTAAATTAATATGGGCTTTCATATGTACCTACGCGGTAGATATGTAAGCTATTTAACGAAATATTAACAAACACACACTTTATGGTATTGTGAAAACTGTATTGTGTTTGATTTTCTTTTTAAATAAAAAAAAGGGAAATAAAATTGGTGTATAGGTATGATGTTTCATTTATCACTTGTTTTTATCATTCTTTGAAGAAACTTGGATTATATTCCATCTTTCAGCTACGCGCTGTTAAATATCCAAACCAAGCGAGATACGGATTTACATAGATCGGAGGATATGTGGAGGATGGGGAGGAGAGAGAACGTACCTATGCATGGAATGTAATAGTGTGTCGGATTTTTTGCTTTTCTCCTGAGACGCCTCTGTAGGGAGATACTGATTAATGCGGGCGTTGGTTTCTGCAGTGAAGAAAATATCGATTGTTTGCAAGATTTTGGAGGCAATATATTACTTCAACTACTATCAACAATCAATTGGGATAGCGACCAGATAATAAGAGATAAATAAAATATAAAATAAATATTGATAGAATTATATTGCAGTAGCCTCACTAGGTTGGTCTTCATCGAGATATAGTATTACTAAAAGTATTACTAAATTAATAAACGGTTTCTGAAATACCTAGGACAAAGATCTATAGACAATAATAAATGAGGAATGCCAAATAATAATATTTGTACTTAAATAACCAATAAATATATAAAAAATGACTGAATATGAGTTATTTAACAATTGTGCTAATAAAACAAATAAAAATTGAAGGTATCAATAATTTTGTATTTTATTGATATTTATTTTGTAAAAGTCCATATTAATCAAGAAATAATTTAGTTTGAAGAAGACATTACATGCCGAAACTCGAGTCTTTCTAATTACACACTTGTGAAACTGAAGAAATATTTTAATAATTTTGATTTATACCTATCAATAATTAATACTCAAATACATGTATGAAAAAACAAATAATCAATAAATGAAATTATTTATTTAAATAATATTATGTAAATTTATGAATCCATGAACATAGGAATTAATAAACCCGCAATATGCATAAATTAATAAATATACATATTGTATAGGTAGGTATATGAAAAAACTTAAAAATCATTAAATAAACTATTATCCGATATTATTGAATTTATGAATAAACCTACGTTTCAAAAGACTTGACGAACAAAAAATGTAATAAAAATTATAAAATGAATAAGAAAATGAATTGATTCATTGTTCACAATTCATTGTAATTTATGAATTCTGAATCAATTCATTTTTTCACTGAACAATTAACGGCATTTGCCCTTTACAATATGTACGTGATAAATTAAACAATATAAACAGACTTCAAATAAAAATATATAAGTATACAATTCAGTTAAATGCAAACCAAATCACATTAATAAACAAAATAAAAAGTTCAGTTCAACACAAATACAATTCAATATTACACCTACATATATACAGTAGTGGCCATAAGAATGGAAACGCTTAAAATTTTGTTTTAATTCCTAGAAAAGTTAAGTTTCTAATGCACTTATTCATAAAAATATTTTATTTTTATGGTTAAAATGTGTCACTAGTATTCTTCTTAAAATTCTATTATTTTTTGGATGAGTCTTCGGTTTTTTACCATTAAATAGTGGTTTTATTTCAACCACCAACATTAATGATTTTTTATAGTCCATTATCAGATGCCCCTTAATGATTGAAATTTTCTTTTTTTTTGTCTTGTTTTGTAATTATTTTAGCATTTTAATATTTATTTATTCTTTTCTTGTCCTCACAAAAAAAAATCCTGAATGTGATCATTTTCATACATTTTGTTAAGCGTTTCCATACTTATGGCCACTACTGTATTAAGTATATGTATCTACCATTCAATTAATTTAAATTACATTAATGACATAATTGATTCTATTAAATATATTATATAAATGGTCGACCGACGGCATTTGGTTCGTGTTAATTAATAAAAATGAAACACTTATGTTAAGTACTCGTACTTCCACATTAACTAGTCAACATGAAACTACTAAATATAGAATTTATTAGAAAACAAACAAATAAACAAGTCAATCTATGTATTAGTCAATTAAAAAGTTGACGTACCATAGAAAGAAAAGTCACTTTAAAAGCTTATTTCATTAAACAGACAATGTCACGTTTTAGTTGAATTCTCTGATTGTGCATGCTGTAGACACTCTTAATTGGGGAACTGGCCAGATCTTATTGTATGTTTGTAATTTATGTATTGTGTTGTCAGTTTTCTGTGAGTGTCTCTATAAAATAAAATAAAAATATCATATCAAATATCTTGACGAGATTCGTCCTAAAATTAAGTACCTATTAAATATCTCTTGAAAGTAGGTAGAATTGATGACAAATGATATTTACACTCATTATTATGTATATGACTGAATGGTTTTAAAATATGAAATGTTAGATCATTACTATTCAACTAGTGAAGGTTTTTTTTTAATAATTTCATAAATGGAAGTAAAATATAGAAGTTTTTTTATTACTGTAGATTCATTGATCACATACATATTTACACAAAAGTACATTCAAATTAAATAATATAATACAATCAATATTGAGAGAGCGTGTTGTATATGTTTCAGCAATTCGTTAAGAAATGTTATGAATTCCATAAAATACTGCAGTACGGCAGGTATATTATTCATAGATGTATCACAAGAAGTTGCTGTGTTTGCATAAAGTGAGATGAAATAATATGCGAAAAGTAGAGATGACCTGACTGCGGTGCGCTCGTACATTATGCAGGAAAGTTATCAAAATGTTTCATTACCGAGCTTAGTATGGATGTTATTCCCACAGGTCACGTTCTATCACTTCCTACTAGAGGGTTATTCCCTCTATAGAGGGAAAACCCACTAATTTTTATTTCCCGTTTCCCGGGAAAAAACGAATCCTTTCCCGGAAAAAAAACACAAATTATTAGTCATGCAGATTGCCATACCTATACCGAAATCTTTGTTTAGTTAACTGTAATAGTCGTGATAAACTTGTTGAAGCTGCCGAACATTTTGATGTGATAAAATACTAAAACAAATATTAATTACTAACATAAGTGTTTTACTTAAAA
The DNA here is from genome assembly GCA_947579605.1 of Athripsodes cinereus. Taxonomy (NCBI): domain Eukaryota; kingdom Metazoa; phylum Arthropoda; class Insecta; order Trichoptera; family Leptoceridae; genus Athripsodes; species Athripsodes cinereus. The sequence continues at coordinate 17,123,231 of OX388311.1, forward strand.
AAAAACTTAATTATAGCTTCAATGTATTCGTTTGAAAGAAGCATAATTCTAAATATAATTCGAAATCGGGGGTGTGTTTGGCCGACAATGTACAAGGTACGATTTTTCATGTTTTTTTTTTAATATTTCGAAAAGTTAGATAGTTCTTAAAAAATATCAGTGCAGCAAACTGTCAATTTTTTTGTTTTAATCATGGATATTAACCGATATAAAAAAACATTTTTTTGTTGAAATTTCTCATTTTTTGAAGTCAAAAATCTTCAAATTAACTCGATTTTTGTTTATTTAAAAAGCTTTGCCAAAATCCATAATATTTATTTGCTTGATAGGATGAACAAAAATTAAAAGTATATATTATATCATGTAAACAATTTGTATTTTGAAATAATAAAGAGTACCTAAATAAATCTCGTCAGTCAGCTATTTAGTTTTTTTTAAGCAAATAACTTATATTGGTAACAAAAATTTGTTTTTTTTTATCCAATCAAAATGTTTGCAAGGGTCAACAAGTTATGAGAGTTTTTCTACCAAATTGTTGAAAATTGAATATTAATAAATATAATAATGAATTTCCCGGGAATCCCGGGAGATTCATTTTTAAATTTCCCGTTTCCCGGGAATGAAAATAATCCGGGAAAAATTACCCTCTACTTCCTACTATCCACTTACTTCAGCTATGTAGGTACCCTCACTACTGAGTTGCATCATCTAGAATAGTAAAAATAATATTCTAATACATCCATAGTGCATCATTGAGCTGTGTCGTCTTCATTTCGTCATGGTCCCTTCACGGATTTTTAAAACTATGTCATCTCTACATCAGATTCAGAAACGATGATTCTCTTCTTATTTGTGTTTATCAGTTTTATGTTAGCAAAATGTCTTATTTTTGTAGACACGGAGAGGACAATATGCATGTTTTTTCATCAGTTTGTTTGTCATCTAGTTATCCCACTGAATGAATGGAAAAAATAAATTTTCCACAGTATTCTTTAGTATTATGAAAATCAGCGGCTAAAATCAATAGTTACGTTTGTAATATGGTGTAATCATTTCAAAACATTAATTAAAATAGTTAAGATAAAGATACGTACATGAATAAAATACCTTAAGCAGTGGGTAAGTATCTACATGAAATTAATTAAACATTCTTTTTGATAATATACGCAATACACACGATATTCAATAAGCGCTTTTATTCAATATAAGTATGTACCTACTCTATCTGATCCTTTGAACTTTCAAAAGATAATTACATTTTTTATAAATACAACAAAATTCGTATTATAACAATTTGAGATACTTTACCAACACTGAATTAATAATAACATTTTTTACGTCTCATAAAATATAGTACAAAAATACCTAATTATTTATTCTTGACCGTTTATTATATATAATAAAATATTACACATAAATTGAAATAAATATTAACTGTAATCAATAAAGGTACCTTTTCTTTTTCATATACGTAATTCATTTCCGAAGATTTGATTCAACAACGAATGAAAATTAAATAACTATTTATTAATAATATAACAAGCATATAACATTAATTCCATTCAATTTATTGATAAATGCAACATACAATTCATTTTATATATCAACAAAAGGTACAAGTTTTCAGGTTATTATATCTCACAAACCGTGTATGTACGGAAAAAAAGTTTTATAAGATCAGTTAACAAAATACTTATTTTTTCACTTGTGTATAAATGACTTTACATGGACGGTAATATTTTTCAAAATTTGTAGGACGAGAAATGTTTGAAATATGAAATTGAAAATTTATTTGACAATGAAAAATAGTGCAATTTTTTTGTGTACAACAATTTCTGCATTTGTATGACCTACATACTTCCGTTCTAGTACAAACCACTAATGGCATAACAATATTGAAAATTGTCGATAAAACGGGTGAAGTAGGGGATGGGATGATGCGGGAGGGAGGATGGAGAGGGTACAAAGCGGGGTGGGGTTAGAACTGAGAGGTTGGAATGGCTCCAATTCACGGTTATACTGAAACTCGGAACAAAACAACTGGGAAGTGATGTAATACTGTATGTAATGTTACGCTGCACTAGCCACGTACAAGGACATCTTCATTCTCAAATCAATTTCGGCAATGGTATAATATAAGTCAAATTAAATGCAGTCGCTTGTGAGATTGAGAACATTTTAAAGTGTTTTGTTTGGCATTATACTACGCTATTGAAAGATTTGCTCTTCAGTATTGCGAATTCATTTGTTCGGTGAATTTTACAACTCATAAAGCAATTTTTAAATCGTAAAATTTGTTTTGTATAATTTTTTTTTCAGTTTAGTGATAAAGAATTCCAATTACTTTCATATATCAGCAATCTATTTTAATAAATTATAAAAAAAATACCATGAGAATAATACAGACGCAGTGAAGTAAGTATTGCAATTAATCAGTCAACACCTGCTTTGAAGTACTTAATATCTAATTACTGAAGTGGCGATTTTCCTACCATTCAATGGACAGTTAAAGAAATTGTTCTAGTGTTAAGGTGAAAACCTTATTCTTCTAATTCAACTATATGGCTAGATTATATGGAAAGTTCACATTTAAGATTTAGTCTGTTCGTGTGTATATGTATGTATATTCTTAATGAACGGTGAAATTAGTATGAGGTAAAATAATACACTCTTTAAAAAGTCTCATCTTCTATGCAAAACAAAGGCTGAAAACATTATAAATGTCTTTTATATTTAAACAGATACCTACTGCGATTCCTATAAGACCATATTACAAAACTGCCAAGCAAATGTATGAAAATCTATGAAAAATTTACTAAACAGCAATATTCATAGTCAAACATTTTTCATTGTATGAAATTAATTTCAAAACGGATATAACAATAATGAAAATAATACAAAATATAAAAAAAACATTGTTTTATATTGAAAAACACAAAAATGAAAGTAAATATTAAGGGATTATTTTGGTACTATAATATCGTGCTTGCCAATGATAAAAAATCGTGATTAACGTGAATTAAAATTTCATATATTTTGTCATTTTGAGCTATTTTTATAATGGAGGACATTATAAGATGAAAGAAAACTAAACTGTAGAAAAAAATATGATTATGTACGAAATCCACAAACAACGTCAAATGTTATTTAATTATTACATAGGTATCTGGGTACTTGCCATGAGCACTTATGTATTTTTGTCAAATATTTCTTAAATGCTTAAATTTTTTTAAATTTTAGTTTTTACATAAGTAGTTAATTTTTTTAAATTATATACATACCTACCTATTTTTTCAACCACTTTTGAGAATATTTCAACAACTACGAGTATTAATTATTATTATATTGTTTTTACATTTATTTTGACTTATGGTTTTGTGATGTCTGTGAATGTGAAAGATTGTTTACCTAGTTATCCATAATATTTATTTTGTTCAACATGTAAAAGGCCCACGTCGTATATGATGTTAAACAAGTAAGTTTTGAAATATTTCAAAGTAAAATATTCTTGAGTATTGAAAGACTGCACCCATTTAAGTTTTCTTTTGAGAATAAAGAGAAAAAGTGAGTAGAAGACAACTCTATATTTTTTTTCTACTACAATCTTAAATAACAGATTCGATTTTGCGCCATTAATTATGTTACATTTTTCCTCCTGTAGGAATGTACCAACATTTTTTCCTCAAAATGGGAAATTTACCTATTTTATTGAAGTATGAACATATGGGATATCAAACCTAAACTATTTTATATTAAGAAGAGGATTGTAGTAATTTTGCCAACGTAAGTACGTGCATATTTTTTCCAAAAAAAAATATCATGGACAACATCAAGTTTTCTTACAGGAAAGAGATTTTTACTATTTTCTTTAACGAATGCGCTTATATTTTTTTCATAATTAAATGATTTAGTTTGAGCTCATGTATCGGCACGGTTCTGTTTATCTGAGCCCAAACGATGTCGGGTTCAAAAGATAGCATATAATAAAAAGAAATCCGATTAAAGATACGAATGAAGTATCCCCTCAAGAGCTATTCTTATAATGGTAACGTAGATAGAGGAGTTAATAGTGGGTAGTTAGTTACCTCGTGCCTGCTAGTGGGTTCAAGTAATACGGAGAATGATAAATTAGGACAAAACATAAGTGGAAGTCATAAATTATATCGCCCGTCATTACGAATTGGAGAAATCCACCCATTATTGCCAGAGTTTGGGCATGACTTTGTTATTATAACTAAATTATTACTGACCTTGTTATTGAGAGAGGATAATCGATTTTTATTGCCTTTAAGCATAATGCCGTTACACTGTGGATAGACCTACTTAATATAATATGTTCATGTTTATTGTTTTGTACAAAGTTATATAATCCAATAAGCAATAAGGTTAACACTTATATCTATCATAAAATAAACTTCTTTAATATTTCGAATTTTAAATTCATTGCTCGGTATCAGGGTATGCCAACAATATTTTATTTATTTATTCTTTACTGTACATTGTATGGAAAGCAAATTAACATAATTTTTTTTTAAATCAAATATAACCATACAATCAATTTACAGAGAGCGAGAAATATCTTTAGATTTATCTTTATTTTTTAATGGTAATGACCTGATACGTCTCTCTCACGTTTTAAAATCTATGTTTGAAAGAAACACTTGCTTCAATTTACCTAATATGAAATTCTACTACGTGTGCACCTACACAATTAATAACGTTAGAGAGATAGATTTAATAAGAAGTTTAATGCTCACTGACTTAGGATTGGAACTGTGTAATACTTCTATGACAAGACATTTGAAGACAGCTTAATTTAGTTATCAATTGCAATTATTTTACGAAAAATATTCTATAAAATATTATAAATATATTATTTTTACTTTTTTACTTCATAGCTATATTCGTAAATAAATATCTTTCCGCGTACTTACGTTATTTATATCTAGACAATCCGATACCTTTGATCATTTTATAATATAAATTTATGCTTAGTAAAATCGGGATTTTTCTTCGTCTACGTTTTATTGACATTCCCCAAAGGACCGTATCTCTAAATGATAATAACATTATAAGAAACCCGCTATGCTTCAACTTTGATCTTAAATGACAAGCAAACAAAATATTTCAATGTATTCTTTTCAATGAATTTATATTGGAAGAACAGTGTAAGAATAATTAATTTATGCGCATTTCAGATATCTTTTTGTAAGTTGACGTTGACTTTGTACTCAATCTCGATTGGAGAACCATGTCTACACAATGCAAAATTGTGTAGAATCTAATCGGAAGAAGTGAGAAAGGTGTCCCAACGCTTACGAATTGGCTCAAGGCTGGCTTAAGTGATCACTTTCGGTGTCCATGGACAACGTTCACCAATTCCACCATTCTCACTGTCACGATGTAAGGTCCACCAATCGAGAGACGCTTTATGCAAACCTTAGAAGCAACCATCTTTTTGGGATCTCATTTTTCAGATCTCAAATAGATTGAGGTTTCTGATTGGTTTTGTCATCTGCACCCAAATCTGGTTAAACAAAAAAAAAAAAAAATTAGTAAATATTCTAGATTTCGTACTCGCAATACTTTACTAGAATTAATCTACGTTAGGTAGAATGAAAAAAGCAAAGATTTATTTTAGTGGTCTGACTGGGAATTATTAATAATGTGTACGAGATTTTAAGGTTTTAATTGTGATCTGCCGATAGGTTTACAATAATTTGATTGATAAAAAATAAGGACTTAATAAATAAATTCATTCAATCCACAACTTCTGTTTAAAAATGACTGATTCTTTTAGATTTGAGGGAACAGAAAAATCAATACGCGCAAAGGTGAACAAAAGCAATAAATCACAAAAAGAGTCATAAATTCTGTGAGTTTCTGCCTCAAGTAACTATTAAGAACTTTTCGTCAAAATATTCTTCTTATTTTTCATTGCCTTTCTTTCTAAAAACGAACCATTATAATGTACTGCATGTCTGTCTGTATTCATAATAAATGTAAGAAATGTATGAAAAGAAATTTTTACATATATATTAAGAGATTGCTGTTATAAGAAATAAAATTAAATTGATGTTATGTCAAAAATAATAGCAAGGAGGACATTGATAGAAAATGAACTGTCATATAAATAATATATGACACAATAACTTATGATTTTTGCGATTTCATCACATGATCGAGTTTCTTTCGAAAGCAACCACAAAAAACATATAAATATCCTCTTAGCCTAAAATTGATTCATACACTGTACCTTTTTCTGTTATATTGAAATGTCTGAAGAAGATAAATGATAATATTTTATTGAAACATCGTGGTAAACCCTCTTCCAGAAGGCATGGTGATGACACACAATTGAAGATTACCTATCATAACATATGGTTCAAAATATTATGTTCTAAAGTGTAACATATTAAAAATATTGAATTTTACAGTGTCTTGAAAGGGGCAGGTGTTCGGAAAAGTAAAGACATTTTACGTCTTAAATTCAGTGATTAATTTTGTCACTCATTCCGAATGCCTTAATTTTTATTGACACAGAGAGGGTAGCTTGCATGTTTATTGCTTGCGGCTACTCGCGGGATATGCCGTGATGGGATAAGAGTCGTAATAGAAGTATTAGTAGATCTTTACATATATACGGTAAACATTGTGTTTATATGGAATATTTGTGTCACTTAATTAATGGTTTTGTGAATTCATCTACCTAAGGCGTCTTCTAGGCGACCGATATCTTAGTTGGTGGGAAAAGCAGAATTATCGTATGATCCACTACATACACACATATTGTTTGTATTTTGGCTGAATTTAAAGTAAATAAACATCTTGAATCACTGCCTAAAAGAATTCATTAAACAATATTGATAAAACATGAAAATATAATATAAAATCTTATTCACTCTCAGTACTGTGATATTTACTATTTTAGATTGACAATGTTCTTATAAGACGAAAGACGTCTTACTCAATAAAAAACATGTAGTAGATGAAAACATATGTTTATTCATTTCAAATTACTGAGAAATCAATTTTTTAACATTATTTTATCAAATTGAATATCGTCGTTATAAAAATAACGTAAATTAGACGAAGAATTATGTACACTACGGTAAGATTGTTGGTTGGTATATTTTGTATAAAATTATGGTTCATTTTGCATGTAAGAAATTCGTTTTTCAGAATGATTATCGAGAATCTGATGGATAAGGGGATCAATCAATATGTCAAAAGGGCAGAAAAAAGCTTGGGATTACCTACATCATCGTTATCTCAAATTGTCTTATCTTCTATGATTTCATACTATCCTGTTATTATTATATTGTGAAATAATACAAGTTTTTGTATAAAATACAGAGATTAAGGAATAATAATAACATAAAAATGATTACTGAAGTCTCCGGCAAAGAATAAATCTCCTTCTCTTTTCCGTAGGTTTACGAGTGTCCTGTAAAGGATAGGCGTTCGTGTAACATAACAAAATAAGATATTTAGCAAATGATGTATTCCACCCATTCTGACCATTTTATCAGCACAGAGAGGACAGCTTGCATGTTTATTAAATGAAGTTAGTCTTCTGGCTACGCACTTGTGTTATATGCCACGATGGTAAATATATTATAGGATGTATTGTAGTTTTTTTTATCTCTGTATATTTATTATGTATTTTTAGAAAAAAACATCGTAGTTTAAACTTTGTAAAATGTATGTTAGAAATAAAGTGAATGCTTGACGATATAATTAATCAGCAGAACGAACATCATTAATCAATATCGGTAGTCGGTAGTGTTTTCAAATACTCGGGAAGATATGTTAATAAACCTCTGCCATCGATTATCATATTACAATAAAAAATAAATACAGCGTAATAAAAATGTGACGGAAATTTTAATAAAAATATACATGAAGCGTTAGTGCAGTCATACATAATGGAGAAGTTGGGTAGGTTTCAAAAATGGCATAAAACCTTATTTTAAAAAAAGGTTTTTTACGTCCAAACATACACGAAAGCACTCAAGTGATGGCGACAAGCTTTTAGGGGAAAATTTTCAAACTTTAGTTACATGGTATAATAGCTGGGTAATTGAATTATTTTGTTAAGGTTGTAACATTGTGGTTTACGGCCCACATTTTCCCTTGAGAAAATATCTCGTCATCATGCCAGCTTAATTTGTTAAGTTTTATATTTTTATTCTTGCAAATCACCATCTTACCGCATAGGTAGGTACTACGTACATATCAGTACAAATAGTAGAATATTTATGAAGTCGATTTTCAAAAATATAGCAAGCAAACATTGCGATGTGGTTTTCATATTTATCAGAAACATGATCAGAGATCAATTAATTATGTAAAAATAATATTCATAAATATTGTTTAGTATCTAAATGAATTCCTGATTTTTTTCGTACCTATATGCAAATTGATACATTGAAAATGTAATACATTTAAGTTCCCAAACTTTTTGAAATAAATCGAAGTAAATCTAATGAAGCAGCCTCTTTTATAAAAAAATGTCTCAAAATTTGTTAGGTTCAATTGTTAAGTTTTATACTAAGAGGAAGCCAAAAGTTTATATATTAAGTTAATTTAAAGTTAATTTTGTTAGAGACAAATAAATTATTTTCAATTATTTATATTGGCATTACATGGAGAGTTTCGTCTGGGAAAATATTTCAGGGGTAGTAATTTAATGCTGGACCTACTAGAAGTGGTAACTAATTGCATTATTGCCCATTAAGATCGTAAAATGGCGAAGCAACATAAAGTACAAATAGTTAGGAGGCATGTAGTCCAATTTACAGTAACTACTACAACTTAAATATCCTTAATTGCATTAGTTATCATAAGTGTAGCCACCAATACCGAAATATACCTATCAAACCGTCACCTCATCTTGTTTCTTAATAAACTATATTAACAAATTGATTATATAATATTAATATTACCATCTGGAAAGGCTTATATTGTTTAGATGAGTTTGATTATTTTGAATTAGATTTTTTATATTTAATACATTCTCTATAATACGATTACTTATTTACATTGTTTTAACGATAGCGTAGCAAACTCAAATAAAAATTTGATAGGTATTTTATTTTTATTTTATTTATTCTTTATGGATCATACAGTCATAACAATAAATATAACAATTTAATACAATAATGAGCAAACCAATCAAGGTCCCTTTCTTACCAACTGATAAACATAAATTTGAGGTACATTATTTAATAAAAAAATGAAGAAAGAAAAAAATGCTAAACATACATAAAAATATGTACAAAAAAAAAATAAAATACACATTTATGCTGACATTATTGTAAGTAGCGGTTTTTTCACATTCTTAGAATGTAAGAAAAAGAATACCTGAAAGCAAGAAAGATATAGTAATTAAAAATGAAACAGTGTTGTGATATATTAATTCAAACTTACGAAAGATTCAGCTTTCAACTGTGTATACTTTAACATAAAAAATGTAACTAGGTATATTATTTATGTAAAAGTTACAGTTGTAGTTACAGTTGCTTTATTATTTTGTGTATGATGTCAGAAAGTAACAAAATAACAACAATTAATGAGAAACTTCCTTTAGACTTGGCAATGGCAGAAGTAGGTGTTACGTAGAGGTACGTTGGCCTGGAATAATAATTAAAACCAAGTATATTTCCTGTTATTTTATTGGCTCCTGTTCCAATGCCGATTCTCGTTTTCATAGCCGCATAACCTTGTTTTGAAGGCAGTCTGCAAATTAGTTACGTTGTTAATAAACTTTTTCATGACCTTATCAAAATTTCCTGTAAGTTTTATTCTATTTAAAGTGCAAAATATTGTTCCACTTAAAAACGTTATACACAATAACACCAGTCATAAATGGTGAATTACAATTAGTTTCAAGATTCTTGAGGCAGTTATTTCATATATTATAATAAAGATGTTTTTTTGACTGTTAACGATTTTATTTGTAATATTTCATTTTTATCCTTATGCTAAAATTGATTCTTACGTACCTAAATCTTTTTACTATTTTTTTTAATAAAAAAAAATGATAATGAAAAATTGTTACAGCCAATTTTCAGTTAAAACTAATTATTTAGCAACTATTATTAAAATAATTCATTTTACATAAACTTGCATGCGTACCTAGGTAATTAAAAACATACTAACAGACATCCAATAAAACATGGTAGTATATAAAAGTATTACATGGACCCTCTATTTCCCTATACAATTTTTAACTTTTCACATAATTCTCTCAACCTTATTATAAGTTTTACGTCCTTACTTCATCATCCAAAGGCACACTCGTTAATAAAACGATAGGTATGCTTAATTCACGTTTAGCACTTTGTCGTACTAAGAAGTATTTTAAATGGTTCGCCCTTTAGCCTTTTTATATTCGAGTACATCTCGTGTTTTTCAAACTACCAGTCAGTTTTTAGTTCGTGAGACTTGAATATAAAAAGCGAAGGATCAACGCTTTAGGCATCGGGATGTGACTGTTTTATTAGACGAGCGCGATATGTAAAAGTGTATGTTCCACATTATGCTACATATCTACCAAATAACATGTCTAGATTATTTTATGTGACCAACGAAAGTGGGGAATTTATATGAGTATGTTTATTAATGTATTATTCACATTCTGTTTAAAAATATGAATTTAGAAATACCTAAAGGGTTACATAAAAGAGAAACAAAAACAAAACAAAATATCCCAAAAGACGAGTTGTCCAAATAAGTAATAGATTTTACCAGTACTTCAGTCATCATATCACACAAACTAAATCATGTTAATACAATCAAAACCTATACTAAAAATAAATGTTTATTTTAAATAACGAGGTGTTAATAGTTTGTGCAAAATAAAATCGTAAAATCAATCACTAGTATAAATCATTTGATCTTTAGATGTAGAAATAAAATACTCACGACTACTACAAATTTAGGGTAATAACACTAGGAAAATCTAATAGTTTATGTAACATAATTATATTCACTTACAATTAATGTTAATTAAAATGAGATTTCATTTAAATAATATTCTAGGAAGAGCTTTATGGAGGGTTTATATTGTTATTATTTATTTAACGGCCTTCCTGGTTAGTTTTGATGAACTTTACAGACAAGATAATTTAATAAATATACAGAATTCCTAATAGAAGCCACTCATAAAGCTTTAACTAGGAACTTTCACTTGAAATTCTGAAACATAACATGTTTCTTTAATTATATTGAATAAGTTGAAATACTAACTATTTTACGAGTAAACGAAGTAAGTGGCTACGTATCTCGTGTGTAGTGGTACCTACTCCTATTAATTTATAATTTAATATGAGTCAATATGTTTTTATATATTTATTTATTATTTACATACGTCATCATTATACAGCAATCATAATAAAATAACATAGAAAAGAAAAATATTGAGATAATATCCAATGGCTAGATTTGTCAATATGCAATGATTTCTTCCATCTAACCACGCAGTTGGGTTAGTAGTTTATTTATACTTCTCACAATATGACTTACGAAAGTTTAGTATTACTGTCGTATATGGATAGATGATGCCTCGAGCAAATGCATACTAACTATACAATAGGTTATTATCCCTACTACAAAGGAAGGTTCTTTGACAACAATTCCTCAAACATACGAAGTTGGTTGAAAATGTAAACATTAAATATCTCTTGCTTGCGGATTTATAGAAAAAAAATAAAATGATTATTATTTTAGATATTTAGTTTGATATAGGTATGTAAGATAGTTTGTTCTATTTTTTAGTTTTATGTAACTCGTTTCCCTGAAAATGCCGCAAGGCAAAAGCACTCGGCAATAAGCGTATAAGTATTTAGTTCATTAAATAATAAAGAACATTATAAAGGTGCTAAGGTAAAATTACAACAGCCTCTTATTTTTTAAAGCCGGATTTTATTTTTTTTCATTGAATGAATTTTCACAACATCAACGTACTAATATTAAATTAACTTTAAAGGTTTTTTTTTAAATGGATAAATATGGATAAATATGGATAAATAAAAATGAGAATGCCTAATGATAGTTGACCAAAAGAGCACTGTTCTTCAGTCCGCAGGGGTTCTGTCGGCCCGGGCGTCCCTCTTTCACAATACACCGTTCCTATGACAACGATATCAGAGCGCAAGGAATGTCGTGGAAAGAGGTGACGCAATTGGCACAGAGACGCTCTGAATGGAGGAGGCTGGTTTCTGCCCTGTGCTCTCGAGAGGAGCGTTTAGGGCGATGATGATGATGATCTATGAAAAAAATATCTATAATTTATAATTATCTCACAATGAAATTTTGGGTAGATCTATAATGTTTCCTTCCTCCTTTAATACTAAAAAAATATGATTTTTGTTTGAGGCATTTCCTATATAACAAATATGATCCACATTTGGTTGTTTTCTAAACATTTTACATACATAGTTGAATATCATTTACAATTTTTTTGACTAGGTATGCATTGTAGTATTTTCATTTATAGTCTGTTCTGGTGTCTGTTGTGTTAAAATAGAAATATACAAACTAAATCGAATCAAAATTTATGATAATAATTTATAGCCTAATTTTGTCTTCATAAAAAAATTATCAAAGTAAATTATAGTACAAAATAATAGTGCGCACTTGAGGTGATTTGAATTACATACTAAAACCGATCCGACAATAAAAATATATTCTGAATAACAGAAACTCGTTAAATTTTGACGAAGTTTAATAAAATAATGGAAATAAAATACAAATGAGAAAATTATTTCGTATAGTGTGTTCTGACTAGTGTCGAAACAATAATAGGAATATGTCTGAATTTCAACAATAAAGTATTGCTGCGACAAGTCTAGTTATATTTGTGGACATAAAATATAATATTTATGCAAAGTCAAAATAACGGTTCACGTTTTCGCATCGCTTGCTGTAAACTATTGTTACAAGTATATTTCAAACTCAGGAATTTGCAGTAATTAAATTTATGACTAGCTGATCGCAACATGTAGGGAATAGAAAAAACAAAAAATAATAATAATTACAAGAGAAAAAAACACAACCTTTGAACAGTAGTAGCGTGTTTACGCTATTATAATGAAGAAGACTATTTATTAAAACAAGAATTTAAGAATAACAGAGTATTTACTATAAAAAAAAAATACAAGTTTACCATGCTTCTAGATTTCAATGGACGCGCTCATAGCAGGCTTGAACAAAGATTGAACTTTTGTCGATTAATAATAAAATAAAAAAAATCACTACAAGCAGTCATAAGTTTGTGTCCCTCCAATTCAGATATCTATTGACTCGGCTGTGATGTATCCGGGTTTTATGTCTAACTTCCAAGTGGTATTCAGAAACAGCTTTAGAAACTGTCAAACATTATCAAGAATGTGTCATACTTGTTTATGACAAATTGATGTAGTTCAAAATAGTTGTTCATAGTGAAGTAGCCACTCACAGCTATTTAGTTAAACTTCAATCAAAGTAAATTCTTGTACGGTCAAGAAGGGAATGTTCTTTCAAAGTAAATACTAGAAACTAATAATAATTTACTTTGCAACACTTACTCACAATCTCATGTTACATAAAACTGTTTACCTACATACTATACCTTCCTCTAATGATAGATGCGCTGCAATATAACTATCAGTAATCATTCACAATAATTTTATAATTACAGTTTAGCTATTTTATATCCTCTTTTAATTAAAGATACGCTACAATATAACAAACAATATAGCAATTACTATTACTCACAATATTATATCATTTTTATATTGTTGCTATATCTTGCTTTAATAAATATTATTATTATTACACAATAAGATGATTCTTACAAGGATCATTACAGCTGAAGGTCAATGCGATCCCAGAAGAAAACATTAAACAATATCTAAACGATAACACAACTACAATATATCTTCGATTTTTTTTAAAAATTCTGCATACGTCACGTTGAAGATATCAACCTCTCCAGCCAGACCATTAAACATTTGAATAGCTTTTCCCATTGGGGAGTTTGCCAATATGTTTGTTCGGCTTTGAGGCTGGTAAAAAAAAATCGTGATGCCGATATACATATGATGATATACATTACATTATAACTAACAGGAGATAATTATTTACAATAATATTATAATAATTTTTTTTGAATAAATAAAAATTATATACTTAATTCTTAGAAAAATAACATACTTAATTCTAAAATATCTTCCAATCACAGTCGTTAGCGGACACACTGCTTTCATCCACACAATAATAATATAAATACAAATATTTTCATTCACACATCAAATCAATTAGAATGAAATAAAAATAATATATCGTTACATACTTGTATTAAATAAATAAAAGAGAAAGTGTTGAACGCGTTTCTATTTATATGGAGTCCCGCTACTTGGAAATATTGAAATTCAATAAGTAATTTTACGCTAGTGATTTTTGATATTTTCACGTTCTTCCAACACATTTCACTCTAAAGATATTATTTGTATTCTGCGGAGTAGCTTTTTACTCACAACTGTCATTTTCTATTACAGCGACGGGAAGGTGTGTATTCGTATGCGGTCTGACATGAGACAATGCGGGGGTGCCTACTGCCTACATGCTATACCTACATATAGGTACATTTGCACAGTTGCTTACCGCCTCCTCTTGCTTTATTATTAAACGTAATTCTGCGGAAGACATTGACGTGAATGAGGGAAAGGGTAGATAGTTAGGTAAACGTATTAACTACAGACATAATTTATATTTCCCACTTATATCATTAAACCTTATAATAAATTACTTGCTTACTTGAAGAAATTATAATAAAGATAACGCATGCCAAGAATATTCGTTAATATGTGACATTTAAGTATCTGAAGGATTACACATATGAATAACACATTAGCAAAGGGATTGTTATATAACATTATATTCCACTTATACAAACTTTTATTATGAAAAAGCTCAGACAAACAACATTCGGAAAGAATGTAAGTATAGCAAACACGTAATAATATGTTGTTTGAAGAGAGTAGCTCGTGTCAAGTATTAGTGGAAATTATAAACTTTTAACATTCTATTAAACATTTAAGGATATTGATGATGGTCGTCCACATAAATGTATAATTTTAAAGCTAAGGAATTGCGAGTTCCGGTTTTATATGGGTGAAAATATTTTGATAATTTAATATAAAAAGTAACCTTAAGAATTTAGTGTTGGTGTTGGTGCCTCAGAGTCTGTGACCATGAAATCTTTCCGACCGAAACAAATGAATATTGTGTGTATAATACCTCTACTTAGTATAGAATTTCCACTTCGTATTTTTTTTACTTCCGATACACAATAAAATGTTATTGAACTATATCCAGCTTATATAAAATCGTATAAATAATAGTAAAGTTGATATTGAAATGTTACAATTTTGTTTTTAATGTGATGGAATAAAAAAAACATAGAAAGACTGAAAATAGTGTTTACAGCATATTTATACGAGACTTCCGTTTTTGTTAATTTTGATGACGTATTATAAATTATCAGGCATAAATAATGGATCAGTTTATTCCAACATTAATAAATATTATTACACACACTCATTTTATCTGCATAATGTAAGAGGTATTATACGAAAAAATTTCATTCCTGATGATAAATTTACGCCAATTTCAAAACAACTTCTTTTTCGCCGAATTTAAACGCATATCCAGGCGACGGATCAAGTCTCTGTAAGATTGTACGCGGTGAAATGTAAGTAAAGTAAAAGATAAAAACATTAAAAAAACTGAAAAAATTATGCTATCATTCCTGCATAAAAACATATGATCTTTGGTCCATCGAATGCATGTTGTGCTTCTCGCGTCTCCGCGTCGCGTCGCGTTCTGCATGTCCCTCTAGCCAAGAAAACCAAACAAAGTATGTAATAATACAAATGAATGAAAACATATATGCGTAAAATGAAAATAATCAACAAAAATGCATCTTATAAATTAAATAATACATTGAAGGACCCACCGTCCACCCGGATACCGCAGAAGTCTGGGGACTTCCATTTATCCGAAATTCTACACTTAACAAATCTTGTCCACACCGGAGGCGCCATAGTGGGCAGCCTGAAGGGCTGGCCGGCCAAACCACCAAACCGCCAAAACCTCCGTGTGAAATCTTTTGACTAAACTCTTTCGATGTACCTTTATACGAGAGAAGCAAACATAGTAATTATACATATATCTATACAAAAAAAAAGTAATCAAATAAACAAGTTTTCTTAACCTAAGTTACAAAATAATAAAAAGTAAAAGTGCGCAATATATTTACAAAATAATTGCATAATATTTTGGAACAAAAGCTGAGTTGAGGTGTCCAGAGACTTTTACTAGGTTATTCAGGCGCGAACCCGAGGGTCGCCGTTGCCGGGGCTGTTGCAGAGACGCTTCCCTCCCCAAGGGACATCCCAACCAGACCTAATACTCTCCACTAAGGGAGACAGGACAACACAAAGACGAAAAAACGAGTTCGCCCGCGACAGCCACAATCACACAAGGCAAAATCAACCATCAAGCTCTCCTAAGCGAGCCTGGCTCACGCAGGAGATGCCACCGAGACACCCAGACATCTACAAACTTCAAAAAGGCCCTGAAATTCCCAGGACAAGTCATCAACTCTGCAAACCAGAAGGGTCTAGGAGTGTCATCACTCATACTATCAATCATCACGTTTCTTGCATCCATCATCAATGGGCACTCCCACAGGATGTGCCCCGCAGACTGAGCTCCCGTCCCACAAGCACACCACGGGTCGTCCGCAAGCCCAAGCTCAAAGAGCTTGGCTTTTAGCTCCCCGTGGCCCGTCACCAACTGAACAGAAAAGTAGTCAAAGGACAGGAAACGCCTTTTAATCCCCTCTCTCACATCCGGGAGAAAACCGTAGACAAGCCTAGCGGTTCTCCCCCGGTCCCATCTTTCTTGCCACACTTCCAACGTTCTCTCTCTAATTCGGCTGAATGTCCTACTTATTCCCCTAATTCCGGGTTCCGCTTGAACGGAAATACAGAGATGCTCTACTCTACCATCCGCCTTGATCCTACGTCTGGCCACACTGTCTAAGACTTCTAAATCGGCAGGCAGTACGCCAGCAATGACTGGAAGGCCATCGCTACTGGCTGTACGATACGCACCAGTGACGGCGAGCAGCGGGAGTCTTTGTCCCCTTAAGACCGCCGTCGACACAGAGCCCACCAAGAGTCTGTGCGACCAAACACGGGCAGCATACGTGACTTGCGCCACGTACGTCGCCCGATATATGGCTCTCACAGTCCCCGACCTCAGACCCCATGTACCACGACTCAGTCTGCGAAGAGTAAAAAACAGTACAATCGCTCTATCGGCAGTCGCTCTTACGTGCGGAAGAAAGGAAAAGCCTCTGTCCAGGACAACACCCAGATATCGGACTTCATCGACCACCCTGACGGGTGTTCCACTCATCCGAAGGACCGGGTTTCTGCCCCTTCCAAGCGTACTCTTCAACCACATCGCGGAGGTCTTGCTCGGTGAGAAGACAAGCCTATTCACACTAATAATAAAATTAAATAATAAAAAAATAAATACATATAATATTCAAAACATTGGAAACAAAAGCTGGGCAGAAGTGTCCAGAAACTTGTTTAAGGTATTCAAGCCAGTGAACTCCAGAGTCACCGAAATCCATTCAGAAACGCATCCTTCTCCAAGGAGAATTCAACCCAGACCTAAAGCTCTCCATCAGGGAAACAGGATAACACAAAAATTGATAAAAAAAACCCGTGACAACCACAATCACACAAGGCAAAATCAACCATCAAGCTCATCCAACTAAAGAGCGGTTGAGCCTGGCTCACACGGAACATCTAAATAATCACAAACATCATAAAGGTCCTGAAATTCCTTGGACACATCTTCCGCTCTCCAAATCAGACGGGTCTGGGAGTATCATCACCCATTCTGTCAATTATTAAACCTCTTGCATCTGTCATTATTGTCATTAGAGTATTTCTACAGGATGTGCCCTGCTCTGTGCTAGTCCCTTAAGCACACCATGGGTCGTCCACCAGCCCTTATTCAAAGAAATTGGTCTTTAGCTCCTTGTAGGCTGTTATAAACTGCGTGGCAGTGTGATTGAATGACAGGAAGCGTCTATTAATCCTTTCTCTTACATTCGGGAGGAAATCGTAGATACGTCTAGCGGTCGACGCGGAACTAACTGAAAGTCTACGTGAATAAACTCGGGCAGCATACAAAACTTGCGCTAAGTACGTATGAAACTTCACAGTACCCGACCACAGGCTCCATGTAATACGACTCAGTCTGCGATGGGAAAAGTAGCACTTTTGCTGTTTAGGCAATCGTTCTCACGTAATAGACAAAGAAAAAGCCTCTGTACAGGACGACGCTGACAACTGATATAATTGTATGATTTGGAGAATAACAGAAAACTATGGTGAGGTGTTTAGAGACGTGTTAAAGGTGTTTAGAGGGTGCAAGCCCTAGAGTCGCCGATGTTTGTATAGCCGGCTAACGCAGATGCTCCCAACGAGAAATCCACGCATCCACAAACAAAAATGCCTGAAGGATCTTCGGGCATCGCAGAATTTTCCTAAACCATATTGGTCAGAGATTGCTCGCACTCATATCATCTAGCATTGCATTTCTATCATTATTCATTACGGATTACTCCCATGAGTCCCATAAGATGTGCATTACTGTGGCCCGTCACAAGCATGAAAACATGGTGATTGAGGGAAATGAATTTCCTCTTCATTCTCTTACATTTTTATTAGCCACGTGCGTCACGCGATAAATGGTGTACACCAGTGATTCCCAAGGTGGGGCGTACGCCCCACCGGTGGGGCATCACGCCTCAGAGGTGGGGCACCGCGCTTGCACATATTATTGAAAATTTACCAAATTTAATTAAAAAAGAAGCCGGTGGGGCATATGACTTATGAAATGACTACGGTGGGGAATGGCATGAAGAAGGTTGGGAAACACTGGTGTACACACTCCGCGTTCTAAGGACCCACGTTCTACGACTGTCCTGAAAGCGAGAATAGTATATCGTCGGCGTATGCAAAAATGGTGCTACTCGGTGGCAAATTAAGGCATTTAAAAGTAAAAAAATAAAAACACTTTTTTCATACAAATATGACATTTTAAACGTATTCCGATTTAAATTCACTTATTTTTTTACATTCATACAGATATTGGAAAATGAGATTATAGCAAAACCTGAACCCAGTGGGACACCCCAACGATAAGAACACAAAAACACTGACAGTATCTACACAGTTTATAGATTTAAGCAGATTCACATGTAGTATTGTCCACCATAGTCAACATAAATAGATTATTGTATAATTGATTGATGATCACAAGGAAAACACTCAATTACTAACGAAAGAAATAAATAAAGAAGAAAACATAAAAAAGACCAAACAAACAAAATAATTAGGTAATAAATAAATATATTCAGAGGCTCGCACACTACGTCAAGACAGACTGACAGCACAAAGCGAACTGTCTAGTGAACCAACTGTTAAGTGAACTAATGATTTTTACAACTTCATCTGAAGTCACCGGAGAGAAAAAAAAATGAATGCGCAAGGGAATGTTGGCGCTCAGCTCTAAATCCACTCACCAAAGTCCATATTACTCACGCCAGTCTCTTTTAGGGTTCTTTAAATCTAAGAAAGAAAATTTATTAATTCCAAATGTTACAAGAATTTTTTGATATATATACCAACATCGCGATGAGTTTTTACTTAAACGTTTGAAGTTTCCAGGAGCGGAGGCGACGCTGATGGGAAGAGCTGTGTATTTAAGTAACGTATTAGGGACGTAATTATTATAGCAAATTTGAGGAGATACTGTTACAGTGATGAATACACCATTCTCGTATACATTAAGAACTTTTCAAATAACAACAATTAGTTAATCGTTACTACGGAAATTTCGTACGGCGTAACTTATTTCGCTGTTTTTGTTTTTAATTCGATTATGTAATTACGTAGTACGGCCGCAACATGACAGTGTGATAAATCTTAATTAGCGAGAGATTGTGTAACGGGAAATGTGAAAATATTCAATGTTGGAAGATGGTGTAGAAGCAACATGATTGATATTTTGCGGCTTAGTTACAATGAGATTTCCACAATAGAAATTTAGACAATACTCCCAACTTACGTATATCTACATGTTACAAGTATTTTACAATTAAATTCTGGTCTCAATTTATTTTTAGATCCCGAGCAAACACAAAAGTACCTACAAGTGAAATCATTTACCAGAAATTTTAATTATGTAGCCCAGGATGGGGATACAAGACTCACCCACAGAATAATCTCCGTACAGTTTTTCAACGAGAGGCATTAACGGAAACTTTATATAGCAGAAAATGTGCGAAAATGTAGTTCACTACTTCAATTAGTTTATATAAAGTACTCAATTACTTGTCAGTTGTAAATACCTAAATTAAAATAAAACAAGTTCATAATAATGATTTACTGGTGATCTTGATACAAATGATTTGTGATACAGAACTGCAAAAAACTAAGTACATAATATAGTGTGAAAATCAATTAAGTATTATTAGTTTAAGTGCTCATAATTTATATTTATACGATTTAAAATTTAGGGAAAAACGTATTCACTAATGAAGATGTAAAAACATGTTATGTAGTTTGCAATTTATCCGTGAAACCTCCGGTAATATTTTGGTCGACCACACTATTAAGTAAGTAAGTAAATAATTTTTCGAGTTTTTCGTTTCCTGTAAAAAGAAAATTTTCAAAATTATAGATATTTGACATCTCGAATTCAGCAATGTTGTTAAGCACCCATCCACCTTAAATGTCTTAATTTTTTGTTGGCACAAAAAGGACATCTTGCATGTTTATTACAAGCGATTGGGCTTTTGGCTACTCCACTTGTAGGATATACCGTGATGGTATAGTAGTATTGACGTTGCAGTAGGTTAGAAATACTTGAAAAATATAACAAATATCAATCGAATGTCCTCTTTATGGTTGAGCAATATAATCACAGAAATGTGAAAATTCTATTTTAAAAAGTTTGAGAATAATTGGATTCTGTTTTAATATTTATGTAGGTGTGTATCTAATTATTTACAACGATTTATCGTTATCAATATTTGAAACAATATGAAAAAAGTAAATATTTACAAAACAACCAAAGAGCTAAACCGCAGTGAATACTCTGTCTACAAAATTAAAACGAGGATTGAAAATTTCGTTATTAAGAGAAGGGAACGCCTTACTTTGTCATTAATTTAAATGAAAACAAGTTCGTTACGTTATTATGGCATCCGCTTTTCCGAAATACCATTATTGGACTTGCTTACTTTAACACATTTCACAGTAAACATGAAACGGCCATAATTATATCCGAGGCAAGCATTAATGCTTATCGCAGCACCAAAGAGAAAAGGGGGGGCTGGGCGTTATGTAATCCTTTAAGAACGAATTTAGCAGATTGCCAAAGAATACGGAAGGGAAGCAATGATAACAAAACAAAACCAATATCTATGTACCTACTTTAATTCTCAATGAATGAAGAGTTTTGAAATATTTGCTTTTAATATTGAATCAAATACGAATAAGTTTTTATTAAAACATTTTTTAACGACATCAATTTCACATAATAGTTAAATATTTACATTTAAAATATTTAAGATTATTATTAATACATAACAATATTTTAATCCACTACACATTTGATCTTAAATGTAATCATCAGCATAATGAATTTCCACATAGTTACACATGAAAATATAGAATATTTTAAAATACTTATCCCATAAATGGGGTAGCCAGCGACTAAACGCACAGTAAATAAACAGTATAAAAATAAAACACTCAGGATTAATGAGAAATCTGCCTCATGAAACTAGCAATATCTAATATTATCAAATTTGAAGATTGTCTAATAGCCCGATATATAGTTACTACTCACATTTATTTTATACTACGAGTACTTATGTTTATCTTATACTTATATAAGTACCTACCTAAATATATTCCAATTGATCAAATTTTATTATTCGATATAGGTAAGACGTGTCTAATCAAAAAAACTTTTCAATTTCGTGAAACCTTTCACTTTATTTAAAAGTACTTAAAAGTTTTAAATAAATCTGAGAGCTTTTTGAAATATTAACACAAAGGAATTGAACTGATTTTTTCTGCAGTTTTTTTTTCAACTCCTTCTACAATCCCTTCACGGCATATCTCAAAAGTGGGGTAACCACTAGATGTGAAACTATTCTTCCATGCCAACTAAAAATTAAGACATTCAGGATGGGTGGCGAACCTCATTGCTGAATGTAAGATATTTCTTTATTTTTCGAACACCTGACTTTTACAGAGAACTCGAAAACTTACCGAAAAGAGTGTGAAACCAATTCTTTGCCGACTGCTTCACGGTATAGTTATTCCTACAACGTAGTTAGATGAACAAACTTATTGATAAAAGTTGCTAAAATATATTTATTTGTTTGTTTTCTTTAATCAAGAGCTTTAAGGTCATTCTGCTCGAGCGCATTGATCCACGTTGTGTACCTACTCGTATATGTAATAAAGTATATTGTTGACTTCCGAAAACTACAAGTTTAAATATTACGTAGCAATCATTTTCTATTTTTTTCAGTTTATTAAACATTTATACTATTATATGTTTATCGATGTTATTTTTATGAGTTATCATTATACGAGGTTATTTATGTAAATTTAACACTAAAAGACAACTTCACAATATTTAATAGCAATGTGTACTCACCATTGCAAACAAATTATGTCAAATTACTATTTCATAAATCTGTCATATAATGCAACATATAAAAAAGCGTACTTGTTTATTTTCTCTATGGATTGTAAATAGTAATAGTTACACAATTTTACATACTAAAAACATTCACATATTGTAATATTGGTACACGTGTAGCTTTGTATTTGCATAATATGATTACTAATACACGTTAATCACGTTATTTATCCGTATTGATGGGGGATCGAGCAAAATGCATGCACATAAAGTAAATGCGGAATCCTAAATGTGGCCCATAGTAATGGTCTGTATCCCGTTATAATGGAGGGAACATTCGGACTGCAGGTTCTGAAGTTAGCAAGTGACAATGAAGTGAGAGCGGTTTATCATTTGCTTCGTTGATTCTGAGTTAGTCGTGTCGGAAAATAATGACGTTGTTAGGTCATGTTAGTTAATGCGTAAATGCCACCAAACCGATACGTGTATAGTACCTGGTTAATATGCTAATTTCAAATATAGAAGCTACACACATCAAACTTAATTCTCTCTATATTGTTTATTGATGAACAGCCAATATTAATATTCGTGTAGTACCTACGACATTATAATATATTTATTATTATGATTCTGTAAATGTTTATAAAGCTAATAATCGAATATTTACATTATTACTCACTTAATACGAATAGGTACTTAGGAATTTAATATAATTATATTGAAGCTTATATTTCAGATATTAATTTAAACCTAATGTTTATTTGTATAAAATGAAAACAGGTAGGTAGCTACCTAATTATAAACTGTGTCTTAATGAGAAAACACAAAGCATTGTTATCAAAGTAATTCCGCAGATTAAATGATAATCTTGGGGAATGTTTACTTTTAAAAGTATACCTATTTGTAATAATAATAATATAATATAATATTATATAGAATCTACGCAATGTTTAATTAGAGAAGCTTATTCCACGGGTAGAGAAAATGACAATATTATTTTGTAAGAGAGTAAATTGCTTTTATTATAGGTACAAAATGAGTATCTTTATAACGATCCACTCAACAATCTATAAACTACAGATAAGTTTTAATTATTTTTACAGCTTTCATTGCATTATTTGTATCTTACATCCGAGAGTAATTTATCTATAAAAGACAAACTTTGTAATGAAGACAAATGAAAACGTTAACTTTATTTAATTAAGATAAGCTGGAATTAATTTATATAAATAATATTTACGTATTTATTTGAACAATATGCGGCACTTCACTTTAAAAATACATAAAAAATTAAACAATACTTACATAGTCTTCGAATACTTCAGTTAAAAACATAATAAATCACAACAATTAAATATGTTAAATAATAGCTTAATTTATAAATTTCAATACAATATCAATAAAAATATTGTATTACCATTGACATACAGGTTAAAAAAGTTATTCCATAGAAATATAATGAAGAAAGAAACAATGTATTTAATACAATAGATGTGTCAAAAAGTTGTACCATATTGTATGAATTCAATACAACGGAAAAGAATGGATGAAATGAGAGAAATTGGAAAGTATAATATTTGATTATCTCGTATAGACCTTTATCAAATACCCTAAGAAGGTAACTTTATCTCTACTCGTATATAACTATTAGCAATATTCAATGAAATATAAACCTAAC
Source organism: Athripsodes cinereus (assembly GCA_947579605.1). Classification (NCBI taxonomy): domain Eukaryota; kingdom Metazoa; phylum Arthropoda; class Insecta; order Trichoptera; family Leptoceridae; genus Athripsodes; species Athripsodes cinereus. Next base: position 17,147,709 of record OX388311.1, read on the forward strand.
AACAAATAACACATTGGATGATGTTCCGTAATGTTTTGTATTGCTTATTGACTATGTATTTGTATTATCTTTGTAAGGCCAACTGAACGTGCCCGGCAAGATAAAGCTTTGTATCGGATTACCTGCAGGATACCATTATTCCAGAAGATCTACGACTACCCATGTACATACACGCACTTCTTGGATAAATTATTAATTATGTTTTATTTGCAGATTCAGAGTTCATTCTGTATTTTTTACTCACATACTTAGATGAATGACTTATTCAAAGGTATGAGCCAAGTCTCTGCCCGACTGTACACTGTGAAATGGAATAAACTTTACATTATTTCCTGTGTAAAACCATGATATTTTGCCCATGGAATTCATGATAGTTTCCCGCATGCATTTCGGATTAAATTTTGATCATAAGTCAATCAAAATATATGATAGGTAATCCTCGCATCTATATGCGATAAGATCTTGTGTCGGCCATGAGAGATGGTCAAGACACACGCGATAATGTCGAAACATAGCATCTTTTTTATGAATCCAAACTGTATATTATACAGTTTGGATTCGCCAAAATTTTCAATTCGTCAGAATATTATTCTGGCGACGGGTCGAGTCTCGTACCATATGCAAGACATGAACTAAGTGTCTGGTCGACTGTACGCAGTGTAATGGAGTAAAATTTTCGTATATACATAAATATACACATATAATATTATATATATTACGATAGATATGGTTCAATCGGAAGATATATACTTATCACTGGCGGGGAAGAGAAAAGAGTATAATGTGGTGTTCTCACTTTGGCGAATATCGCCAGGGCACCTAAATATCGCCAGCCATTTGAACAGTGTGAGCAGCTAGTCTGAAACGATAAAAACCAGTAGAAACGATATCGTCTCGAGTTGACCACCTTCCAACGTTTTCTCTGGTTGAACGATTTGCGCATGCGTAGATGTGCGCAGCGTCCGTAAAAACTATCTAACCTATACATTTTATAATGTTTCCCGCTTCGTGACAGCTATTATCTTTGTTGTTGTTTGTGGCGTTTGTTACCTTAATTAAAAGGCACCTTTAACCTCCACTATAACATTTTTGACTAAAAATAAACACTTCGCGATCTCCGCCATTTTGAAAACAATGTCAAAATCAAAGCGCATCTGACAGATCGTTTCTATATCGGTGGACTGTGTGAACAGGTGTGACGATCAATGGGCATACGGCGAATTTTGTTTTTTCGCCTGGCGTTATATTTTAAAATTCGCCTGGCGATATTCGCCAAATGTGAACACCCCATAAGATGTTTCGACGCTTACAATTTCGCCTAGGCTAGCTGAAGTTTATATATTAAAAATAAAAATATATTTCGTCTAAGGAATACTTTATTATTATAGTGCGGTTAATTAATAACACCGATTATATACATTTTAAAAATACATCAAGAATTTTATTATTGCTGTAAAAATATGTGTTTCATCACTTTGTAGCAGTTATATAAAACTTTTGAAAATATGTATTCGTTTAGCAGGTACATTATAAGTTAATAATTATTAAAAATAAGCACATAAAGACTTAACTAAGTTAATATAATATCAAGATAATAATATTCATCTTCTATGGCAGATAAACGGATAGAATGCTGACTGCTAGAATTGCACTTATAATCCGAGTGAAGTGAATGATATTAATTTAATCCATCGCCTATTTGCATATTTGAGATGTTCCCGAACTCACAAATAATATATTTTTAAAATCTTTTCTATGCACAGATGTCACTATAGCTGTCAGATTTATCACTAATGTGATTTGTTGTAGATAACCAGCGCTGCCGCAATTCTACTGAGAAAGTTTTTCTCTAAACCTTGAATGCGAAAAATCCGATTGATATTTCGCGATCAAGTTGGGAATTGATTCCAGGAACTTTCTAATGCAAATCGACTTCAATAGCCGCTGGACCACGTGGCCGGTTATTATATTCTATTATGGCATAAGCATTGGAATACAATAAGATTTCTAGACGAATGAGCAATTTTTCTGCTATCTATACCTACCACCTCCCACAAGTGAGGTAGCCAGAAACTTATTATACGTAACGAACACATAGATCATTCTCACTTTGCCAAATATAATAAGACATTCAAGATGGTAGGTATACCTCGACCCTGAACTGAAGATGTTAAATATCTTAAACGTGATGTTCAACGAAACCCTCCAAGCACGAGCTTTGCTCCATTTTGAGGGTAAAATAGATGTAGTTAAAAAAAATGTGTTTAGTGCTGCAACGGTGACTCCTCCTGGTTATGAAATTTGTCGGTAGAGCATTTTATTCTAAACATAACATCTCGGGTTGTGGGTTACATGTACCTTCATTCCCTAATTTCTTTCAATGTGGACCCATATAAAGGTGTGAAATTATACAATTATTTTATTCAGAAACTTAACATTTATTTTCATTCCAAAATTATATCAACTAAACTGTGTACTACTTTTAATCTTTAATTTAAAATTATAACTTATTTTATATCACTTAAATAACTTGAGCGGTGACTTCAATCTACTTATAACATTAATTGGTTTACTTTCCATCACTTACAAACTAAACAGTGATGATAACTTTTAGGAATCTTAATTCTGAAATACTAATCTATTTTAACTTATTTTACTTCACCTAAAAAAACTAGAGCAGTGAATTCAATCTACTTATTACATTAACTGGTTTAATTTCTATCACTTACATAACTTGAGCGGCGATAATATTAAATGGTGGTCTCTTGATAATAATAATATTGTAATATGTACTGACTGTGTTACGCTGAGATCTTTCTTCCAACATCAATTGTATGTTCTGTAATAGGTACTTCCCTTGATAAGTAATTCATATTTTTTATAGAAGACATGACATCCATGGCCCTGTTTCCAAATTCCTCCATTTCAGATGTGTTTTATTGAATCATTCTGCTATGCTTTTTCACACCTAATACTAGACCCGCTTATGCGGAAAATAATGAACTACTTCATCGCCTCAGCGATTGATGTTCGTTTAATTTATCTATGTAAATGCCACACTTCCCTGTTGGATCCATCCGATTTTTAATCTTTTATCAAACTAAACTATGGAGTGAACAGCAAACACAACTCTCGCTGTCCAAGTCGGAAATACAACATGGCCGCCGCTTGGCCATAGACTACCAGGCTAAAAAACTATCATTTTTATGGCTACTGACACTGTTTCCTACAAATAACTCTTTTTAATAAATAAATTCGTGTGTGTGGCCGCTAAATCTAGAGTGCTCCCTCGGGGCAGCATTTCTCGCTTTAATGCGACATTAAATCCTGTTTGTGCATGTGTGTGTCGTTATGGAGATACATATCTCCAGGTACGGCACGAGGTATGTGGCGGGCGCTGCCCTTAAAAAAAATATCGTTACAGTGCATGTATACCTATATTTAATGTGTATTATATTATTTGAATAAATTATTATTTTAATTTGAATTTGACTTTTATAGGACACTAGAATACTAACAGAAAGGAGAATAATTATTATAAAGTGAAAACAGTATTGAATAAATAAAATACTATTACATTAAAGAAACGGAAATATGATAAGTGTAAAAGCTATTGCAAAATAATACGTATATTTCAAAACCGTTTAAGTAATCTATTTGAGCTTCTCAAGGCAGTTAGCCATCTAGAACTTGCATCTTTAACATAAAATACCTACTCAACAAACTGGATTGAAATAAAATTTCTTTTAAAACGAATGAAAGCATTTAAATGTTTTATAATAATAAACTTGATTTAGTTCCTAAAAGGGAATTCATCCGATCCCCTGAAAGGAAAATTAAACATGACGTAATGACAATTTAACAGTGACATTTCTAACATACATACTTGTAGGATAGGGAGAACAGAATATCAGATCAGGTGATCTCAAATTTTTAAAAGTGTTTCATCATATTCATTTAGTTATTCATATACGAGTATTTACGCGATTTATTCTCTTACTAAGCTTGAGAGTGACTTATAGATGGTCACGCTGTACAACTATTGTAGATCCACATTCTCTAGTATATTTTAAAAGTGTTTCATCATATTCATTTAGTTATTCATATACGAGTATTTACGCGATTTATTCTCTTACTAAGCTTGAGAGTGACTTATAGATGGTCACGCTGTACAACTATTGTAGATCCACATTCTCTAGGATATTTTAAAAGTGTTTCATCATATTCATTTAGTTATTCATATACGAGTATTTACGCGATTTATTCTCTTACTAAGCTTGAGAGTGACTTATAGATGGTCACGCTGTACAACTATTGTAGATCCACATTCTCTAGTATATTTTTTCCGATGTATCATATAACTATTTGTTCTGCCTTTCTTTCATTCTACTACGAGTATACCTACATTATATATACAATGAAATTTTCATACATTTATCAGAATGTAAATTTAATAAAAAATATTCCATTGTATCTAGTTTGTTGTTGTGAATACTGAATCCCTAACTGCAGTGAACAATAGAAGGAAAGAAGAGAACAATAGAAGCCCCTCTCTTCCTTTGCGATTGGTTCCTGTAGCACATTATTCATCTAAGAGTTAAATATCCGAATGTTTTTTCACTTAGCGGATACGGTGGGTGGCCAAGCAACTTATTTCAGTCTTTACTGTCAAACTTTTTCCATTATGACTCCCTTCCTTCCGTCCGATTTACTCAGCTCGCAGCGCTCATACACTAAGTCTTTTCAAGTTTGTTGTTCAAAAACTTAAAGGATCTTTATCCTTGTAACTGCCATACATGGGACAGATTTCGGTGGTTTTCTACTTCATCAACTTTATAATAAGGTGAACTAAATACAGTAGGTAGGTACTTCTTGATTTACTTCATATGTTCAGTCTATGTGTAGAAATAGTGTCACAGCAAGTCAGTAAACGAATTGAATGCAATGAACGCACGGGTCGTTAAACTATTATTTGTTTATTCTAACTGAATACATTCCAGAACAGAACGCTGGTGCTTAATGTTCGCAACTCGTAGATTTAAAATGATAAGTGACATTTTAGTAAACACATAAATAAAATTAAATTTGTGTGCTGAGGTCCGTTTGAAACGAAATACAGCATACCTAATTGTATTCCAGAAGGACGAGATTGAAATGACCAGTAAATAAATTTTCCATATCTTCAGTTGGCCATTACGAATAAAGTTGTGTATAATATTATATGTAATATTATGAAACGATTTCCCAATGTAATTGGCTTTGCCTTGTCTAGAATTTTGTTCGTTGTGATGCCATCTAAGCTCTAATAAACCCTAAAATTGGCATCAATTTGCATCCAAATGTTGATTTCCTTCATGTTTGTATGTAAAATAGTATTTTGACATCATCAGTTTATAAACAAAGTTGGAAATTTTTCCTAGTATCGTCGAGTAAAGGTTTCAACAAAATATCTATAGTAGATTTGCCCCACAAAATATATACATACCTACTTAAATATATGTTTTATTACGTAGTTTGATATATTTCATAAAAAGAGTACATTAAAGTCCAAGAGATAAATTTTAGATAATACAAGGTGAGAGTTTGTTACTTATTAAAAGCAAAAGAATTACAACTTAAGAAAAGAAGTATAATAAATCTGTAACAATGGTAATAATTGTTTTATGGAGCGTATTATGAGGTATTCTCTTCTAACTAATGTATTACACAGGACACCATATAAGTGAGACAATGCCATATATTTACATAGTGAGAAATATAACAACATTCTGCCTTTCAATTTCAAGGAATCCTTAAATGGCTTGGAAAACATTCTGTTCGAAGACCGTTTTCCGTTATTTTTTGTAACTAACTCCTAAACGCCTTCATCAATAACGTAGAAGGCTTATCACAATCCAAAGCTTATGTTGGTCTTAGTTAAGCGGTTCTCATTTAACTGATAGGTAATCGTTAGAGATCGATGGCTAAGATGAATGTGCTGGGATAAACGTACAAGTAGCGTTTGGAAGAACATTCATTAGCAAAATGTTCCGACGATAGATATATATTTAATGGATTTATTCATCTAATATGTACTCCTTAATTACTTTGATATCGGCTTATTTCACTAACGTTTTAACTAGTACTTCGACCATGTTTTATCTAAATATTACTATTTCATACTTTGAATACCATTACGCCAACTCATTTTTAGTGCCCATATTATCATTTTATGAAAAATAAAATGTTGTTACTTAATTTGAAACATCTTTCATGTTAATTAAAATTTAAGATGAGGGATTTAAATCGCAGCCCATCATTGAAACCCACCTTTTGTATTAATTACTTTCTTCCATCGTTGTTGAATTATTTTCCACAAACCATCTCATTGGCGTGTTCTCAAATATAAAATTTCACTAATTTATAATATTCATCAGGTAACAAATTACAAAATGTCTTTTAGCGATGATCGATTATCCTTATTATTTACATTTAAAAAAATAAAATACTAAGCCTGAGACAAAGAAAGAGATTACTACTGAAGCGTTTTCGCTCTGCTTTTATGAGAAGATATTATTAAGCTGATTCGCTTCAATGAACATTTTCTTAATGAGAATTTTAATTATTTAATATAAGGTTTAAAAAATAAACTAATAATCGTGAAACCTTTGCTCTTTTGTTGAAGTTGTAAATAAAATTTTCACCAAGTAAGCTAATCCAGATTAATTAACATCTCAATAATACGACTGTTATAGTACTAACTGATCCGTTTTCACTATGTCATTGAAAGAACACTACTTTAACCAAGAGATATGCAGAATCTAATTTTGAATAAAAAATATTTTATGCGATTTACTTTTAAATATATAAATGAGAAATTATACACCTGTTTCATAATTTAGTAAACAAATATAGGAGAGCGATGACAAATAGCCTCAACATTACCAATAGCTTAATGACACATTACCAGGACATCCTCATGTATGATACCCACTGAAAAAAAAATACCCATAAGGTTCATTATTTACCCAAATTAATTTTCTTAAAAATGAAAAATGTAAGCACATGCATAATAACAGTGTTTTATATTTTCATGTGGTCAAATAGTACAATAAAGTAGCATTAAAATTCCTCCTATAAAATGTTGAAGAAAGCAACGAGGCTTAGGCAAAGATGGATCGACAATGTGACAAGAATAAAACATTATGCCTTCTATCTCATAACTGCAGAGCTCTCCGTGACTAATGTTCATGATAAAACAAGATTACTTCAATGAATGTTTATAATACGTGATGTACGTACCTACTTTTATACGTAGAAAACTTAATATTGTGGTTCCTTTAAAGAAAACTTTGAGGAATTGACTAAATAACTTGGTTAATAAATTTAATTGGTACATATATTTCTCATATGGATAAATTTGTTATAAATGAAGGTGATTTGGAAATGTAACTGCCCTATTCTGGTTATGCTGAAGTGTAGAGAATAGTTTCAAAGTAGTACATTTTAAATAAATGCCAGTTTTAGTAGTGTACTTAAGTACTCTTCTCGTATCGTATTTGTGAAGCTTCGAAGCAGGAACATTTATTCACCATATTAGACAAAGCTTACGCAGGCATATATTATTCTTCTTTTTTTAAGATGGAAGAGACTAGCAGATTTTATTTGAAAAACAAATTACAAGGGGGAGAAACTCAATAATATTTTACATTTTCCGCATGCAAAAAAAGAAACATAAAAAATATTGAACGGAAATCAAATGTAAATGGAAATTTCAAAATTTATTCGGATCAATGAATTCGACATTAAATGTATTTCTCCCTTTTTTTCTTTTGAAACGAATAGGTAAGTAGATTTTCATACAATAATAAAATCAAATTACTACCTAACACAAAAGAGAAATTCCTTGAAATTTAATGTATTTGAACTTTTATCCACGAGTATCGACGTCAGTAGGTACTTCGAGTAGAAATTATCATTTCTCCGTCTGTTTTTAATTCACACTTTTTGAATTGTTATAGTATATAGAAATATGAGTTAACCTATCTGAAATTCATGATCATCATCTATGTATCTTAAAAATATAGATTTATTTCAAATTCCTTATACCGAATGTGATCACTTATTTTATCCTATTTTTACCGATTATTTAGTAAAAACTTAAAAATTGTATGGTTCACAAGCTAGTGAAGTTTGTCAATTTATTTTATAATACAGTGGTATCTTGATATACGAGTGCCCCAACATACGAGTTTTTGAGATACGAGCCGTCGAGCGAGCGATTTTTTGGTTGAAATACGAGCAAAATTTAAAATACGAGCTATTTAGTGACACTTGCCTGACTCATTTTCGGAACATTCTGAAAGGGAGGAAGAAACAAACCTCCTTGAACGTGTTTTTTTAAACGGCCTACAGGTGAAAGTGAGTAAAACGTGGCGAAAAAGGCAAAGACTAGTGAAGAGAAAATTAGTGACGAAAATCCAGCGAAAGTAACATTCTATAAATCTAATTTATTTTTTTACATTCTTTTTTATTATGTTTTTGTACAATATTTGTCATTTATAAACACATTTTTCTTATTCAAAAGTACGGAGCAAAAATAACTGGGGTGACACTTTGGGGGCTGAAAAAGATTAATGGAGAAATTTTCTTTGAGATACGAGTAATTTGAAATACGAGCAAGGTTGCGGAGCGAATTAAACTCGTATGTCGAGGTACCACTGTATATTATTAACACAATATTCGAACTAATAAACAAAAGAGTAAACAGTAATATTAAAGAAACAGTTGTTTTCTTACTGTGACATAGTAGGTGCGCATTCTTGATTGTTTGAATTTCGACCACAGGTTTCCCTCTTTTTAATATCGGTTATTGTATCGATAATAAACTTTAGTTAATCAATGATAATATTTCAGAATGTATGTATATAATATTCACATCGTATATATTATACATCGCATTTTAGCGATAAACTCGCCCTCTGTACATTGAATTGTATTCAACTGATATTTTCTATGATACTGTTTTAATTTGTATTGGAAACAATGTACAGTGAAGAATAAAATAAATAAATAAATAATAAATTTAAGTGCGAATGAAATAACAGTGTGTGCTCTGTACATAATATTATCTATTAATACATAAAATAGATTTGATCACATGTGGTATACTCGTATCACATTGCTATACATTGAAATAAGGGAAAGTTGTAATAGGTATGCCTATGCAGTTACAGAATGTGATATTTATGATACTTAAATTTCATATCAAACGGAAAAGATAAAATACAATTTAGCATATTTTTTAAATTATCCGTTTACTTTAATCTTATATTCTTTTTTATGTAAATATCCAAATGTTTTGTATATTTTTAGGCAAATATTCATATTCATTTCTTCATTCAGTAATACGTACCATTCACCGATCATAATTGTCTTTATGTGTGAATTATGGTCTATGGTGTGAATTAGACGACCTACACCTACAATGCAGGTGGTATAAATAGACAGATCTTAAATATGTTTAAAATCCAACAAGAATTGACTATCCAATTAGAATAAAACTAAAAGATGAAAAACTATGATTATATAATATAAAACAATAAAATGCCAATACACCTACCTAGTATGAGAGCGTGGGAGCTCATGTGGCATGAAATAGAGTTTGTTTGCTGTAGTAAAGAAAATGGGAATAAATAAGTGGAAAGGAAATAGTAAAAGATCACTTTAGTCACAGAAATGTCGCAAAGAATATTCGAAGGACTGACATTGAAATAGGTCAAAAGAAATTGGTTTAATAAAAGTATGGTCTTTACTGTGTAATATAACTGTATACGTTTCCATTTTTACAGAATGAAGGAAATAGTTTTTTAAAAGTTGATTTTCTTCACATATGAAATACAAAAATTTGAAGGTATTCATGTTGACTGTACCTTTTGATACTTCAACAAAAATGTGACGTAAATAAATATGTATGTAGATATCATGTAGGTATATCAAGGAACATAAATATTGTAGATTATGATGATCATATAAATACGAGGCACGTTATATGAAAACATGGGTATTTGGGGAGTGCTGTGCTATTCCCACTAGAAAACCTATTACATAACACATCCATTTGCGGAACATCTGATGAAAAATATAGCACTACTCTTCCAAAAATTTAAAATGAATTATATTTAACTGTCTATCATGTGGCTTCAGTATCAAAGTAATCAAACAAAGATTGAAGAATCAAAAATTGTTAGATGAGTAAATTTCATATTAAACACACGTATATCAGAATAAATAGTGCTGACAAGCGTGACAGTATCCCACAAACGGAATGAGTATACCTAGTAGGTAGGTACTACGCATCCTCCATTTGGAAAACCTTTAATGTCAACATCTTCTCGGATAAATTTTTGGTCGAGTCGACGCCGAGTAAACATATCCCTTCTTATCTGCCTCATTATATAAGAAGGAGATTTAGGATGGGAGACAGAAAGATAATCAAGTCTTCAGATCGGTATTATAAAATCGTTACCTCATTAATTTCGAGCTGTTTAGACTCTTCAAAGAAGAGTTTTTCAAAAATGACGTTTAATACCCTAGCGGTGAAATGTCAGAGAGAGTAGACATTTAATGCAAAATAAGATAGAAAATATTGTGAGAAAACCATTTTGTGATAACATCAATTCCTGTTAAGGGCTGGAAATATTTTGAATAAAATAAATAATGTTCATATTTGTTAGACATTTTTTTTATTTTTATTTTGGCTATCCACCCGTTATCGAGTGACTTGATTGTTAGACATTGAAACATAATTTATTTTCAGTATCTATTTATAACATTAATAAATGTTCTATTAAAACGGAATTTCGCGAAATAGTTTTATTCCGCAAAAATGCAGTTCGACCTCACAGTACACTAAAAATGAGATATTTAGATGATTTTTTTAGGTTCCTTTTACACGATATTCGAAAATTTCCGTATAGAAAAGAATACATAATCTATTCTCTTACGGCGACTTTAGTGAGATCGATCAGATGAAAAAATAAAGTTTAAAGTTATTTAGAACCCAAACGTATCTCAGTAAAACGAAGTTCAAATAGTTCCTTTCAAATGCTGATAAATATTAAAACTCTTCATTTAATACAGGTTAATTATTATAGATACTAGATATAAATGTTTTACTACTGTTTTAAAACAATGAAGATCCTGATTTATTTTATAAGTCTGATATATTATGAACTTATGTATGCACGTCTATAAGTAGTACAGTATAAAGAGTGATATTCTTTTTAAAGGTATTATAACACGTACCTCTCATCATTCAAGAGAGAATACTTCAGGGAACCGCTCCCTTCCTTCATCTTATATATATAATATAAATACAAGTACATACATAGGTATATACTGGAGATTCTAGTAGGGAGAAGGAAGGAGAGGGGGGGGGGGATAGCAGAGTATATTTATATACAATAATAATAATAATATAATGGTCTAGAGCGGATGATCTAAGCCTATAATAAATCTGATTATATCTGTATTATATGTATGGTAGGTGTATAATGTTATTGATGAAGTAACACTAGCACATGGGTATGCAGATACTTCAGACTATTACAAATTTCATTTTTACGTGAAATATATGGTTTCCACACTCGTTTGGTAAGTTTTCGAATGTCCTGTAAAAACTGGTATTTCGTGATAATTTATAATTTAATTACTACGTACATTTTATAGTTTGGCGATGAGGCGTGCTGCCTATCTTGAATGTAATATTTTTTTAGCACAAAAAGGATGACGTGTGTATGTTTATTACATGTTTATTAATTTTTTGGTAACTCCAGTTATGATAAGAAATGGTTTCAGAGGAAACTTATTAATTCCTGAAGGCGAGACAACCTGCATATTCATTAAGTGCAGCGAGTCCAATGGCTAACCCAATTCCTGGAAATGTCAAAATACATAGACAGTAGATAAAATACATTTAATTGAAGGAACGAAAATCCACAAAGTACATATTTTTATTATGAGAGACGTCTTTCGTTATTCAACGACATTGTTTAAATACATAGACAGTAGATAAAATACATTTAATTGAAGGAACGAAAATCCACAAAGTACATATTTTTATTGTGAGAGACGTCTTTCGTTATTCAACGACATTGTTAAAATACATAGACAGTAGATAAAATTTATTTAATTACAGGAACGAAAATCCACAAAGTACATATTTTTATTGTGAGAGACGTCTTTCGTTATTCAACGACATTGTTAAAATACATAGACAGTAGATGAAATATATTTAATTAAAGGAACGAAAATCCACAAGATACAGATTTTTATTGTGAGAGGCGTCTTTCGTTATTCAACGACATTGTTAAAATACATAGACAGTAGATAAAATATATTTAATTAAGGGAACGAAAATCCACAAGATACAGATTTTTATTGTGAGAGGCGTCTTTCGTTATTCAACGACATTGTTAAAATACATAGACAGTAGATAAAATATATTTAATTTATAGGAACGAAAATCCACAAGATACAGATTTTTATTGTGAGAGGCGTCTTTCGTTATTCAACGACATTGTTAAAATACATAGACAGTAGATAAAATATATTTAATTAAAAGAACGAAAATCCACAAGATACAGATTTTTATTGTGAGAGGCGTCTTTCGTTATTCAACGACATTGTTAAAATACATAGACAGTAGATAAAATATATTTACTTAAAGGAACGAAAATCCACAAGATACAGATTTTTATTGTGAGAGGCGTCTTTCGTTATTCAACGACATTGTTAAAATACATAGACAGTAGATAAAATATATTTACTTAAAGGAACGAAAATCCACAAGATACAGATTTTTATTGTGAGAGGCGTCTTTCGTTATTCAACGACATTGTTAATGTCCAAAACGAAAAAAAACGTCTCTCTCAATAAAAATCTTTGTAGTGGAAAAAAAACTTCTTATTTCATTATGGAATTCTACTATCAACGTAGTGAATATATTTATTTGGGTTTTTGTGACAGAAATAATTGATAACTTTTTCATTTATACTTAAACATTTATTAATACGATCAATTGATATAAATTTGTCGGTGATATGGTGGTAGTTCCGAATTCTTAAATATTTTATTCCGGGCTAAAATCCTGCTACTACCTTTGCAGAAACATAAGCACATTGCTTACGTGAGGGTGTGTGGGGATGTATTTGTGCTTAAAACATACCAAAATCCATTCCGAAAAAAAATAACAAATGGTAAATATATTTGGAATGAATTCATCGAAGAAACTACAAGATACAAGTTGAAAAAAAAATTGTAATGTTGTTTTGCTATAAATTATGAGTTATTTAGTGAAAGGTAAATAGAAAAACGTGTTTGTGTTGTGTTGTTGCATATATTATTCTCAAGACATTTTTGTTCTTGTGTTTTATTAAACTCAGTTGTATTATATGTATACTGAAATTAAGCGAAAATAAATTTATAATTGACGTTTTCATATTAGAATAATTATTTATATTCAAACTTTTGAATTATTAAGACATCATGCTTACCAAGTTCCGATAGATAAAATAATATTTAACTCCTTAGTCCAAGGATTATTTCCAAAAAACGAAACATTCACTCTACACGATTATTAATTATAAATTACAAAATTCAATAATTTCATATGATGATGTAGTTTTGAACACTTTTTATAACGGATTAGGGTTGAAACTTTTTGGCGATTCGAAATATTCGCGCCACGACAGTGAGGTACTTGTATATACCGTCGTAGATCTAACAGTCATACAAACACAACCGCACTTCCCGGCACGCGCCGTCGCTCTGTAGAACAACACGATACTCTTATCCCCCGTCACCATGAAACGGCTGTATGACAACCACTGAAAGAAAAAGAATCGACTGTAAACCTGATGAGCTACGATCTAACATTTGCTAGAATCGACATTTGTATAAAAGTGTAAAATTTAAAGGGTAGCAACGAAATTTTCACGGTGCTGCGAAATAATTTACTAATCACAATAACAGGGGTGAAAATAGTTTTTCCAAAGGTGGCATTGAAAGTGTCAAAACTGTTTAATAAATATTTTTTCTTTCTCTTCAAATGATGTGACCCTTTTGAAAACAACATTCTAATGTATCGTTTCGTTTTACGTATTGTTTTTGATTTGGTTATATTGTTATCTGTTTTCCGGTTTATTCTTTAGTATTATTTTTAATTTTGTGGTCACTCGCGATATAATATTTAATATTGTGGTCACTCGCGATAAAACATTTATGCATTTTATTTTTTTCAATTTTGTAACCAAGAGATATGAGGAGGTACAAAATGCAGATTTTTTTCTAAAACTAGTGGATTAATAACGTACCTACTTATTACAAAACAGAATCTTTCAATAAACCAAGTAGAGGTAAACTATGGAGAGATAATATAAGATCATTATGAATGGATGGAAGAAAAACTTTATTCAATAAAATTCTGATAAAAGGTTGCAAAACAACAAATGACATAAGAAAGTGAAGATCTGAATTAAAAAATATTCAGGAAACTTGCGGAAGAGATGAAGGTTGTATTTCCAAAAGTGAGACATAGGAACTTACGTATTACATATCCAGGAGCTAAGAAATAATACAATTTGAATTACTAGGTATATTTATTATTTGACTATAATTCAAAGAAGCGATTGATAATAACATTGACATGATGATAAATATATATATCTATAATATAATTTTTTTTAATATATTTTTTACGCAGCATTCCTCGATACAGGGCAACCTAGTGAGGCTGCTGCAACTTAATTGAAGCTAATTGGTGATATATTGTTTCAACGTTTGTACATTGATATTGATTGAATAAAAAAAAAAATCAAAATAGATCTTCAAAATTGTGATGAAGTATTTCATCAATTCTGAATGCCCTATTTTATGATAAGGAGAGAACATATAATAAACTTGAAAAACAAATGTTTATTACATACAATATTAGTTATTTACTGGCTACCTTAATTATGGGAAACAACATAATGGTGAAGATATATCCCTTAAATTGAATATCGATCGGTTCTACGTATTAAAGAACTAAAATATTCAGAAATACTTAATGTTACGATATCAATACTTATTTATAAGTACAGACCTTCTGAGATGAGCGCTAATGAAGATATTGTATGATTTGATGCTTGCAAACTATTAATCATGTAACATTTTCTAAAGACGGTGAAACTTCCAGTAATTCGGATATATTCAAAATAGTATAAGATGTTTCCAAAACAACCAGAGAAGCTATTTTAGTAGCATTAATAATTTCAAGCGCTAGAGTAATTATTTAATTCAAGTGTCGCATACATATATTTCCCTCGCAGTGCAGACATTTAATTCTTTACATTTTAATGGAATTGACGTATTTCAGTTGACAAAGTAATATTTCACCTTCAAAGGTAAATTTGTAATTAAAACTGGGTTAAGTTCCTTAATTATTTTAGAAATAAAATCGTACGTTAGTATGTAACCCTTGTCAGCTGGATTATCTCTGTCCGCCAGCCGACGACTTAAGTTTAGCAGGTTAAATTTTAAGGGTTATTTACAACGTAAACCCTCATTAGTTACTCTTAATAAATTAAGCATAACTTATATAAACGTTGAATAAGCTCAATTTTAGGAAGGATACAATTTAACGAAATCATTATTGTGTGGTACATTTCTATTGAAACTGTAAACTTTATAAGCTATAAGCATTCTGAAGGTGTCTCAGGAATAAAATAAGCCATGAGAACTCTATATAAGAGACTGGACCGGGATGAGACATGTGGGGAAGCTGTCTCGAGTCGCGCAGGATAGAGAAGCCTCCGCAAGAGTGATTGCCAACGTCAGGGGGACCTGATACGGCACGAGAAGAAGATAAGAACTCTGATAGAATCTCGGGAAAATTATAAGCGATACACACTCTGAAAGTGTCTCAAGAATATTATAAGCTATATTGACTCTAATAGTGTCTCAGAAATATGAAAGTACTATGTGTTTGATATCAATCAGTTAATGTAACCAATTTTCAGATAATATCAGGCGTTTACTTTAACATAATTTATATTGAAAATATAAAGATTTATAAATGTTTTTAATTATCATTCGGAAACTATCGCGATAAATTTGTAAACTCATCTAGAAAGTCTCTTTGTTAGCATGCTATAGTATTTTATCGCAGAATGAAATTAAAACCCAAAATATGTTAGTAGGATATCCTGACAACATAATTAAATTCATGACAGTATTAATCACACCGTTTTGGACTATTGCAGCGTCGGCGTTGGCGGTGCAAAATAAACCAAATATAATATTTTGTATTTTTTATCACGTGAAAACAAAGTGTTATGTCGTGTTGAAATTAATGACATATGGCTGGGAGCCAAAGTGATACGAAATCGTAAAATAGTTAATTACATTAAATACAAAGCCACATTGCACGAGAAAAACAACTTAGGTTTTACAAAATAATTTATTGCTATCTGCAACTATTTATTTCTGTATAATGCTAATAGTCTAGTTTTCATTTTGGTAACGCAAACCTTTCACAAAATCATGGGAAATGCGCAACTATTGAAAGAACTCTTTGTCATGCTGCATTTATGTTAATTCGTGCATATAATTTTATTCATATTATTTTTCTGCCGCCTCATATTTCTACGGAATTATAATGCACCTAAGTTAATAATTTATTCTTCTTTCTTTATTTCTACTAAGGTAATTTAGCGGTAGTGGTGTAAAGCGAAAAAAATAAAGAGAAAATGTAAATTACTTGATAATATTATAAAGTTTTTGTGAATGTAGTAAGTAGGCAGGTACATGTAGTTTTAAGGTAACTACCTACATAATGTTGCCTTTCATGGAAAATACTTAAACGATGAAGTTTTTGAATTCTATTAAAGTATTTTGTTGTAAGAGAATATCAAAGGTAAGTTTGATCACACAAAACTTTTGAATCTGATTACTCATAATGGAGATTCTCTTTTTTGGAATAATAAAAAATGTATTATTTTTATGTTTATATTATATACCAATGCTAAATTTATTTTGTTAATGCTGGCTTCTTTATACTCGCATTTCTATGAAGCGAAGTCTACATAATATTATGGAAATTGAATGTTAATTGTTAAATAATATTTTGAATGTATTATTTAAAATTACTTAACATAAAGCAAACACTGATTTACATTTTTTAAAGTTGATTTAATGCCTCTAGTGTTCATATTTTTGTAGATGGCATTGCAAAGTTACGAACATCCTGGAAAAATATTTTTGAATTGATGAAACTTTTCCTTACATTCCAACAAATATAGTGAATTAAATTAAGTTGAAAAATATTTTTACACCAAAATATGTTGAAGACTGTTGGTTTTGATTTTTCTAAAAATAATATTATTTTTGTTATCATCGCATGTATACGTGAGATATCGCGGCAATCGCCAACAAATGGGGTCGATGAATAGAACGGAGAAGAAATGGAAGGTGAATCAATAAGACTGTCAACGATAGGGAGACCCCATATAGGAAGTCATCCCAAACAAGTGCCGGAAATGTATGTATGGGTATTATATTGTATCTCGGGAAATCGCATATCGTACTTACAGATATACCTATATATATTTATAGGTACACTTACTTACCTGCATTACGTGAAAAATATGATTCATGATGTTCTTCGTGTCCTTTATAGAATCTATACCGGAAGATATGTGGCGAGATGTGTTCAGGAAAAATGTGTCTCAAAATATTATCAAACATTACCCATCAAATACTGAAGATCACTTCTTAGAAATATACTATTGAGTGTATTTTTTCTAATCATCACATTTTTATTTTCCCACATTTATTCGCCGTTATTATAGTTTATACAGCAACGTGTAAGTAAAACTATATATTAAAGTAACATATAAACCTGGTAATAAATGTATGAAAAATTATTTGAGGTGGTCGATAAACTCTCAGACTTTTAATCCAGAGATTTTGGGCTCAAATTCTTCCGTTGTCGACTAACACAACCCTCATCTTTATTAACGATTTGTTCATACTGTTGGTGTTTGAGAGCTCATGAATTTATTTCAAATTTTTTTTTTGTGAATTTCACGTTAGTGGTATTTCTTTCTAGTCACACACACATATGAATGTAACGAAAAATATTATTTTTCTACAAAGTTTTAAGTTAAATTAATGATCATATAGTTTGTCTATCTGTAGGACTGAATAAATAATTTCTTCATAAAACTTAATAATTTACTTTATATTCAAATGAATTTGTCTTCCTTCATGGAATTGTTTTTTTTTCTATATATAAATTAGATTAACAAATCATATTGCATGATAAAGGTATATTTGTGAATGAATAAAAAATTATAAAACTTCTTAAACAGTTAACCAACTGTGAAATTAATCATTGGATTAATCCATTAATTAAATTTTCTGATGAAGGAGTAAATATGTAATACCTAATCGAAATCATATTAATATTTATTGCACAAAAAACACACAACAGTGGAACAAATAATTCTGGGCAACGGGCGAGTTTATCGCAGCAGCGTAATATTTTCCAACTAGAAAAAGTTAATAACAAATTAAAAAATAATAGTAGGTAATTAGATGTAACATATATTAAATTTGTCGCATGCCTGCCATTCGTGCAAAAAGCACCGCATACCCATAGAATCTAAGAGTAATATATTAAAGTCTAGAAAATCTAACTTGAATTTCAAATATGTTTTTCATACTGAATGATATGTACATAAAAAAATTAATTAATTATTAGTACATGAAAAATATAGGGAAGTAAATATGTAAAAGAAATCACATTTCAAGTATTTTTGAGATCTATAAACAGAAATAGAATTTTAATGCATTGAATAAGGAGCGAAGAATTAAAGACAGATGGTAAACAACTGTCCAAGATTGAAAGGCTTGAGATCCACTATTTTTGAGGCTAAAGTTGCTAAAGGTTCATCTATGCCCATACGAAGTTAGTGAATACTTATTTTGAAATAATTTGTTTAGTATCGGAGTTATTTTGCAAACATATTGATGGTTCACTCAAATGCGTACAGTCATAAAGTACCTTTATATATATTTATGGACAATTTGTAAAGCGCCGTTTACTCATAACATGACCTCAAGGGCGCCGTATATTGTATCCATCATCCGAAGCTCCCAGCAAATAGGTGCGTCTTCAGCCCTCTTTTAAAACTCTCTCCATTCACCTCCTCCCGCAGACACAGAGAAAGCTTGTTCCAACATCTGGGACCCGCAACACTAAACGCTCTATCTCCAAAGCCTGTTTTCCGAGATCGAGATTGCTCAATTAGTCTACCTTTTGCCTCACCCTGTGCTGAGCGAAGCATGAGCCGTCTTTCAATGATGGTCTCGATCTCGCACATCTCCGACAAATAAGATGGTAATACACCCTTCAAGGCCGAAAACACCATCACACATATTATCTTATACTCCAATCTATTAATTTTTACGCTTAAACTTAAAAAAAATGAAACTTAATTTTTTTTTATTCAAATCAAATACCTATATAAGAATTAAAATGACTTTTCGTCCATTCTGCAAATTATAAATTTGTACAGAGGAAATATTTGCATGTAAATATTTTTTCATAATATTAGCTTAATACAGACATCCATAAAGAAGGTTTTCTTTTGATAGTTGCAGAATCATTTTAAAGCGACAGGAAAAACATTCGCAATACGTTCAATGGGAGGTACATATTACAAAAGTCTGGGAAATCGTTTTGTCGCTCCATAGCTCGCTACGGGAGGTCGACCACATTGCAACTACCTACAGAACCTACATACCTACATTATACTCCATATAACCGCAGAACAATTTGATAGGTTTCAATTCCACTAAAGTCACGCTACTTTAAGTCATACTGACTTGCAATACAATGGAATATAAATATTGAAACGGATTTCAATTTATGAGTACATTATGTGTGTGGAATTTGGGAAAATTTTTATATATCTAAATAGTTAAAATAATTATATCTCTATCTTTGTATATACACTATCACAATATACATATCGTAAAAGAGGGTGACCATTGATTTTATAACTTTGTAAAAATGATAAAATTGAATAATATTTATAACTAGCTTTTATAACCCGGCATCGCTCGGGTTTAAAAACAGATAATCATCCAAATAAATGTGTTAAAACTACACAATCTTATTGAAAAAAGTGAAGTAAGCACTAACTACGTAAAACTGATTAAGTAAATAAAAAGTGCAAAACCTATATAAAAAAATTTCTTCCCAATTTCAAAACATGAAGTTTGTAATCACACACGTCAATATTAGTAGGTGCCTACCTGAAAAAAAGTAGGTACTTTAACCTCTTCCCAATTTAAAAACTCAGTGTTTAAAACCCACATCCCCTTATTTAAGTAAAAAATTAGGAAATGCCTATAACAGAAAAAAAACGGGTAAATGCTCTATTTTGAGAAAAAATAATAATAATTGGTTGGTTACCTACCAACATAGTTAAATAAAATTTCCCACATTTGAATTGGTATTTTAAGTTTTTATTTTCAGTTACTTAGATATTCAGATGTTTTGTCATTAGATTAAAAAATAAAAAAAATAACAAAACCCAGATAGGTATATCTTTTATAAAAAAAAATAACTACCAATAACATCAAAGTATGTTTATTATTCTATGGTAACAACCAAACGACCTCCTCAAACATGAATTGTCGTTTTACAGTTACTGGATGTTGGAAATTTAACATCCAGTAACTGTGTGCAAATTTGACTTCTGGTTTCAGTCTACATTTTTTTCAGTTTGTAATACTAAAGTAGCATTCACATTGCTTCACCTGTTCACATTTGTTCATCCTATACATTCACTGCCATCCGACACTCACGGTCATGTTGTATGTAGTTTGACGTCGTAAAAATAAATGAAAAATAGCACTTAATAAAATTTAAATCAAATGAATAAAATTCACGAAAGTATGATAATTTGGTACACGATTCTGACTTTCAATACAAATTCATAGAGAATAAGACAAATTAAAGGATAAAACTTGTTTATGGTCGTTTCAGTGAAAGGACCTTTCGTCAACATTATGTCGGGTAGTAATCGGTTTCATCCGGAATCGCTAGTGATTGATGAAACGATTGACTATTGATGAAACGCCTGTTCACACCTTTTTATTTTGGAGGATCATCCAGAGTGATCACTGGAAGTGAACAAATGTGAGCGCTCCTTTAGATAATCAGATGTTATGTCATTTAATTAAAAAGGATTAAGTACCGGTAACAACTAAGCATATTAATTATTATTCACCGGGAGCAACCAAACATTTTCCTCAAACATTAATTGGCGTTTACAGATTGGAAATTTGAAATATATTTACGGTGTACAAAATTGACTTCTAGTTACAGTCTACAAATCTAAATTATTATGTTTCAGTCAGCTAATTTAACGTCTAGTTACACCTTGAGTATTATGCTTTAAGTCTAAGATCTATTTAGCACCAAAATAGCTATATGTCATAATAATAATCTGCTCTATGCGTGCCAAAATCATGCATAAATAAGCACGTATTACCAAACGGATTCAATGTAGGATATACCAAAAACTTATTTTAAATAGAATCTGCAATCCAATCTACTGATGTTGGTGTGATATGTATTATCAATAACAATTATTTATTTTTCAGGTACTGATTTTAAAGTAACGAATACTCATAAAACCATAATAAAGTAAAGATTAATAACCATAACCAATAACCAATTTTCTGGCAACATTTATTTTCTAGCAACCCAGGGAGGCGTTCAAACAGTCACCGAGTGATCACTCGACGACGCTCTATCCGTTCACGCGCCCGGAGCGAGTCACCCGACGACTCGCACTGTTGCGTTCAGGCATGTCGTCGGGTGATCTACCGAAATCATAGCAAGATGATTATCACTCTGACAGTTACCTTGACGTTTGAGTGATGACGGTTGCCAAAACAATTGCGAAGTTAATCGTAATTATGGTGTATTCTTGTCTTATATAATTACTACTATACTATACCCTCACGCCATGTCCCAGGAGGGGTAGGCAGAGAGAACGGAACGCCATATAGATCTATCCTTACATACTTCTTTCGCTTCCTCTACATTCATCCAGTTTCTCATACATGCACGCTGATTTCTCTTACTCAGCACGCGTCCGTCCTTAAGAATTTGGTCCACGTGATCAAGCCACGTGGCTCTTGGACGTCCGCGCTTTCTCACACCCCTTCTTTCAGATAAATACATCCTCTTCGTCATCCTTTCATCTTGCATTCGCTCAACATGTCCAAACCATCTCAACTTGTTTACACGCATTCTGTTCACAACACTCCTCTCACATCCGCTCATTCTCCTGATATCCTCATTCTTCACTCTATCTCGCAACGTTTTACCAACCATTCTTCTCAGTGAACGCATCTCTACAGCATTTATTCCACTCTCATCCTTTTTCAACCACGTCCAAGTTTCGCTTGCAAACATAAGTGTCGGTATATAATTTTTCAAAACAGAAAATCATATTTTTTTAGTTCAAGAAGTGAAATGAAAGAGAAATTAAAATAGTTAGTGCAGATTTTAGTGAATAATTTATTTTTTACGGTTTGTTTAAATATGCATTATCCTAAAAACATTCTTAAAGCAAAGCCAATTTAACTATTCAAATTAAAAACATAATCAAGTAAAGCATGACGCACTACCGCGAATGAATCTTACGAAAATGGCGCCAGTACGATGACATTTGGGATGTGAGCGCCCTTGAGGTGGATTTTTTTTCACAAAACGGCGCTTTACAAATCATCCAAATAATAATAATAATATAAAAACGCTCAAAGTTGTTCACGATTATCCGGGGTGCCATTCACCACTCATTGCAACTTCATGGTCGCTCAGGTCACTGAACATCGAGCGATATTTATGTTACCCTGAACGCCTCCCAGATAAAGCGTTGGATTTTGACATTTGTGGCACTTATATGACAGTTTTGAGATGTTTGCATTTAGAACGTATAATATTCTATAATTATTTTGAATTTAGAATACCCCAGTGAAATTTAAAAATACCGCAAACCAAACAATAATAATTTTATTATGTGAAATTACAAATCGCGGTCATAATTCTTTATTTGAAATGTAATTATATTCCTAAAATAGATGTTACACAAATGACGTTTTATATTTAGCTACAATTTTATTTTTGGAGTGAGACATTGCCTTAAAACGGAATTATAAAGCTGGTATGCAATTCTAACAATTTACTTTATCAATAGCCAATATCTTAATATCTAAACTTTGAAAATCTCATGTTTTTAGATGCTTGTTTTGAATAAATGAAATACTTCTAATGAAACAAATAGATGGAGGCATAATATGTGGTAATATATTACAAAAGTGCCTACTTAAATTATCACCGTATTATGTTAAATGCAAGTTTACTTATGTTATCTATGGGTTAATTAAAAATGAGAAAAATGAGGCACATGAGATGATTAAAAATGATATATTTCATGCCATTGTATTTGAGTTGGATCCCAGTTTTTGATAAAACAGATAACTATATTTTGAAATAAAAAGGAACTCTGAATATCTTACAATAAAATAAAAACATGTATTAATAGTATCGTTGTCGATATATAAGATTTTTTTAGATTTTGGAGTTTAGCATACTTCGACAATAGAACATTGAAGTATCACTGAATTAATAATTCTATGTTTTTGATATAACAGATAACTATATTTTGAAAAACTCTAAACATCTTACAATAAAATAAGAAGACGTATTAATAGTATCGTTGTAGATATATAAGATTTTTTAAGATTTTGAAGTTTAGCATACTTCGACAAAAGAACATTGAAATATCACTGAATTAATAATTCTATGTTTTTGATATTACAGATAACTATATTTTGAAAAACACTAAACATCTTACAATAAGATAAGAACATACAAATCACAAAACAAACAAACAAATGAACCAATGTACCAACCTAAATATTAATGTATTGGATTCTATGTCATTCATGTCGGCCAATATGAAATTAGCTCAAGATGTCAAAAATATGCAATTTTAACTCGCATAATTCAGGAGTTTTTATCATAACCAAACACAATAATTTATAACCAAAATAATCCCCAAATGTTTAGTTTCAGTACTGATGTATTTCTCGTTACATCCATTGTGAAATTAATTCAGTACATTGAAAAATGTTCGACCATGAATATTGCTACTTACAAAAACTTTCATAGATTTTTCCATACAAATTTTATTATTATAATTTCTTTATCAATACATAAGATATTTTAAATGTTTTTGGCCTTGAACGTGCCCAGGAGATGAGACCTCGTATAGAGTGTATTATTTTACTTCTGTCTTCCCTTATTTCAGAGTCCATTGAGGACATACGAACTAACGAACGCTTTAGAATATTTATGTGTGGATGATACATTTCATTTGATATGATAAATCTTTCTAAATTCTCTGTGTTTGATATAACAGATAACTATATTTAGAAATAAGAAGAAACTAAGAATATCCTACAATAAAATAAGAACACATATTGTCGATTGTTGTAGATAATATGAGATTTTTGTGATTTTACAAAACATCAACAAAAGATTGTTGATACATCATGATTTATAAATTCAATCTTTATAAAAGAATACTTATTAAATGTTTTCAGCTCGCATACTGGATGAGACATATCGTAAAGAGGACATAAAAGTCAAAAAACAAACAAACTAATGAACCGATGTACCAACCAAAATATTAATGTATTGGATTCTATGTCATTCATGTCGGCCATTATGAAATTAGCCCAAGATGTCAAAAATATGCAATTTTAACTCGCATAATTCAGGAGTTTTTATCATAACCAAACACAATAATTTATAACCAAAATAATCCCCATATGTTTAGTTTCAGTACTGATGTATTTCTCGTTACATCCATTGTGAAATTAATTCAGTACACTGAAAAATGTTCGACTATGAATATTGCTACTTACAAAAACTTTCATAGATTTATCCATACAAATTTTATTATTATAATATCTTTATCAATACATAAGATATTTTAAATGTTTTTGGCCTTGAACGTGCCCAGGATATGAGACCTCGTATAGAGTGTATTATTTTACTTCTGTCTTTCCTTATTTCAGAGTCCATTAAGGACATACGAACATACATACGAACGCATTAGAATATTTATGTGTGGATTATATCCCGTGGAGCACCCGGTAAAGAATTGGTCTCCCACTCTTCTGCGTAAGTTTTCGAGTGTCCTGTAAAAGGCAGGTGTTCGAAAAGATTAAGACATTTTACATCTTAAATTCAGCGATGAGGTTTGCCACCCATCCTGAATGTCTTGATTTTATATTGGCACGAAGAGGACAGTTTGCATGTTTCTTACATGCAGCTGATCTGCTGGCTACCCCACTTGTGGGATATGCCGTGATGGTATAGTAGTATAGTAGTAGTAGTAGTATTTATAATTATTGTTTGGTGTGACTATGTATACATAGAGTATAACTAATGCACACCCAGTTTCACGGACTCCAAGATCAAAAATTACCTTTTCAATACTAAAACAACTTTAAGATAATTTTATAAATAAAGTTCAAATTCAATCAAAAGTGTGATGGGCTGTCAAAATAACGCATTTGTATTGAACTCTCTTAAGTATTTAAATTAAGCACAAAAAAGCAAATAAATAAGAAAATATATTACGATCTAAAAGTGTTTTACGTTATATATTATGTGACTTTGAAATTTCGGTACATATTTTTAAATCTTTAACTTCAAACTAGAAGCAAAGAGAGTTGTTTAATTTAAAAATGATGATGGAACAAGTAGTTCCGAAAACGTTTTTACTCTAATTAAAGTTATTCTAGTGGAAAATACAAAGTTTATTTAATTCTAAATTAATAATAAAAATGATGTATTTCGCGTGTCATTTTGAAACCATTTGACACCATTTTAACGCTGTGCCTCGTTAGAAAGTTGAAAATTTTAGAAATGATCCACCTTATTGGGCATTTTTGAATTAAATGATAGGTACTGAATGTCAAAATGGTATTTGATTATTATGACAAATAACGTCATAGATTCGTCAATATTATTTTCTAATTTTAATAATTTGATCCTCTGTAAGCCAGTGTATCCATTTCTTTATTTTTTTCTTTTATAAATATTGTACTATTACTAAAGTATTTTTCCCATTAATTAATTGAGAGCGTTTTCGTTTTCTGTGAGTATTTTGTTAAATTGATCAAACAACAGTTATTCATACTGTGCTTTAATTATAGATATACGATAATCATTCTCTTTTTATTTGCACTTTCTAAATTTCGCAATATTTACTATCACCATTACAGTCAAATTATGGTGCACGCTTCAATTGATTACAATCGATAACAACAGTACAACGTTTGTCTACACTTCACCAAATCTAATCGGAATCTGTGATTAAAGTTCCATATATTGAGGAGCCGTGACAAAATAGTGTTAAGATGGTGGCTATTTGTATCCGGAGTAGGAAAATTAGTTAAATTTTGAGCTACTGCACTCATACCGATACAGTTGTATGGACCAGTAGTATTTTTTAAAAATATAGAATTCTGCTAATCTTACAAAAAAAAAAAATATGAACTGTCATTAACCTGGAAAAAGAATAATCCTAGAAAGCTGTGAAAATCCTTAAAATATGCAATTTCATAGTGTCATTTTATTTCTGATAGAGCGTTACGAGAATTAGCATAATATTGTAGAATATAACGCGCCTCTCATAATATTTTAATCTCTCTCAGATTTTTGTTTTCCTTTTGTCACCTTTTTTATACTGGCAGAAAATCAAGCACAGAGATAATAAATTAAATACTTTTAAAATTGTTTCAATTTTATTATGAAAAGTGACGTTGGTAATTTAATCCAGATTTTATTAAAGAGGGATAACTGAATATTCACGATGAATGATTTAATAATATAGATATGATAACTTATTACTGGATTATTTTTTATATTAATCGTAAGTCATATACGTAATTTACTTATGAGTATATGACTAAATATAAATTCAATTCATCCAATAGATAATCACATACGACTTTCCAGTGGAGGTAGAGTTTTATCTATATTTTTATCACCGCGATATTGACGTACCTACTTTGTCACGAACATACGTTTTCATATAACACACCACTTAGGAATAAATTGGAATGTAAAGTATTACAACGTTACATACATATACATAGTTTATTTAAATACTTAGTACCGAGGTACATTTATCCAACTTACGAGCTCATACATTACCTACCCACTAAACATTTCGCTTGTACCAACGTATTCCTCATTGATTTACTCTGAATAACAGTGAAGTTTCAAACACTTTAAATATTCTGGCAAGAAACTTGGACCAAACTTTACTTACCTGACTATAAGTATTACGTAATTATATTATGTTATTAGAAGCAAGCGTTCTAGCAGGTATGCAAACCACGATTCCGGCGGGTAGAAAGGACATGAAACTATCTACATAACACATTACGAGTTTCAATTTGGAAATTACCTATTATAGGGAAAGATAATCTACACTATACTACACTACACTACATAGGAATACAAATCTCGATAACAAATTGTTTAGACATAACAACTTTTAAGTTTCCTTTAATTTCAAGAATTCAAAGTTCGATAGAAATTCGAAACAAACATAATGTTGTGTAATATAAAACATAATATACAATTGTAAACATGTCTTATGATTTGGATCTAATAATACGATATAAAACATTTAGTTGCGAAGATAATGATAATAAGAATAATAGTAGGTCGCTATGCTTCAAAGAGTAACTAAAACAATTGTAAGAAAACAACAAAGAGGTTACGGAATCATAAAGAAGTTATGAAGGAACTTTATTAATGAATTACCTGCCGAGTTTTATTGTGAATTTATTGATACTTCTGAACAGTGTATTCCCCACGAAGTACTTACCTACTTCATATTTATACAACTGTACCTAGATATAATATGAAAATAATTATTAATGCT
This sequence comes from Athripsodes cinereus, assembly GCA_947579605.1. NCBI lineage: Eukaryota > Metazoa > Arthropoda > Insecta > Trichoptera > Leptoceridae > Athripsodes > Athripsodes cinereus. The sequence goes on from OX388311.1 coordinate 17,175,788, forward strand.
GAATACTATTGTTTGAATCGTATTTGAAAACAAGTTGTATGATTTTATTTTATCATATGATTACTTTTATACGTGAAACTGTTTATAATTGTATATTTTGGAGCATTTTTGTCACCCTGGCACTTTGACCTGATAAATCTGAACAAGTTGGATAAATTCTGAATCTGTCGTCTAAGACTTATTTCAGAATATGGGTCAATTGCCATTGGCGTGACGTACATTTTGTTCACCTCGCGATCTTTTCAACAGCGTAGTACCTACACCTAGTTTCATTTGGTTCCATGGACAGTATTATAAAATCCACATTGAAAATTGAAATGTCGGATTTGACATCGCCATTGTTGAAATATTTCCGTTTTCAAATAGGCATTTTTTATTGCTCAGCTTATTGCATTCCTTTTGTATCGCATTGGATTTTTACGTAAGTTAATCCTATGAAACGAAAAATGTTCAAAACGACGAGTAAAAATAGTAAATACAAATAGGCAAACAAATTAACATAATTTACCATTTTCAGAAAACCACAGATCGTTAGTTAGGAATACTTGTTATATGGCAAATATATACAATAATAAGGAGTTCTACAAAAATGCAATGGGCTATGAAAGCATCGTAATACTGTCATAATTACAATTCCGGTAACCTACATTTCATATATTATATACTGTAACATAAATACACTAAAATAATTTACAAGTAGGTACACTAGCATGTTAGTTAAGATCTAGAAATGAACTGACCTATGTGAAAGAAGATTGGTTGAGATAAAGCGCGTTGTCAAATACAAACAACTACATCTGAATAAAATAAATTTAATTGTATGAAATATTAAATTTTTCCGCCGAGTTGTAATTCTCTTTCAACATTTGAATCAATATAATTTTCTAATATTCTAATATTAATATAATTTTATAATTGTTAACTTAGCCATGTTCTTTGTTCGCATCGGTTTTCGTCAGTTTGAATAAGTAGTTAATACGAATATAATTATTATTTCAGGGATGAAAGCTGAACAAATAATAATATATTAGGTAACAATTTGAACATTATGGGCAATTAAATTTAATATGATGAGTTTATGTAGATAACGAGATAGAAATAAAAAGTTCTTTTAATATGGTCAATAACTAATGATGTATAATAATTCATCCCTACCTTAGTAAATAATGTGACTTGAGTTGAATAAGTATGAACTAATTATGTAAACTGAATGTCTAGCAGCGTTTCATATTATTTACGGACTTTCTTGACGAAGTTTCTATACTCTTTTCATAGGTTTGAAGTTATAATAGTGTTTCGTAATAATTTTCTATTGTGGCTTGTCGAGTACATAAAATATGTTATTTATTACATTTCTGATTACATCACGATTTCTCGTTATGAACGTTTGTCTACGCTTTATCATTTTTATAACAATCGTAAAAGGCTGAGGGTCATTCTTTTTTTTTAATAACCCGTGCAGACTTTTTCAGGTTAACAGCGTTATAATACCTTCAAGTTTAGTTCTCCATTTCACGCTTCAGTAATTTTCAAGATAATGAAGCAGAACAAAAAATATATCTAACAAATTTAGCAATTCACCTTATTGTCATTGAAAAATCTAGTTAAATTTTTTTTATATAACTATCAAGACCTTACAGTAAAACTTCAACTCTGGCAAAAAAAATCTATATTGTTTATTCATTATCAATTCTGTTCCAATAAATCAAAATATTTGGAATAGAGGTGATTGCTGATATAAACTTCTATATAAATGAGAAGAAACTTCTATGAAAATGAGCCTTATCGACGCTTGGTGTCTCCTCGGCAACCACGCCACCTCTCAACGCCCCAATTGATGTCCGGTTGAATCCTGCACAAAATGTCAGACAGAATGTATATATTTAGTTGTGCCCCGGCCGGGACTTGATCCCGCAACCTGTCATTTTCGCGAGGTGTTTTTTTTTAATAAAGATAATCCAGGTTTTTGTCATAAACCAAATACAACCTTATACACCTTTCACAGTAAGCCAAAAGCTTGTGTCGTGAAAGGGGATTTTGCCGGCACCTGGGAGTAAACCATGGACCTCATGTGCACGAGGTCGAAACTCTACCTCCAGACTACCGACGCACTCATGGGGTGCTTTGTCCAATCAAGCTACCGGGCGACATACTTGATCCGAATCTCCAAATCTTGTATAGTTGTAATTTATCATGTCTGAAGGTCAAGTAGATGAAAATCTGCATGTTTATGAATAGCAGTTAGTCCACTGGCTACCCCACTTGTGGGTGAAGCCGTGATGATGGGATGGTTGAATGTATATATGTATATCATTCATCATCAACCATTTATTTCGTATGTATGTATTAATGTATGTACTAATGTATAGGTATGTTCGTACGGGAACAGTGATGATAAGTCGTATTCATTGCCTCTAATGGATTCGAGATTGCAAAGAACGCAACTCGTGTAAGCGTAAAAAAATATATGGCTTTCATCTCACCTCAGCTGTGACGACAGATATGGACACAATGGCATAACGCTTACACAGCATACCCTCTCTATAGGACTATAGGTAGGTACCTACTACAGTCATATTTTATAATGATAATAATAATAATAATATGAGATGGATCTCGAGTGTTGCAACCAATTCACATTCAGATTCTGCGAGCGTATTACATACTCGCTCAGATCAAATTTTATTCTTTTTAGACCTAATATTTTAAGTGTAAATTTTATACCATCTCCTTTAGTTAGTTAGTCCTGTTCTAGAAAAGATTTTTACGTTTTTGATGAAATTGAAAAAAAAATTGTGATGTAAACAGAAATTTTCGGAATTTGCATTTTTTTAAACAGAGAGACCATATTATTTTTGTTCATGAAATACATGTTGGTTTTCTGCATGAATTTCGGATGAAATTTTGATCATTAGTCATTCATAATATTCCTTATCTACAGGATTAGATATTGTGCCGGCCATTATGTTAGATGGTCCTAAGGAGACACACGCGCCAATATCGAAACACTATTATCATCTTTTTGATGAGTCCAAACTGCAAACTATTCTAGTGAAGAGTCGAATCTCCCACCATATGCAAAGGCATGGGCCAAGTCTCTGCCCTACTGAACACAGTGAAATGGAGTAAAATTCACATCTCTATATGTATAATATATTATATATCATCTACCATTCGTTTCGTATTTAGTCATTTCATAGAAAAACTAAGTTTGTGTATAACTATGAAAAGTTATGAGGTATTATTTTTTTTAAATTTTATTTCATACAATTTATTATATATACGTTGGGTAACGTCATAAATGTTTACTTTAAAACAAATCTGCTAAGTTAGTAATAGGTATAAAGGTATTTGTGGCATGTAAAGTTAGTAAATAGAATGTGTCCTCATTATAAAGGAACCTATAAAGAACTACATTTTTACCTTTATGTATAACATACATTTTATATGAGAACAATAATGCCTTCACTGAAAAATAAAATATTCCAATTGCTTACAGTACATTAGGTACCTAGACCACATAAATGTTTTGGAAATGTGTATGTGTAACAGTGCAATCAGACTATCAGGTACCTACCTGTATAAACCATGTTTCGGTAAAATAATAAAAATACTTATTCAGACTACATCATCGCTGATCAGACAAACACTGCAAAAATAATATTGGTAAACATAAACAAACCCGCATAAGTATGTATTACTTACTACCAATGTATATGGCTATTGCGAGCAGTAGAACCATTCCCCATATCACAATTCAGCTTCCCACAATAACAACGAAGGAACATCAAGTTTGTACGTGATACTTGACGCCACTATATCGCTAAATTTTGAGGCGTGGTATAAAATCTAAACCATCTTATTTTTGTCATGATTTGTACGTTGCCACTTATTTAAAAGAATCTCTCCTTAAGAGAATCAGCCAACAACGAGCTAACTGGATTGGCCACAACATCAGGCACCCAGGACTACTCATCGCCATCGCGGAGGGTAAGACCGAGGGAACAAATGGCAGAGGCCGACCAAGAGACGCATATATGGACCAACTGAAGAGGGACATGAACTGTGGCTCATACGTAGAGCTTAAAAGACTGGCTGAGAATAGGGAGGAATGGAGAAGAAAAACCAAACTCGTTGCAGACCAATCCAATGGATTGTAACTAAATATATATACTTATTTAAAGCTTTCTGTTGAGCAATAAAGAAAAATATTTGTAACACAAAATTGTCTTCAAATATCTCGAACGTTACATGTGATACTTTGTTTTTTTATATTCCGAAAAACAAACATATTCCACGGAATAGCATAGAAGAGAAATTCCGTCAAATAAAGATTATTTGGTACACTAAATAAAATGTCGCAAACAGGTATATACCAAAAAGCGACTTACCGTTTTGTAGTACCTGCAGTATTCATCCTTTATGAATATTAAATTTTTGAGAAAACATCATTTACTAAAAAACGAGAATATGAATATTTCATAAGAACATCTAGGTAAGTACTTCGTACTTACTGCTCGTTTTCGTTTCTGAGAATCTATCTCGTCTGAGTTTGTTCAACTAAAATATACATTATGAACCGAAATCTCATTTCGAATATTATCAAACGTTGCATAACACGACTGTGCCAAACTTCGAATCAAAGTGTAAGCGAAGTTGTTCAGTGAACCTTCGGTAAATATTTATTTGTCCGCACAATATCCTGCATATGACGTAGAATAAACGTACCTACCTATCTTCTTCCAGCTCTAGTATCAACATCAACTAGTAGTATCCTTCACACTTCTCTCAACTAACACATTCCTGGTCTGTTATGTATGGACATGAACATATTATTATTGTGTACGTGTAGGTACTGCTCCACATACATATATTTATTGTAGACACACATTGTGTACAACACTTTTCCTTATTTTGTTGCTTGTTCACAATGTGTGAATGCTCATTCAGACCGCACTAAACAATGTTTACTTTCACAGTCTCTTTACTTAGCTACTGTGTCCATATGCTGATAAAGAAGTTACTTACTTACTTTCTATTATAACGACACTACAATGTGATTTCTGTATAATACAAAGTTAAACATTTTTTTATTCATATGTGTAAGAACTGAATCAAAAATATTTTTTCTTGTATTTTGGGCAAAATAGAAAAGTCTAGTTACATCATTCGTTTCTTTTTAATTGCAGTAAATTGCATTAGGTCCAGATTAGATTGTTTATTAAGTTGCGCCTTTTCACAATTTATTTTTTAACTTGTCGTTCAGGCATGAAGAAAATAAAATTTGAAGTCGATTGAACGGTATGATAGTTTATAATCGACAGTCTATTTTAAGTTGTACTTCCTGCCGAGTAACACCAGTTCTGAAAATGACGCATCGCATCAAGTATAATAAAGCAAAGAGAAATGAGCAATTTCAATTTATACAGCCTTCATAACTACCTATTTCCATTACAATTTGTACGTGTTGTGGATATCTATCCTACACTAACAGCAATGTACGGATAGACAATTGCAACGTGCCGCTTGCAGCCCATATCATAATAATATTACATGCCACTTCTGTATAGTGATCTGAGAATTCCCTTTATTTAAACTTCAAGAAAACAAATTTGATTTCCATATTATTTTGCATTTTGATTATTTATTTAAAATGTATAATCAATCAAGAGTGACGAGATTTTATTAATTATCTTATTTTTGTCTTTTCCTTCTCCTGTTGCTGGGATTTTTAGTTTCCTTCAGTCTTCAATAGTTTTCAGGATAATATTACCTCATTTGCAATTGTGGATATTTTTCCTTTAATTTTTCTTTACACTATGTTTTTTTTATTTATTTATTCTTCTTGCAAATCATCATTACATAACAATGTTAACAAAATAATATATTTTTTTTTTAAAACTAGGACGGCGACGGGTGGCGAGTTCACATTTTCACGTGGTATTGATACCATGTATTGGCTAGTTTTTGCGTAAAACTCAATGAGTCGGTTTTTTAAATCCAATGATATATTTTTCTCCTTTTTCTCTTGCGTCTGCATTCCAGTCTATCATTACAATTATATTTTCTTTAGCTTTGTGTTTTCTAGCAGTTTCTGAATGTTTTTGTGAAGAGAATTAACTAGCTAAAATACATTTTTAAAATAAATAACAAAGTTAACATAATACCACGTTCAAAAAATGTATTAAAATATTATAGAATTTGGTTTTTAACTATTCTATGGTGTTTGAATTGAAAATGGTTATTTTCCTTGTATATCATAACACAAAATATTCCATGCAACCGCAACTGCGGTACCTACTCGGGAAACTGGGAAGTAATAAGAGGAAATGCATTTTTATTCAATATCTTCATAATTGAAAACATCCACTATTATTGAAAATTAAATATTTCTGGCATATTTTCAAGTTGCGGACCGATATCTCCATAGCATATTAAAATATAAAATATTGCATTAACCTATACTACACTTATATATGTCGACTAAAAAATAAAACCAGGTAGGTATACATAAATATAGCTAGCAAAACATTCGGGAAATTTGTCAAGCTTTTGAAAGTACTTACTCACATCTGGTGCACACAAAGGTATCATTTTTATAAAATCAGCTTTTGAAGAACGTCATTGAATATATAACCGAATGTCAGCTTTTGAAGAACATCATTGAATATATAACCGAATAGAATCGACGACGATTCACAATTTCCTGATGATGAGAGTGTAAGGTCTTGAAAGCCTGCTCTTAATTTGTAAAGTCCCTGTGGAGGCACTATATATTAGTTTTTTTTTTAAATGAAACACGATTGACTTTATTGATTTTGCGAGCCGGCTTTCAAGAGCTTCCGCTCTCATCGTCAGGCAAAAGCAAAGTTGGTGAAAGCCGGCTCGCAAAATTAATAAAGTCAGTAGTGGAATAACTATATATGTATAGGTATATCGTGTTTCATATTAATTTTTTTTAAATTATTAATATGAACTTCCTTCAAGAACCGTTGGTCAATAAATAAAACTTGACTAAATATTAGTGTTTTATTTTTTTTTTATTCTCAATCTCATTTAAATAATGTGAGTATATTCGTTATAGAACGTTTTGAGTATTTTCGGAACTTATTGTAGTGGGTATCTTTTTACATACTCACTACTCGCATAGAACTATATCCTATCGTATATTATCATAAAGTCTTACTATATCTAAACAATAATGTTTATTTTCTTCCAACTATATGCGGAGAATGAAATTATATTTCACAGGAAAGGTGCATGTGTTTTCTCAATTATTTAGTACGCATCCTCGGTTATTCAATTAAGAACATGTTGTTGCAATTTGTTCCATTAGATCGATATTCCATGAGCAGACTAATGTTACGGTAGCTAGACAGTAGTAGGTAATTGAATAATAGAGTGAAAGAGGGTAAACACTCATATTACCAATGTTAATTCGAAACATTAATCTTATAAAATAAATACATTACATTAGATTTAAAATATGTAGTTTAGACAATAATTTAGAAGTAATAAATAAAATTCATTTACTGTTTTGGTGTAAATTTTTTTAGTAGGATTTCAAATTGAATGAATCATCGTTTTTATAGAAAGACGTTTTTTGTCTTCTGAGGATATTATCACTCTCTGATAAATGTCTGGCAACATTAAACTGTTTTAGTTTTTTTATCTCCAGATCTACATAGAAAACATAGTTTTAATAGCAAACAAGTTAAATTGCGTGATATTCTTTATTATAATATAATTTCCATACGTCTGGTTTTCACATTAATCCAAAATCTATAATTAATAGATAACATAAGTAACTTGAAGATTCCAAGAAGCTTTATTCATTAAAGGGTAATTAAAACTTGTGAAAAAGTTAAGCCAGCAAGTAAGTATTGTGTATCAACAACGTTATTCCCTAGAACGTAAATACTGAAATAAATAAAACGTGAGTATAGGTAAACTAAAGGAGAGATGATCAAGAAACTAACTGAGAAAAAGGAAATGCCTTTGTCTGACTCGTGCTTTTGTTCCACTAATTAGAAACTGATATTTACAGACTACTGAAGAACATAATTATTGTTTACTGTAATATTAAATTCACTATTAACTCCATAGAATGAGAGGAACATTATTTCCTCATTGATTCCTGCAATTATTATCTATCAAACACTTCATTGATGGGAAATGTATTGATCGGAAATATGGTGAATGATGGAAATATTTAAACTACTTCGCTTTTATAGTAAATTGGGACGTAAAATAAACATTGTAAAAAATAAAATATCAGCAATAAAAGTAGAAAATTGCAATTGGCTGGCGCGACAGTACTCACGATTGTGAGTAGATAAAATTACAAAGTATAATATTTATTCAATATTCATAAGCTATTTCTTAGTTAAATTAGTATAAGATAAATCAATAAATTATAACATATCATGCAGCACCCGGCAAAAAATTGTTCTCTCACTCTCTTCCGTAAGTTTTTGAGTGTCATGTGAAAGGCAGGTGTTTTCAGCGATGAGGTTTGCCATCCATCCTGAATGTTTTAATTTTTGTTGGCACAGAGAGAACAGCTTGCATGTTTATTGCATACGGCTGATCTGTTGGCTATCTCACTTATGGGATATGTCGTGATGGGAAGGTAATGTTAAATTTATTCGATTTAAAAGTATGAAATGTATTTCTTAGAGTGTAGGTACCTATATAATATCCATAATAAATAATTGACCCAATTGTGAAAGAATTCCGACACTATAAACTATGAATATTTCTTTATATAGGTATTTTCTCTCTCCCATGAATGCCATACAATCTGATTTTGATTTATTACAAAATGTTGATTTGCCGTACATGGGTCAAATATTTGACCGTCTTGTTCATCGTTTAATAAACCACAATCAACTAAAATCTGGAATAACTAGTCATATAGTCTTATGAAAAGAATGTTTAATATTATTTTATATCGCCAAAGAATGTTTTATTGGCAGTAACAAGAACACATTGTACGTGTTATATCGAAATATTTCAACAAAGGGGTCTTATTAAATTTCTACTGGAACATGAAATATTCAGGACAATGTGTTATCCCAAGATTATTTGCTTATTTTTTACGACGTTAGATGAAATAGTATTATAATATTACATAATATTACTATGTACTGTTGATGTTGTATAGATAATGTATTTCATTGTAGCGTCAAGATCGATAAAAACATCGTAAGATGTTAAGCCTCTTTGCAATAAACCTGAAGTTAAATCAATGAGGTGTTTTTTTACCTCCATTTTATAGATTCCAACTCATATACCATCGACGTCATAAACAATGGAGAAGGATTTTTATGTTTTACGATCGGCGTAGGTATTGATTGCAAGAGAAGGTAGTTAAGGGAAAATGGAGTGGTTGCGTAATGTGGATATCCATAGAACATCATACAAATATTCTGTATATTGGATGATGTTACACTATCGTGTATTAAGAACATAAATATGTATCTTACGGAGTGGCACGGCTTGCTGTGAAGGTTTCATAGTTATCTCGTAAAAATACGAACGAATAGAGCAGAGTACTCAACAGACGTCAACGGATTATGTACACTATGTGTCTATAATATACGTACTTATGAATTGTAATCTGAAGTGCCTACTCTAAATATCTTAATTTGAGGCAGACTTTCAGATACAACAAAGTAAGTACTTGTTTCGAATGTACTTTTTCGGGGTGGAAACAACGTTTTTTCCTCGAAATGGGTTTTTCGTGATAATTAAGAAATAAAGAACAACCCGCCTTTATGGGTTGAGGCTGCCAATCTATTTTTAGGAATTAAGGCAATGGCGGAACTAGAATGTCAATATAAATTCGAATCTTTCTCATATAACGACCGCTTAGCCTCATTAAATTTTGAAAAGATAAACTTTTATATTTTATGTCTGTAAAAAAATTAAAAATTATGTTTTTTGTTATCTGGTCATTTATGAAGTTAGAAGCCCTGAAGCCTTCTCTATAAGTATAATATTATGTGTAAGTATGTACATAGATGTGAAAAAGATCTTGTTATATCTACCCTATGGCGGTTTGGATGTGTGAAAATCATCTTTGAAACATAAATATTTACTCTTGTATAAAGTTTGTTTAATCGTCTTAATAGAATAAACGTTGTAAAGCCTATCCACATTCTGATAACTTCTTACTCCGCACGAGTTGGAATATGTGTATCTATTTACATCGCTCAATAAAACAGACATATTAGGTATATGTCAATATACATAATATGCCTGAATTATTTCATTATATTACACAAAAGCAGAGGTGAATAAATCTACTATATGTGTATATATATAGATATATCAAGATTTATTATAATAATATCAAGGTTGTCTTGAGATAATTTTAACCCGTTTTGTACAATGGTTGCGTTTTCGCACTACCAAAGTTGATGTGTTCAGTCATAAAAGATATGGCTTCTCAAATTTAGGAAAAAATCACTTGCTATGTTTCAATCGATATTTTCTTAGTATACATATATAATTTTTATTTTTTTATTTCTGAACCAAAAAAATTTTAGGAAGACTGTTCACTGAATTCATTTTACGTGCGTTTGCATAGTTATTTTCAAATTACATTAAACTATATCATTTTAGGCTAAAGAATTTATGAAACAAAATTCTTTAAACATCGTTTGAAGTTTAAACCCAACGGTTGTTTACAAACCAGTCATTTTATTAGGAAGTGAAAATTAAAATAAGTAAAATTAGTGCTAATTAAGAAATATTAACACCAAAAACCATATATTTATCCAGTATTTATTTGCTTGTGAAAGCATGGATTAAATATTGTCTAATAGGTATATTAAATAAAATCAAATCCCTTCAATGTAGTCGAAAAATTTCTTATTGTTTTGACATTTACAAAATTAGCAAAATTTATTCAAAGAAAATCAATTTATTTAACAACATATAAACGCAAATTTTCTTATTACTATGAATACTGAGATTTTTACATTAATTTCATAATTAAGATTTTACTTAAATGGTAAGGGTGGGTGGGTAGGAATTGATACAGCTGTGTACATTTTAAATCATTCTGAAAGACTTGTTAGTTTAATTTATTATTTTAAAATTAGATACAAAAATGTGATTTTGAATTTACAGTTGAATACATTCATCTGTGTAGCAATATAATATTATTTTTACGTACATAGTCACTAATTGCTGTTTTTCATATGGTCAATTATTATATAATAAAATTGTGTTCTTATCCATCTTTTATACATAACATAACATGTATCGAGCTAGTTCCAAACTAGAATCTGAAGTACTATGGATACTAACATAACGATCTGTGAAAGGTGTATATTTAATTGTATTTGAGTTCGTAACAAAAAAAAACAGATAAGTGCCTACATCTTTTTTGTGTTGAAGGTTATTCCTTCAAATTGAAAGAAATTTATTGAGTTGCATGCTTATTTCATGTACATTTTTATATTTGGATATTTCATGTAGGTATATTGAAAAAAATATATTTATATATTAAATTTGTTATTATCTCGATTAAAAAAAAATGAAAAAGAAACTCTGATTTTTTTTTAATCTTAATATCTCAGAGGATTAGACATTTTAGTAATAAATTTACTATAGGTACCTACTTTGTAATAATTAACAATGTTCAGTTAGGAATAAAAAATTTTTTTATTTTAACATTAATGCCAAAGGTACGCATCATAATATTTATTTAAACATTTCACAATACGATTACATTTTTTATTGCAACAAGTATACTATTCGCTAGGTTGTAACATTCTTGGTTTAATCAATAGTTGCGGTAGGATATTTTTATGAATGATTATATTTTTTTTTTTTTTAATCAAATGAACTTGAATACAAAAAACAATTTATTCACATACTTATGTAATTACAATTGCTAATTTATGCATATTATGAAATACATGGGAAAAATTATAAATACAATAATATTTTTGACTCCTATTACTGACTCCTATTTATCCGTTTAGGTGAAGATTTTTTTTAATATTTGGACTCTCTCTATTCTAATACAACTATGCCAGTGTTGGCATCTACGATCCTACCACGTCAGTGGGCGGGGTCCCGTATATATTTATATATTTTATTGTTTATAACGGCAAAATCACTCAATATTGGGTGGAATGTCTGATGAGTAATAAAAAAATATATGTATTATTTACAGATTAGCTAGCCACACTAGCCTCATGACATTGAGAGTTAATTTTTATATGAAATGTAAATGGTAGGTATTAACAGAGTCTGTTGCCATCACTATCCTCCGGCACGAGGAAAAGGACGAGAGAGAGAGAGAGAGAGAGAAAAGGTAAATGTATAGGTAGGTAAGTTGTTGAGTTACAACAGTGACCTGTAAAGTTTATATAGAGTAGTCAACATGTTGATCACGCACCACTTTTAATGTTACGCACTTTGTTACTGCCGATGGAGAAGTAATGGTGAAAAGAAGAAAGAAAGCGAGGACTAAAGTATGAAATAAAAAAATATATATACCTACATATAATATTACCTTTACACGGCACTATCTCACGGTAGCACTTTCCCAAGTTACCTCACAGACATTATTAACTTTCTTCGAGACTCTTTATAACTTAATATTATGTAAGTATATGGATTAAGTAAATATTGTATAAAGAACTACATAACATATTAACATAAACGTACTTACATACCATTCCCACCATCTCAATATTTACTCAAATAAATATGTTATCATTTTTATTTTTACATTAGCACATTAAAAGGGACCGTGTTTTTACGCGCTTTATATAAGATGTTTATTATAGAACAGGTACCTATTCATATATTATGAATTTGTATAATCATCAATACATTCATGACATTTTCAGAGGGCATACTGCTTACAATAAACATATTAGTCGACCTCTTCGTTTTAAAAATAAAAACTTTCAGAAAAGGTGCTATATTTCAAGAAAGAGCTGGTCAGAATTGGTTCAAGATTCACGGGGGGCACCCACTGCCGCATATAGGCTCCGTCCACGTGCACGACCTTATGCAGCAAGGGCTCCATAAGAAGAGAAGAAGAAGAATATTTCAAGATTTTTTTATAAATATATATATCAGATTTTAAAACTTTGCCTAACTCAGTCGGATAATGGTGATAGTGATCGTTATGATTGTATTTGAGCGTTTAATCTTCTTTAAATCTTCCCAAGATTTGCCACTTTCACTCACATGATCACTTAATTGGTGTGTTACTTCTTTCTTTGACTTCTCCAGATACAAATGTTTTCGAAGATTGCTTGATCTGAAATAAAATTGCAAATTTAAATTTTTTATAAAATAATATATTTTTATATCGCAAATAATTTAAAATCTTATTTAAACTTCTAAAAATTAACAATCTAATATTTTCGTGTTATATAGCTACGTACAAGTATATAGGCGTATTTTTTTTTATCTACAAATAGGAATTTTTGTCAAAGTTTTATCAAATTTTGTCGGTAAATTTATATAAGATAAACATGGGTATAAGTTTATATAAATACACTAAATCAAACTAAATATTTTGGGTTTAGTGTAAATTGATATACTAAGAGATTTCATACTGCTGAAAATATAAGTGGTTCGATCCCAGGTGCCGGCAAACTCCCCTTTCACGGCACAAGCTTTTAGCTTAGTGTGAAAGGTGTATAAGGTTGTATTTGGGTTTATAACAAAACCCAGATATATCTTTTTAAAAAAAAAAAAAAAAAAAAAAAAAAAAAAAAAAAAAAAAAAAAAAAATAATACCACTGTTGAAGATTGATTTAGAAATATTTATTTAATTCATTCGTAAGAATAATATTTTGGTTGCGTTTACATATTAAATATAAGCTTAGATAAATACACTAATAAAAGTTACATTTATAACATTGATATTATTCTATTTACTTTATATTTTACGTAATATTTTTTAAAGGCGCAAATGCGGAACGTATGCTTGTGTAAGTGTCCGTATCAAAATATTTGGGGTAAAAATTGTCCCACATCATCCGCCTTATCCCCACGGGTGCAATTTCATCGACGCATGCCACCCTGTAAATGGTATTAACACAGTATCCTGGTCTAGTCTAGCTACATGTATCTACTGTAGTGATGTAACGAATATTCGCATTCGCATTCGCGAATATTCGCATATTTCAGAGTATTCGCATTCGCATTCGTATTCGCAAAAAAATATGCGAATGTTTTGCGAATATTATTTCGGTAATAAAGTATCGCATATTCGGTAAAAGTACCGGATACTTACCCGGTACATTGTAGAAAAAGGTACTGCAAGAAAATTTTCTTTAAGAAAACCGAGGAGTTTTGAAATATTTTAAATTCCTATACCATTTTGAAAATTCGGCGACGGGGGGTACAAATTTTAATGTTTGAGCAATTGTAGAAATTTAAGCAAGTCTATTCTATTCTATTTTTCTCAAGGCCATCCACTCGTTTGCGAGTGATTTAGGATTTAAGCAAGTCAATATTCGCTATTCGCATTCGCATTCGCAAATGTCGGCAACAAATATTCGCATTCGCATTTGCGAATATCCAAAATCACTCATTCGTTACATCACTAATCTACTGTACATATCTGATATCCTTTCTGGGAATATTTTAAATGGGTAAGGTAGTTTTTTTCTTTTTATATTATCTCTTTTTCAGACAATTTGTATTTATTATGTCTCCATAGTTCAGTAAGAACTTTTAATAAAAACCCTCATTGAAGAAAATAGTAGGAACCATCATTAACCTGAACATATTTTTCTTTTTCATTATAGTTTGACAACGGCTAATGATTTGAAGAACAATTAGGATTTATGTGGTAAAAATCTTTTGGAGATTAAGGTCTAATTGATTAGAAATAAAATAAAAAGATAACTTTACAATAAGCTTATACAAATGGGTAGCTTTTTGAAATTTTCGCGTATAAGAGAATGAAATAATTCCTTTTTTTTACTCCCACGTATGCATGTAATAAGCATCCGCTTCCAATTCTTCTTAAGCTTCGTTATGTTAATAATGAGCTTATATATTATTTGATGAAATGACGAATTTTCTCAAGCCTGAAATATTATTCTACCAAATTTGTACAAAGAATTCATGTCATCCTTTTAACATATTCTTACATTCACATTCAGCAAAGTCTACTTAAGTACTCGTGTATTCCAACCGAAGATTATTGATAAAAATATTTTTCAATGTATTGGTATGATAAATGTAGGTACCTTTAATGTTATACTTGTAATTCTAAAGAATATAAAATCCCTAAGGACATTATGTGAAGATTCTAAGAAATTGAATAAATATCGTGTATTTTTTTCATGTTGTAATATCAATAGTTTATTCATAAACTTTACAAAAATGTAAATATACACGTGCGCTATGGATTGGTTGTTGAAGTATTAAAATCAAATTTACTTTGAATCTATTCATTATTTATTTACTTATAAAATATGGTGTTATCCAGATATTGCGTAGTACGATTTGTAAACAATATTTCTTGACAAAATAAAAAAAAAACGTACTACATGATTTATTTATTGTCGAGTGAGACTTCTTTAGTTTGTCAATAGGAGATTGACAATGTCCTAACAAGACGAAAGACGTATCTCTCGACAATAAATCGTGTAGAAGTAAAAACATTCTTTTTTTAATTTCGTTGTGGAATTCTACTTTCTAAACACCGACACAGTGAATGAAATATTTCTTTAATTTTGCCATAAATTTATTCGACTAATTTAAAACAAAAGCTTGCCAAAAAAAAGTTCATGTTAATGTTTTATCCATATAATATTATTTTCATAAATCTTAACAATGTAACTCAAATCAATGAATAGGAACCATGAACAGACATGTATGTTTTATTTAATTGGTTAATTAAATTCTGTCTGTTTATTGCCTATTCTAGTTTTTTAAATACAAGTACCTACCAAGAATGAAAAAAATTATATGTAGGTAGTCGGAGGCCTGCTCCGACAAAGGTCATGATCCTTATCACTAAAGAAATGATAGGACGGAAAATAATAAACACTTCACTTATATAGCAAAATCATGTTACTTCAAAAAATGTAAAAACATGTCCATGAACTTAATCGTCCTTTTTATAAAGCAATTGATTGTGGTTTAGAATTTATTCCATCGAATAGAGCTTGTATAAAGATGGATGCTTCCGATGTTGTTTCCATTGAACTGCAACAGAAAATTGTATGAAATCGTATAAAACTTGATTTCAAGAGTGGAAAAATATTGAGTTGTAACATAATATACAACTTTCAAAAATTTCAAGTCATGTGATAGGCATGACACAGAGGGATTGGGAATGTTGCCTAGGTTTAAAGAGTACTCTTAACCAAGCCTAAAGTCGATTCATAAGCGTCAAAACTCTGTGTTGTGCACTCCTTAAGGAAGTTCACATATGTATGTGTATCATATGATTTAATCATTATCAGAATGATTTATCTGTAGTAGTTCAAAATATGTTTGACATCTACACTTCTAGTAAGTAAAAAATCCAGTCCCCGACATCCAATTGTGTCAAAAAAATCATAACATAAAATTTATTTTCCTATGTTCATGTAAAATATTATAATCGACATTAAATCAATAGGTAGGTAATGTACAACACGTTCCTTTTACATGGGAAATTATTTAGTATACGGCATCCACATCATTATGATACAGCTAATATGAGTACTACCATATTAATATTACATACATACCCACCTCACATATTGATGAAATGTTTCATTCAAAATGAGATAACAAAATATGTTAATTAAGGGAAATTTCATCTAAGAATTAATTATGGCGGTTTGTTGTAACAACGTGATATACACACATACACCTACCTAGATTGCCTGTTATAAAAATGTACATGGGTAGGCATGTTCCTTTTAAATACCTACTTATGTATAATTATTTCAATTACATTTTGTTATTATTATTATTTTATACCGTCACGGCATATCCCACAAGTGGAATAGCTAGCAAACCAGCTGTGTGTAATAAATATGCGAAATGTCCTTTCCACGCTTAATAAAAAAAACAGGATGGGTGTAAAACATCATCGCTGAAGTTAAGATGTAAAATGTCTTGAATAAATTATGTGGAGATGCGCAACCTGAGATGAATGTTTTGTAAAATGTTGTGTGAAAGAGTGAAAAATTAGTATTTTAGGAGAGTGAGTAGATGCGAGAGTGATGTTCTAGATAGAACCCTTGTAATTAAGTTTGAATATTTAGTGAGAATGGATAAAAAAGTATCATGAAGAGGATGCATTTATCTGAAAGAGGGGATGTGAGAAATCGAGGACGTCCGAGAACAACGTGGTTTGATCATATGTATCAAAAATCAACGACGGCCGCGTGTTGAGTAACATAAATTCACCATTTTGTGTGAAGCTATTTTGTTTGTAAATAGTTTAGTGTACTCCATTCCTGAACTATTATTATTCCGTACAGTTTTTACGAGAATCTTTTATATTTCAGACTCGGTGAGAAAATAATCCACGACTATTAACTTAAATTCATTCTGAATAACTACACATAATAATTTTTAATGTACACACGAACACGAGTTCAACTAAGCTGAAAATTTTATTAATCCGCTTGCAATTTTCTTTTTTGAAAATCTGTTGTTCAGCTTAAATTACAGCATATGTGAAAATATAGATACTATTATAAAAATACTATATGAGTTTGTACAAACCTACTTATAAATGTTGGCTCGGGCGGTGAGAAGAGACGGGTGTTCTCATCCTCAGTTTTGTACTAAATAAAACATTTTTCGATTTCACACAAAAAGCAATAAAAAATGATCATAGTCAAATATAAAGTTCTAATTAAAAATAAGCATCCTGTTACTCTAACATCGATCAAATACTTCAGTCAAAAATATAATAATATAGCATATTCGTCCTTATCGTTGCAATTTAAAAAATGTTGCTTTGCTAATAAACTAGAAAACAGTTAAAATAAGGCATAAAAGTTGGAACAGTTATCATAACGTTATTTTATTTAGTACCTACATATTTTAAAAGACAATGAATTCTCCGCTTAACATAAAACTTGTAAATTAAATATAAGTTTTTTATTCATTAAATGATTTCTGTGGTTTTATTTACTTATTTAGTAATATATACTTAGATATTTTATTAAATAGATACTTTGTCATAACTCGTATACAAATATTTTGTTAAATAAATTACAGTAAAAGTAAATGCATATTTTAAATTAATTCTTTAAACTTTAAAAGCATGACTATGAGAGAAAATTAGTTAACCCTTCTTCCCGTTGCACAAAGGTTGGTGGTATATATGTAATTTCCATGTTTGCTTTACGCTAAAAGGGTTGAACGTTGATTGGATTGACTAGATTGTGAAATTAGTGATGTTGAGTTTGTGCTCCATGTACCTATACCTAAACACTAAATTATAATTGTAACACGCTAGAGCTAGAGATTGTATTGTATTGTTTGTAGACTTCAGCTCCTATATTATTTACTAATGTTATGTATACTTGCATCGCTATTATAATCCTAATATTATCAGATTTAGAAACGAATTATTTTTATAATATATTATAATTAACAGTTGACTCGTAATCCACGAAAATACGTAGAAATGAAACTCTAGGAATATTAAGAATATTACTCAACAGACACCTTAGGCCTGAGTCAATAACACACTTTCACGTCACGTTCCCGCTCCGTTAACGTTCGAGTATAGACGAAGTTGCAAGCAAGTGTCAATTTCGTTGCTAAGATACACAATAGTTAAGAAAATTAACACTTTGGCGCAACATCGTCTGCACCCGAACGCTAACGGAGCGGGAACGTGACGCGAAAGTGTGTTATTGACTCAGGCCTCTTATCTGCACGACCAATAGACTGTGCGATCTCCGTTAAGTGGTTTGAAACAGCAATTGGTGGGATTGGTGAACGCACCATGATTCAAGTGCATTTAAACCAGTCTAAGCCGAATCTTAAGCATCGGAACACCTTTCATGTTTCCTACCAAAAGGAATTTGCACCGTCTGTTGGTTGAGATGTCTGTTGAGTACCATCGCTTACGCAGATGTGAAAAATCCAGTAAAATACGAAAACTACGATTAACACTAATAAAAACTCTAATTCAACTGCTAAAACAATTAACAAGTGTGTGTGCATGATTCCTTCCTTGAAAATCTGAATAAATGACCAAATATTATAAGTGTTTCATTTTATCTATTCAGATAAGAAGTATTTTTCACTATCAATAGATATTTTCTTCACAACTTGAATTTATAAAACCATACCGACCCCAATTACTAAAATTGTAGTGTCAAATAATCGCAAAACTACAAGCGACCAATGATAATAATGATACAAAAACACTGCCAATATATATTCCGCGAGCCTGATTGTTCTGTGTGTATATACAGATGTGTTCATTATTTTTAAATCCTCCCTTTTGACTTTGAACTTTTACGATCGGCAATGAATATTTTTTTTGTCTTGTTAGTGTTTGTTGACATAGCGCAATAATATTACTCTTTTGATGATTTCGATTCGTTTTCCCTTGACAAGTAATAGCGCTACTGTAAATTTGTGGATATAGACGGCATTATATTAATTCATGCCAAGCCGTAATGTAATTCTGCTCGTTTAACATTTAACGCTTATTGCTTGTCCTGCTTTAATATTGAATGTACTATAAGCCTATATAGGTGCTAGGCAGTCACCACCATAACGAACACAGTGAATTTTGATTAGAACGCATTTTACACACCACACCCCCTCCACCGCACCTTGTACCCGTTATGTCACCGCTCCGTAGTGTGGTATCATAATAACAGTTACGTAAGGTATATAAATCAAATCAATAGCTCCAATTATTTAATACTTACTATATTATAATGATTGACCTGCAAATACATACATACATTATGATCGAGTTGGAACAGAGGGTAATAGAAATCCATTAGGTGACCCGGGGACATAAGGGCCATAGACCTCTATCAAATATTGATGCGAAGTCATAACTCTCCCCTAATTACTTACACAAAACGTTTTCATATAAGTAAGTTTAGAAGAATACTTAAACCTATGTAATGTTGTATAATAGTGTATAATAATTACTAAAGAATGTCTAATATCGCTGTGTACGTCATATTTGATAAAATATATTTTTATTGAAACAATAAAAATCACATTAAATATATACCTACATGCAATAAACAAAATTCTATTTTTTTATAGTTTATTTTTCATTATATCTATGGTTAACGTGGTTGGTCCGTTGCTGTTTCCTTATGATTTGCAAACTCTGGAGAGTGTGAAGGTGTTCAAGGCAAGGTTAAAGACCCTA
Source organism: Athripsodes cinereus (assembly GCA_947579605.1). Lineage (NCBI taxonomy): Eukaryota > Metazoa > Arthropoda > Insecta > Trichoptera > Leptoceridae > Athripsodes > Athripsodes cinereus. The sequence continues at coordinate 17,196,150 of OX388311.1, forward strand.
TTGTTCAGGAGGTGTTATGATTCTTGTGGTGATTTTTCCACAAAACGGCGCATCTCAAAAAAATGTGTAGTTATTATTATTATTCCCTCAAAATTTACATCATACTAGTGTGTTTTATAACAAGTACTACTTTCTATCTTAGTAGAAGTAAAATCATATTCAAATATGAAATAAAAATTTCATAATGCGAAACTTGAAGTTTACGACCAAATTTACCCGAAAGTGAATAGAGCAAAAATATAAAATATTCTTCCATTAACATTATAAGTTACCGAAATTATGAATATTTTCTTCCGTAGGTAAAATAATTTGTCGATAAAGTTTTATGACGGAAGTAAAATTTCAAATGTACCTACGACTTCCCTTGACTGCGGGACATTAAAACAATTTCGTTATTACTGCACTTGAATCGTTTTATATTCTCAGTGTGTTTACAGGGAGGCAGCAGACAGCAGGTAGATCGGTGCAACCCACGGGATTGGATCCATCTAGTTAAGGTAGGTACACACAGTATGCAGGTCATGATAATAAATGCATAATGTTGGAAAGTTTGTTTCAAATGACGTCGACGACATGGAAATGAGGTGGTAGGTTTAAATTACTGACACGACCACCATGCCACGTCCCTATAGTACATAACTACTAATGTGGAAAAATATTATTATTCAACTAGAGCCAATGACAATGAAGAATGTTTGTAAATTTACATTTTAGAAATGGTACAACACTTTATTTTTTTAATGATCTTCACCAATCATGGTATTCTTGATCAGAGTTTAGTATATATTTTACACTTCCAAGTATGTGAAAATACAGTTTCAACCCCTGATTGAGTAACATTGAATTAAAATACTTTTTCTTAAATATGACCATTTGGTTTGTCAAACTTAAAGTTTTATATGGAGGAGGGTATATAATGTTTTTTCCACATCGTTACTTATTTATTCTGGTAATGGTCATGTGAGGTATCGAATTTCGTTTTTATAATGGAAAGAGCTATTAAGTACTTTTTCTACGTAGGTACCTTCTCATTTATTACTCAGATAATATATACATGTGGGATTTCTAATATCAATTTTATACATTGAAAAAAGGTTTAAAGTAAAATTTTGGACGTAGGTACTTACACATTTTTTTATGATTTACTATAAAAATAAAGATTTCCGTAACACAACATAAACAAAAGGCGGTTATGAAATAGATTAGGAACCACCATATAAAAAAACATGTATATAATACCCTAATACAGTTACCAACTACAGTATTATTCTAGTTTATCGTTATTAGATATGTTAAAGTTTAAGAACTATATGTATATTCTTATATGTAGTTCCCCGTGGAGCACCCGGTAAAGAATTGGTCTCCCATTCTTCTGCGTAAGTTTTCGAGTGTCCTGTAAAAGGCAGGTGTTCGAAAAAATTAAGACATTTTACATCTTAAATTCAGCGATGAGGCTTGCCACCCATCCTGAATGTCTTAATTTAATATTGGCACGAAGAGGACAGTTTGCATGTTTCTTACATGCAGCTGATCTGCTGGCTACCCCACTTGTGGGATATGCCGTGATGGTATAGTAGTAGTAGTAGTAGTAGTATATTCTTAATTATGTGTATATTGTAAAACACGCAATGAATAAAATTTGAAAACTGTGAAGAAGACAATGTTTGTAACAATATGTGATTAAAGTACCATTGACTACTTTGATATTAATCGAGGTCCACCATTGTACTACTGCTTCCTACTATAATACCATCACGGCATATCCCCACAAGTTGGACACTCACTAAGGCGGATGAGCTGGGACTGGACATATTCGAAAGAAAAATCTTAAGACGCATCTATGGGCCCATATGCGAAAACGGAGTTTGGCGAAGTAGATACAACTACGAACTCTACACATTGTATCAAGATGTGCATATCACCAAGCACATCAAAATCTGCCGACTCCGATGGCTAGGGCATGTGGAAAGGATGAACGACACATCAACAATCAAAAGAATATACTCCACAAAGCCCAGTGGCAGAAGAAGCGTCGGGAGGCCAAAGTTGAGATGGATGGATGGGGTGGAAAAGGACCTGCGAGCTTTGGGCGTGACCAATTGGCGACGAGAGGTGATAGGAGGGAGTGGAGGCGACTTCTTGAGGAGGCCAAGACCCACACAGGGTTGTAGCGCCATTGATGATGATGATGATGATATCCCCACAAGTAGGGTAACCAGCAGACCAGCTTAATGTAACAAACATTCAAACTGTCCTAACAGAAAAAGGATGACGATGCCTTTATTTTTTCGAACATTTGCCCTTTACAGGACACTCATAAACCTAAGAAAAAGAGTGGAAGACCACTTCTTTGCCGGGTGCTCCACAGAACAAATTCTACTATCATAAAAAGCAAATAATGACAATACATACATACCTTCTGAATATTTAAATACCTATATTTGTTAAAAAAAGAACACGATAAGAAAATACAGTTGCAAGATTGGAAGTTTTTTTTTTGTTGAGTAAAAAATAATCTTACGTTTTCAAAATCTGTTATGCAAACGCCCTTGGGATTAAAATATATGTTTCAAAAACAGAATCGAGATAGGGAGGTGATACGAAGGTTCTGTATGAAATTAGGACTTAAAATATTTTGTTTATATGCCAAAATGTTATATTCTTCGAATATGGTGACGTGCTAAGTCTTTACAAGAGGTGGAATATATTTAACATGAAGGTTACAAGTTAAAAATTAATTTCATATTAAGTACAGTGAATTGATTTGCTAGAAACGACTAAAAATTTTCACGTGATAACGAATTATCAGATTTGAACCCATATTCAAATGCAATATGATACCAGCTTAAATAGTATCAACCAATACCAATAGCTCTGGAAAAGCAAATCAAAAGTCAATCAATATTTTGTTGTAGCTACACGTAACAAAAAATATAATCTTATGTCGTGTCCGTGATTCGATCCCAGGTGCTGGCAAACTCCCCTTTCACGACACAAGCTTTTAGCTTACTGTGAAAGGTGTATAAGGTTGTATTTGGGTTTATAACAAAACCCAGATATATCGGCCGGTGTGGCGTGGAGGTAACGCTCTTGCCTTTGAGTCACGAGGTCCCGGGTTCGATTCCCGGCCAGGGCAAAGTGAAGAATGACCTTTTTCAAATTGTCCTGGGTCTGGGTGTTACATGTATATGTGTGTAGTGCATTGTATATGTGTGTATCGTCGCGTTAGTACCCATAATACAAGATTCATCTTAGTTTGGGACTAGCTCGATCTGTGTGAGTTGTCTATGTATGTTATGTATATCTTTTTAAAAATAAAAAATAAAAAAAAAAAATAAAAAAAAAAAAAAAAATGTCGGCCGGTGTGGCGCGGAGGTAATGCTCTTGCCTTTGAGTCACGAGGTCCCGGGTTCGATTCCTGGCCAGGGCAAAGTGAAGAATGACCTTTTTCAAATTGTCGTGGGTCTGGGTGTTACATGTATATGTGTGTAGTGCATTGTATATGTGTGTATCGTCGCGTTAGTACCCATAATACAAGATTCATCTTAGTTTGGGACTAGCTCGATCTGTGTGAATTGTCTATGTATGTTATGTTATGTAATTATGTGTAATTATTATTGTACGATATATATGTACAATAATGTATGTAGGTATATGTACTCGTAGTAGATATGAAAAATAAAAAAGTATTTTGATGTTAAGAAATATTTTGATTGCCTACATATTATAAAGTTCAACTCTGTATGATGGTTGTTTCAGTGATGAATTTTCCAATTCTTGTAGGTATAGTTATAGTCGTATAATAATAGTAGGTAGATTTGTTGGAGAGTCTTCTTTAAAAATCACAATAGTGTCACAATCACCGTCCTATTGTGTAACCACAACACGTAGGTACCTACCTACCTACCTATCTATATAGGTACCTACTCATACATAAAATATAATATGTAGATGTGGTGTTTCAGAATAAACAACACGCGGCTCACTTCTTTATTGTACCTATTCAAAACAAACATCTAGCGTCTATTGAATGTGTTATACATAATACGAGTGTTTTCATTTTATAGGAATACAGTAGGTACATCCAATACATCTACATACGAATTACTAAGGCTTTACAGCATAAATCATTCATGATACAGGAACTAACCGTCACGGTTAGTGATAAAAAAACCTAATGTGCTGTGCTTAGAATTTAATCACATGTTTTTTAGTATTGTAATGTCAAAATATTCTGAAAATAAGGGCAATATCATAGCGGTCTATACATATTCAAGAACCTTCTATAATTTATAGTGAAAAGCATTTACCTTTTAACTTAGAAATATAACCATCAAAATGTTTGTTTTAGCCTCGACTATGAAGATTTAGAAAAAAGATTTACAAAAACTTATTTATATTTTTACTTGCTATTGAATGATTGAAAATATTGCTACTTAAAATATTGTTGATAGAGACAAAGTCAGTGAGTAAATGATTAAAATAAATGTCAATGATATAATATTATATGTGATATAAACCTAGAAGCACCAATGTGTTATTGCACACCTCAATAAATGAAACTGAAATAAAACACAGTTTTTCTTTTAACACCGTGGCAATAATAAATTGCCACAATTTATACCACCGACAGGATTCCTCGTTCGTTTCAACAAATTTGTGAAGATAAAGAAAACGTACGTTATAGTGTAGCCGTGAATTCAGTAAATCCTGAAAATCTTTGAAAACATCCCGCCTCGTGTTACAAATCGTATTGACGATGTATATATAGGTATTTTTTTCTAGTCTCGTTTCTCTCGTAAGTTAAAAGTAACAGAATGATACTTAGAACAATATGGCACAATACTTACATACGTACTTTTCATGCCTACAAGCAAATTCATTGTTTTTTGAAATTGTTCAATAAAATATTTTCTTTCAAATAATATACATATAAGATTTTTATCGTAGAAATTATGCTTTGAAGGATACAAATTATCATATTTTTCTTTTTTTAATAGCTATCTATTGATCTCATTTATTTCGAAAGCTATTTTAATAACCACTGCTATTGTACATAATATATCATCTTAATATCATCCATCAACCTTTTGTAAATCCCTGGACTTTACAGCTGACAATTGACAAGTCAGTGCGCGATGAGATTATTTTTCACCAATATCTATTCAACTTAACCATATTCTTGATAAGCGATAGAGATAAAATAAAATTCTTTTTTTGATTTATTTTTATCTAGTTCTTTCGTTGCCCGAGAAGAATAGATATGTTGGGATAAAGTTCACAAAAGCTTTGGATTTTCATTATTAAAAAAGAACTTCGTAGATTTTTAAATTTATTTATAATTAAGTTAACAAAACTTCTTAAAGATAAAATGTTTAAGACTGTTGTACAGATTAGGATGATTGTGATGGTTTTGATAGACTAACACAATGTCGAACTAATATATTATATAAGAAGAATAGACATTCAAATTAGGTTCGTTTATAGTTTCGATGATATGGTAGTGTTGTGCTGAGTTTTCTATAATTTACCGAAAGAGAATGTGCTCCATTTTCCAATGACAGTGCCTTACAGGAAAACTATTTCATATGATCTTTTTCCATTATCACACATATCTCATAATATATTCTTTCACTTCTACAAGTACATGGGGATTATATACATTCACGTATAGAGTAAGGATTGCACAACGATGGTAATGGAAATTTTAAACGTGAAATATCAATTGAATATTGAGTAGTCTGTTCGCAAAGCAGCTATGGTATCATTGCTATCTTTATGAAATCTAATTTTCATGTTACATTTCTCTGAAAATTTTCGCATACAAATGTAAACCTCGTTGTTTTTTGAAATAATATGTAGCGTTTATAGTACCATGTACAAGAAAAGTACGGTTCGTTTCCAGGCGCCGGCAAACTCCTTTTTCATGACACAAGATTTTAGCTTATTGTGAAAGATGTATAAGGTTGTATTTGGATTTATAACAAAACCCAGAATGTTTAGAAAAAATAATGAACATCTTTAAATAAATACGAAAAATGGGATTAAACAACAGTTTATTGAATATTAATTTATTATACACATTTATTCCAAAAAGTCAAGTACTTTCGTCCAAATTACTATCTATTATCAAGAATGCACATATCGTAGTATGTATGTATTTCCCTTAATTTGTCTATGCGGTAAAATTTATATTTAATAGGTACAATTATCTTGTATTTATCTAAACAATATTGTCAATTTAAAACGTTATTCTAGCTTAGCTAAAAAAAATTGTACAAGAACATCAATACTGCCTCTTTTTGCGATTCCTCGTTTAATAAAAACTGCCTTATTTTATTATATACTTTAAATATATCTTGTTAAGTAAAAATGAATGATAGCCTTTGAAATAAAACTTATCTTGTAAAAATATAAATGAACACTATTTCGCACAATCGAGTCGAATCTTTATGGTATATTATTTTTATACTGCCTTGTATTTACTTTACATCGCATAGGTAGGTATTATTTTGCAAGGAAAACTCTTACAATAGTGAAGAGAGTATTTAAACTCCCCTTACTTAGGAATTACAAGTCTCGACATAATAATTAAGCGATTATTGTTATAGTTGTTGCACTCATTTAAAATAATGAACTTAATTCATTTCCTTTTTACAAAGAAATAAAACAAAGAGAAACTGTCGTTTTATCACTTAGGTATGCGATACAATGGCTACTATTATTTTCACCTGCTGGACTTTATTGTAACTTTTAAAGGCATTATTAAATGTTTCTCAAGTGCTATTATATTTTTACAATAGCAAGTATTATGAATTATACTTAAATGAATTCGTGACGTTGCTTAAAGTGGTTTTTAAAACACAATATTAAAAAAAGTAATAAAATGCATTGTGTGTAGGTATTATTAAACATCAGAGAGTGGACCGGAATCCAGAGGATGGAAGAGCTGTTCCGGCTAGCACAAGACAGAGAAGCCTATGCCAGGATAGCCAACGTCGAGGGGACCTAACATGGAAGAAGTATGTATTATATTACGTTAAAATACGTAAGTATACGAAGAGTACTTTACCTCCCACTACTATGAATTCAGTAGCAATACCCTCTTCGGCGACAGTAAAGAATTTGGGCATAATCATGGAACAGAGACTCTCTTGGCAGCATCAATTTACCACTCTAAAGAAAAAGTTTTTTTACAAGTTCCACACTCTTAAGATGCTGCAAAAATTCTTGCCCACTAAAGTAAAAAATTTATTGGTCCAATCCTTGCTGTTGCCCATTATCGACTATGCTGATATCGTGTATGTAGACATGAATCAGGATCTAATTGACAAACTTGATCGACTTCAGAATGTTGGCATAAGGTTTATTTTTAATTTAAAAAAAACTGACCACATTTCTGAATATCGTAATACCCTGAAATGGCTTACTGTACGACAAAGACGTGAGCTCCATCTACTCACATTTGTCCACAATGCTCTGTACGCAGGATCAACCCCGTACTATATTAAGGAGGCTTTTGAATACTTGGCGAGTCACGGTTTACCTCTGAGGTCGAATAACCAGCGCATCCTGTCAATCCCGGCTCATGGTACAACTTTCATCTCAAAATCTTTTGCAGTTCAGGGTGCTCGTTGCTGGAATAATCTCCCTTCAAAATTTAGGCTGACTCAAAGTCTGACGTCTTTCAAGCGAGCCGTTAAAGAGAAAATGATTTCCACAAATACAAACACAGCCTCTGAAACCTGAAACCCATCACTCCTAACCCCCCCCCTTTTTCCCCCTTTTCCTTTCCCTTTATGCATGTATGTTTGTTTTTTTTTTTGCAGTCTCTCCCTTTTTATATATATGTGTGTGTTTGCGCCAAGGGTTGGTGTACTGTGGAGTGAAGGAGAGATGACATATTAGATTTGTATAATTGTAGGAATTAAGAAATTATTCCTGTCTCTCTTCTTTCCATTCCCTTTTTTCCATGTGTATCAATGTTCCCTTTTCGCTACCTTACCTTGAAATCAACTGAACGAGTACCTACGTCAAGGTCATCAGTACAATTTGATTCGCGCTAAATTACTGTCGCATACTCGCTTACGTACAAACCGCATAAAAAAATATTATTACCGCATACCGCATCGCATATTTCAAAAATACTTTTTTAAATACTCATCAACGCAGCATCATTATCTTAACATTATCTTAAAAATATCATCTATTTTTAAATTGTGTCGCGTGGTGCAAAGGGACGGAAGATATTCAAGGATTTCCATCTTTCCACTTCTCCTTGAACAAAGGTAGGAATTTTATATTTCTTGATTCTTGCTACATGTGCAAATTCTTTGAGTGTCTTTTCTTTCCTTAATTTTCGCATATTACAGTCCACTTATTCTTCGCGCCAACATTTGGTCCATACGAGCCTGATCATTTGGTTCCTTAAGAACCTGGTGAATCAGCTTTCAAAATAAATTTATAATAAATTTATTTTAATTTGAAAAAATATTACAATTTTTCGGAATACGAAAACGCAGTCTGAACAAGCTACATTAAATATCTAATAGCATTCTACAGCAACATATTTAATTTGTTCAACGGATAAAAATACTATACTTTCGTAAATTAGTTAACATTGTTATAATATTATTTGTTATAATAATTGTCTGATTACGCATAATAATAATTAAAATTAATATTGTCCATTCTAATATTAAGAATCATCAAATATTTTTCTACCGCAATTAAATAATATTAAAAATAATATTGGTCATTCGCATTTATAATTTGCTACCTACAATCATAAAAGGTAGTTTTATTAGATACCTATATGCTAATACAGCATACTCGCTGAAATAATAATTTGTTACTTGCTACCTACAGTTCAATATAAAAAAATATTATAATCTGTAGGTACCTACCTTCGCATCGCTAATATAACCGTAGATATATACATACTATAATACCATTATAATATTATTATACTAACTTAATACATACATACATACTTACGTACTAGAACATTCACCGCTTTGAAATAGAAATATACCGCTTAAATATTAAAGTTTTTGATTTTTATTTCATTTAGAAATATTGGAATAGGCGATACTATATCGTTTATTAACTTCATAAAAATAATATTTGTATTATTCATTGACCATTTATAAGAAATAATACAGTTTCAGTGTTTATATTAAATACTTATTACCTATTATATTGTTCATTTATAATAATAACAAAGCGACATGGCAGAGAAATTAACACTGTTAGAAGCTCGCAAAGAAAGTATTTACGAAAGGGTTAATTCATTGTATACTAAATCCATAAATTTGGTACCAGGTTCAAGAGCTGCAACGCAATTTATGTCAGATACGCATACGATAGATGACGTTAAAAAACAATTTGTTAACGTAATTGAATCAATTGTCTTGTTAAATATACAACATGTTTCTGGATATAAGCCGTCTTTCGAAGTATTGAATTCTTTTGAAGATTTAATTTCCGCGATAAAGTGCAGACGGGAGGAATTGTTATTAGAAAAGGAAAAACTTTCATCACCGTCTGTATCTACCGCGGATCATACAAATTCGAAAAGCCGCATAAAACTGCCGGTTTTAGATATACCTACCTTTGATGGTAACTTGAAAAACTGGTCTATTTTTTATGAATCCTTTAAGACAAATATTCATCAGAACCCTTCGTTGGATAATTCTCAGCGCATGCAGTATTTGATTGGAAAACTGTCTCACTCCGCGTTGAACATAGTTGCAGGAATAATACCAACGGGTGAAAATTATTCAGATATTTGGAACAGTTTGGTAAAGAAGTACCAAGACAAGCGAACGCTGGGCTCTTTCTACATAAATAATGTTTTGAACATATTACCTACGAGTAATGACGCAAGCAGCTTAAATAATTTCATTGATAAATTATCAGCTGGAGTTGCCGCGTTTAAGCAGTTAGCACTCCAAGATAATACTGATTTTATTTTCTTGTGTTGTGCATTGGGAAAGTTAGATACGCAAACTGTTAGTGAATTCGAGATGACGGTTCGAGATAAGGAAATTCCGTCTCTCGGCGAACTTATTGAATTTGTTAAGGGTAAAATAAAAATTATAGAAAGATCTTCGAACAATAAAAGTTTCAATACTAGTTTTAAACAAAATTATAAAAATTCTAAACCACGTAATGTTTCGAGGTCTTTTCTAATCAACAGCAATCAAAATAACTGTACCTTGTGTAAATCGTCGCATACTCACTTTTACCAGTGCACAGAATTTAAAAAACTCAAACCGAAAGACAAATACAATTTAATAAAGTCAAATAACGGGTGTATCAATTGTTTGAGTTATGCTCATAAAATCGCCTCCTGTAAATCAATACATTCTTGTAAGCGTTGTGATAAAAGACATCATACGCTGTTACATTTTGAAAATGAGAATGTAACTAATAATAATAATAATGGTAATACCGATTCAGCGATGATTGCCAGTTCATCAATGTCATTATGCGCTCGTGGTAATAATAAATTACATACGAGAGTGATTCTATCTACCGCACAAGTTTACGCCTATGTGAATGAACATGATAAGAAAATAATTAGATGTCTTATTGATAATGCGTCGCAAAATAATTTAATCACACTCGCTTGTTGTAAAAAATTGAACTTAGAGATTACTCCTTTACATAACTCTATTATAAAGGGCGTGGGAGTAACTACAAGACCAATACATGGATATACTACATTTAAAATAAAATCACGCATTAATCAGCAGTCATATGATATTCAGTGTTTGATATTGGATCAGATTACTGAGCCACTGCCCGCGGAATTTATAGATACTGAAAATTTCCCGAATTTAATGTCAGTACCTTTGGCTGATAACACATGGAATTTACCTGGAGATATAGATGTCATTCTGGGAGCTCAGATATTCCCATATATACTACTGGGAGGACGAGTCAATGTGAAGAATTTGTCTCCTTTAATCGAAACTACATTGGGCTATTTAATAATGGGAAATATACCTAACGCAGCTCATAGTATCAACGCTAACAAAGAAGTTTCACATACAATGACTATGGTTTCTCAGATCGATCAATTAGATTTGGAGACGTTGTCTTACTGTACATATTCTAACAGTGAGTTAGAAAAGTCTTTACATAAATTTTGGCAATTAGAAGAAGTACCTAACATTCAGTATTTAAGCCCAGAAGATATGGAGTGCGAAAAACACTATTGTGCTACGACCACAAGAGACTATCAAGGTCGATTTATAGTAGCTCTTCCATTCTCTAAAGATCCGAATTTATTGGGTAACTCGTATGCTACCGCTCAACGACGTCTAATATCACTTGAACAAAAATTCAAAAGAGATCCAACATTACGCGTTCAATACAATGACGTCATTAATGAATACATAAAAAATGATTATTTAATTGAAAGTCCGTCTCACAATGACGATGGATATTTCATACCGCATCGCGCTGTCATACGACAGGATAAATTGACATCAAAACTCAGAATCGTACTAGATGCTAGTGCAAAGACACATACAGGTGTGTCACTTAATGATATTCTGCATACTGGACATAATTTACAGGCAGACTTATTTTTACTTTTACTCAATTTCCGCTTATTTGCTGTAGCTATTACTGCAGACATTAAACAAATGTATTTAAGAATTGGTGTAACTGAAAAACATCAAAAGTACCAAAAAATATTATACCGCTTTAATGATGAAGAGAATATTCACATTTATCAATTTAAATGTGTTCCATTTGGATTGAGAGCAAGTCCGTATTTGGCGATGCGTACAATACGCAAGTTAGCTGAAGATGAAGAACAATCTTTTCCAAATGCATCGAGAGTCGCAACTTCTGATTTCTATATGGATGATTTTGTCAAATCAGTTCATGCCAGTCCTGGGGAAGATGAGGCTGTCAAGCTGGTGACAGAGTTGATTTCTTTTTTCGCTGCAGGAAAATTTGAGCTTGTAAAGTTCGCTAGTAGCTCAAAGGATCTCCTCGCTAAATTACCGCCACAAAGTTGTGCTGCTGTGGATTTTTCTGATAACATGAATTTTAAGATACTAGGACTGGAATGGTTTCCTGAATCAGATATATTTTCATTCAAAATCGCTTCATGCACTGACAAATGTACAAAGCGAATTATGCTGTCAGTGATTGCAGGATTGTTTGATGTTTTAGGACTGGTTTCACCAGTTATCTTAACGGCGAAATTGCTTATTAAGTCTTTATGGGACGCTAATATTGGTTGGGATGAAGTGCCTCCTGCTAATATAATTAATGCTTACCAAAATTTGATTAATGAATTGCCATTATTATCAAATCTGAAAATTCATCGTTACTTAAATGTGGCTCCTGGATGTAAGGTGAACATAGTAGCGTTTTGTGACGCTAGTCTTAAAGGTTATGGATGCGCAGTATACTTACATGTTACGGACGCTCAAGGTAATATAACAACTAATTTGGTATGTTCAAAATCCAAAGTTGCTCCAGTTAAAGTTGTTTCACTCGCACGCTTGGAGCTATGCTCTGCGCTATTGCTCTCTAAATTGGTTCGAATCGTCTATGATTCTTTTAATCCTCGCTATCATATTAATGAAATATATGCCTTTTCTGATTCCACTATCGCTTTATCGTGGATCCATTCATCACCGCACCGTTGGTCTATCTTCGTAGCTAATCGAGTGACCAAAATTCAAGAAAATTTAGATTGCAAACATTTTTATCACATATCTGGAATAGAAAATCCAAGTGATTGTTTATCTCGTGGATTGATGCCTTCGCAATTATTGAAGCATGAGCTGTGGTGGAATGGACCGAGTTGGGTCTCCAGTGATCCTGATTCTTGGCCTATCAAACCGTTTGTATCCACTGCCTCAGCAGATTTACCTGAATTTAATTCAAAGTCTTTAAATGTCATTGTTCCAGAACCGCCAATCTTATACCCGCTGATTCTTCGAATATCTTCATGGAATAAATTACTTCGGGCCGTTATATATGTATTACGATTTACTCGCAAGCTGTCAGCTGTAAAAAACATTCAAGTCGATCATTTAAATTTGGCTGAAAGATATGTATTGCTAACCATACAACAGGTACATTTTGGCAAAGAGTATGCAGCTATTTCACAGGGAAAGGAGCTTCCTGTACCCTTCAAACGGCTTGATCTTTTCATAGATAAAGAAGGCATCATTCGCATTGGAGGAAGACTGTCTAATGCAGACTTACCGTATGAAAGTAAACATCCCGCGCTTCTTCCTAAGTCAGATCCTGCTGTGGATCTATTGGTGGATCATTATCACAAAAGAAATTGTCACACTGGAGCCAATTTGCTCAACTCTATTATCAAACAAAGGTACTGGATTGTTTCATCCAGAAATGTTATTAGAAAAAAGGTGAGGCAATGCAATAGTTGCTTTCGTGTTAGGCCTAAAGGGACTCACCCAAAAATGGCAAATTTGCCTGAATACAGGATAAATGAAACAACTAAAGCATTCATTCACACCGGAGTGGATTATGCTGGGCCTGTCAGTATAACCCTTACAAGACGACGTGGACAGCGATCTCAGAAGGCATACATATGTGTTTTTAGTTGTCTTACTACGAGAGCTGTTCACGTGGAACTGGTGCCTGACCTCTCTTCAGATGGATTTATTAACGCATTAAAACGGTTTTTATCACGAAGAGGACCTGTCTCATGTCTTTATTCAGATAATGGAACAAATTTCATCGGAGCAAAGGCTCAATTGAAAGAATTGTATACTCTTATCTCTTCTTCTGAATTTCACAAAGCTTTCGCTGAGGAACTTTTACTCAATAGAATTCAGTGGAAGATGATTCCGCCCCATGCACCTCATTTTGGGGGGTGTTGGGAATCTCAAATTAAAAGTTTTAAAACCCACTTATACAGGGTAATTGGAAGTCAAGTGTTGACGTATGAGGAGTTGTCCACTGTACTGATTCAAGTAGAGGCTGTTTTGAATTGCCGGCCTCTATGTTTACTCTCAGAGGAGCCAAATCCTGAAATTTTGACTCCAGCGCATTTTTTAACGACAACTCCTCTGCAATTTCTACCCGCAGAAGACGTGTCTTTGGAACGACCTGGTTTACTGTCAAGAAAACATTTATTGGACAGTTTGGTACAATCTTTTTGGAAAAAATGGAAGTTAGAATACTTGCACACGTTACAAACCAGACAGAAATGGTGCACCAAGGACAATCCCATTGAAGTTGGTACTATTGTTTTAATACATTTCGATGACGTTCCACCCCTTCGATGGCCCTTGGGAAAAATCGAAAAGGTTTTTCCTGGCTCCGATGGTGTCGTTAGGGTAGCGTTGGTGAGGACAAAAAACGGAACACTTAAACGTCCAATAATTAAATTATGTCCTCTTCCAACTCAATAATATATAGATATATATAAAAAAAAAAAAAAAAAAAAAAAAAAAAAATTGCAAGTAATATTAGTTTTAAGTTAGGTTAAAATAATAACAATAATACCGCGTGATTTGACAGCTTGTTCAGACTCAATTTTCATTTTCAATTTGATTTTTTTGTTGAAAGCTTCATGAGCTTTCAAGGTGGGGAGAATGTTTGCGCCAAGGGTTGGTGTACTGTGGAGTGAAGGAGAGATGACATATTAGATTTGTATAATTGTAGGAATTAAGAAATTATTCCTGTCTCTCTTCTTTCCATTCCCTTTTTTCCATGTGTATCAATGTTCCCTTTTCGCTACCTTACCTTGAAATCAACTGAACGAGTACCTACGTCAAGGTCATCAGTACAATTTGATTCGCGCTAAATTACTGTCGCATACTCGCTTACGTACAAACCGCATAAAAAAATATTATTACCGCATACCGCATCGCATATTTCAAAAATACTTTTTTAAATACTCATCAACGCAGCATCATTATCTTAACATTATCTTAAAAATATCATCTATTTTTAAATTGTGTCGCGTGGTGCAAAGGGACGGAAGATATTCAAGGATTTCCATCTTTCCACTTCTCCTTGAACAAAGGTAGGAATTTTATATTTCTTGATTCTTGCTACATGTGCAAATTCTTTGAGTGTCTTTTCTTTCCTTAATTTTCGCATATTACAGTCCACTTATTCTTCGCGCCATCAGTGTGTATGTTTTTTATTTTCATCATATGTTTATTTATTTTTTTAAGTTAATACTTTTGGGTTAGTTGGAAGAGATCGCGCCTTTGCGATAAACTCGCCCTCTATATATTTTTTTTTTTTTTTTAATTTTATTAACGGCATTCCACCCAATATATGAGTGATTTAGCCACGAATACACTCTATATGATTAGTTTAAAACTTATATCATATCCATTACTAATCAGTACACCACCATCGCAATATTATTATGTTCCTGCAAAACAATATTCAACACCAATAATAAAAACTTCTACTATGCACATCAACTCCACGTGCAGCAGGACCTTCCAACAGAAACCGAGCTGAGTGCACTCACGTATGCATTCACACTCTACCGTTTCCACGGTCGGACAAAGCGGGGCGAATCATCTTACGGGACAGTTGTGCTATGAGTATCGTGTTAACCAAAACAACATAGGTACGTTCGTACCACTGTATATCGGGGAACGTATTTTCAAATAAATTTTTCATTCGAAATGAGGAATTTCGCAACGCTTTTGTTAATGTAATAATCGTTTAACCCCAAAATAAATGTTGCGTTTACTGGTAGAGTCTTACATGTATTATTTATCTCTTCCATAAATTGTTCTCGATTTAGTAATGGGCATTCAAACAAAACGTGGTCAATCGTCTCCTGTTCATTACCACACTTACACTCTGGGGAATCAATGACATTAATTTTATATAGGTGGGAGGCAATTGAACAGTGACCAATTCGCAATCTGCAGAGTAAAGAAATTTCTAATTTCGAAAATTTCCCTTTGGCGTACCATGGGCTTGCTGGAATAGAACTCTGTATGATTTTGTAGTGGGTACCCTTACTAGACGACTGCCAAGAATCAAACCATTTTTGTCTAATATTTTCCTTGAACTTAGTAACAAGATTTCCCAGAGAATTTCCCAAATCTGAGGGTAGCGTCCCGTCAAGGCACGCCTCCTTCGCAAGTTGATCGGCCCTTTCGTTCCCCGCGATTCCCACATGCGAAGGGATCCACACTATTGTGATTTGCAGATTCCTGACGTTTGCGTCATATAATAATCGCTTAATATTCCAAAATAGCGCATCATTTGGATCCGAATTTCCGTAATTATTAAGTTTCTTAATCAGACTTAGAGAGTCGCTAAAGATAGTGGTTTTTGGAATGGAGAGATTAATTAAAGCATCTATTGCCCTTTCCAGGGCAACGCATTCCGCTGTATAAACGGAGGAGTCCCTGGGTAAGATAAATTTTGCTTCGATTTTTTTGTTAGGGATATGGAAAGCTGCTCCGCAGCCAACCTGAGGGTATTTAGATCCATCTGTATATAGAAAAACAGAATTGGGCCATCTTTGCATTATTTCGAAAGAGAACATTTGTTGGACCATGGTATTACTGCAATTTGTATTAGTCTTGTTAATATTTATCTCGTCAATGATCTCAGGGTGATAGGTAATAGCATCTATTGGAATTGAGAACATGGGGATCATATCTTCACTTTCTGAGAGGTTAAGAAAGGTGATAAGTTGAAAAATAACTGCAATGTTAGGCATAAATTTAGGACATGATGGGTTTTGACGAGAAAATAATTTTGTAAGGTTCCTGAGATTAATAAATATTGGGTGAGTGGTGCAATTTATTCTCTTTAGCACAAATTTGTACGTTAAAATGTCTCTACGTAGTCGCAGAGGCATTTCTGCACATTCTATTTGTAGTGCTTCAATTGGCGATGACTTCATTGCACCCAGAATCAATCGCAGGCATTTAGATTGGACTCTTTGCAGTTTTGTATTAAGGTAGTCAGGCAAGGGATCGATAATTTGGCATGCGTAGTCCAAATGACTACGCACTAATGTAATATATAGAAGTTTCATGGTTATGGGGTGTGATCCCCACCATACTCTGGATATGGCTCGCAATACGTTTATCCCCTTCTCACATTTCGAAATTACGTGATCTATGTTAGTGTTCCAATTAAGCTTCCTATGGAAAAAACCTCCCAAAAACTTCACCGTGTCATTTAGCGGTATGCGTGATTCGTCAATGTATATGGATAAATCAGGAATCTTATGCTTCCTTGAGAATATCATTATTTGACATTTTGGTGGTGATAAGCTCATACCGTTTTCCTTGAGCCACAAGTTCAGCATGTTCAGGGAGATTTGTAGTTTAGACGATGCTATAGAGATACTTTTTTCAGGTTTGGAATATATGACGAAGTCGTCCGCATACTGGAGTATGGAACAGTCACTTGGTAAAAAGTTTTGGAGTTCTGTAGTGTATATATTAAACAGAATGGGACTTAGGACCGAGCCTTGAGGTAGACCCTTATAAATATTTCTTTCCATTTTACCCTTAGGCGTCTCTACCAGTATTTGCCGTTCTGTCAAAATATTGAAAACCAGGAGCGAAATGTTAGGGGGAATTCCCATGTTAATGAGTTTAGATTTTAACAACGTCAAAACCACTCCATCATAAGCACTATTAATATCAAGGAAAGCTGCCACAATGTTAGATTGGTTGGCAAATGCAAATTGAACATCAGTAGTTAACACAGATAAACCATCCAAACATGACTTACCCTTCCTAAATCCGAACTGCCACGGAGGTAGACAGAGTTTGTTCTCGCAATACCATTCCAAACGTAACTTAATCATTCTTTCCATTATTTTCAAAAAGCATGATGATAGTGCGATAGGCCTATAAGAACCACTTATGTTCGGTTCCTTTCCAGGTTTACGAATCGGGACTATAATTTGTTTCTTCCACTGCGGTGGGACCATACCGGAGGATAAGATACTGTTATAAATATTCAGGAGGTGCATCAAAAGTGGATCAGGAAACCTTCGGATAAAAGAATAAGGGATGAGATCTTCCCCTGGTGCCGAGTTTTTTGTCATCGCTAGTGCCGTCTTTAATTCGTTTAGTGAAAATGGTCCTGAAATTTCCGATGAATCCACAGTATTGATATTATAACCACTCGGCAACTCCGAGGCTAGGGGTACATATGAAGGGGCTAGTTTATTAGCGAATTCATAGATCCAATCACCCAGGACATGAAACGTTTCGTTTGTCGCTGATGTTCCCCGAAAACGTTTAATAGACTTCCACACTTCCGGCAAAGGGGTATCTGGGGATAGTGCTGTACAGAAATTTTGCCAACCCTGTCGTTTTTTTCTTTTTAAAGTTCTTTTAGCTACCGCTTGTGCCTGCTTTGCGAGTATAAAGTTATCAAATGTCATATCTCTTTTATAAGTTCGTATTGCATTTCGGCGATTTTGAACAACCGTGGAGCACTCACTATCCCACCATGGTGGATTTGATGGCTTTCCAGGGGATTTATGGAATTTAGGAATAGATGCTTCTGCTGCCGAAACAACCATTTGTCTCAATTCGTCAGCCTGCTGAGAAATATCTGAATCGGTTTTAATATTTTTAAGGTGGGAAACACAGGAGTTTAAAGCGGAATGGAATTCATCCCAATTGGCATTCTTAATATTAAAACCTCGGGGAATCTGTTTAGGAGGGAGGTTGTTGGAAATTTTGCCCAGGTGTAACAAAATTGGGAAATGATCGCTTGAAAACGTGTCCTCGATTACACTCCAGGTTAAAGACTGTGCCAGATCGGGGGTACATATTGAAATATCCACCGCACTTGGGCGTTGGCGTGGGGAGGATAGCCTAGTCGGTTGTCCATTATTTAATATGCATAGATTATGAAGATCCAAGTAATCCAAGATATTATTTCCTGATGAATCTGTGAATGCGCATCCCCAAGAAGATGAATGCGCATTGCAATCACCCATAACAATGAATGACTTGTTAAACAGTGGTGTTATGCTATTCCAATATGATAGGTGAAATGAAGCTTTTGGAGGAATATATGTTGAAATGAAGGTTACATCTGCTACATTCACTGCAACAATTTGCATTGAATGGGAGGGTGGTAAATGTATTTGAGAGAATTGTAAACTTGAATGGATAAAAATGGCAGCTCCTCCTTTGCCATCACATCTATCATCCCTAACAATCGAGTATCCAGGGACTGTATAGTGAGACATTGGTGGAAACCACGTTTCAGAAATGGCAGCAATTTTTATGTTATATAGATTCAGCATTTGGAGAATTTCAATTCTCTTTGAAACAGCGCTGCGGCTGTTCCATTGTAGAATTGCAAAATCATTGTTTTGAAATTGATGAGGGTCCATTTTCAGAGAGGAAAGTTTTTAAAGATGAAATTAAAAGAGCTGCGTTGGACGGTAATATATTCTGTGATGATAAAACTTCTAATAACATGTTTGTCATCACTCTGATAAAGTTATTATTGTCGGAGTGAAGGTTGTTTTGTATGCTATCTTCATAGCTTGAGAGATCCATTTGGGAAGTTGGTCGGGTATTGGATGATATGACACAACCATCAGGAGCTGAGGACCACGAGGAGCCGTTGGGAAGGAAAACGTGCTTGTTGTGTTCCGACTTATCATAACCCAGAGTTCTAGGAGAAGAGGGAACCCTATATTTGAAAATAGTCTTCCTTTGTGAATGATTATCACTTGTTGTAGCAGATGAGGTATTAGGGGAGGGAGTCGCGAAAGTATCAGGATCTGCGAAACTACTTGTAGACTTTGCGGTGACCTGGGCATATGAAGTTTTACCACTAAGTGGGTGAAGTTTTGACGCTTGAAAGAATGAGATGTTATCTGATGCCATCGAATATTTGATAGCTTTCTGTCTGGCCAGTTCTGGGCATGTTAGGCTAACTGCCTTGTGATCTCCCTTACAATTTAAGCATTTGTTGTAAGCAGAGGTACATTCTTCAACCGAATGATTTCCTCCACAGTTAATGCATTTAGGCGTAGATCTGCATACAGCTTTGGTATGTCCGAATTTACAGCAGCGGTAGCACTGAATGGTGGGGTAAAAGTATACCTCCACTGGGAATGAATTATAGAAGATAAATATACGCTTAGGAAGCATCTGTCCCTCAAACGTAATCACTATTGAGTTTGACGGTTTCCAGGTAGGGGTGTCGGCTGTTCTATCTTTATAATTGAGGCGACGAATTTTCATAACTTCACCGACATTTGGGTTGGACGTTCGGATTGATGAGATAATCTCATCGTCAGAAATATTAGGGGATATGCCTCTTATAATTCCCATACGGCTAACATTAAACGATGGAATAAAAGCTTTATATTTTGAATTCGAAAACAAGAAACAGTTTTTAATAAAGTTATTTGCTGACAAACTATTTGTGAATTCCATAGATATCTTATATCTTCCTTCCCCTTTGATCGTACCATTTATTATATTAGGTAAATTTTTTGTATAGATGAAGCGTCCAAATTCCATCGGGTGTATGGGGGTGGAATCAGTATTTTGTACATAGACGATGAATGGACCACGTGTTTTTTCCGAATAGAAGTGTTGCCGAACTTTATGTATTGTGGAATTGGTTGGAGAAGACGAAGAGTTTTCTATGATCATCGAGGCAGAGGTAGAGGGAGTAGGAGCACAACTCGGATTATTCTGAGTGACGAGAGGTTGTGTCCCAGGATTGGAAGAGGTGGTTGATGTCTGATTTGTATCCGTATATTCAACATCAAATTTTTTGTCCGTTTTGGACTTCGCTATCTTGCGTTTTTTATCGGGCGGATCGGGTGGAATCGGAGGAACCAGAAGTGGTTCCATGATGAGAGAAAGAGAGGGATATGACTTATTAACACTAGTGTATATATACAGTTGTTATTATATCTAACTACTGGTGAAAAAATAAAAATAAAATAATAAAAATTAGATCAATATTGAAAAAAATGACCCTTCAGTCTAACTAATTAATAAATGAAAAATAACAAAATTGTTGCAAAATGAAATAAAAAGTCTTATCTGGATCCAGTGGTGAAAGCGGGTAACAACACACGACCACACAGTACGCTATCCGAACGAGACT